>VXBI01003718.1:5144-48238 GCA_013397375.1 Toxostoma redivivum
GAAAACAAGTGGAATTCAGCTGGTGAAACTCCATGGAATTTGCAATCTGATCTACCACTTTTTGTGGGTTTGGGAGGTCTGTCTAAAATGGTGCTCTAGACTTGGTGGTTGTGGTCTGAAAATTATTCTGGTGGTGCTGGCAAAAACCCACAGGCTACCTATAAGTGCTATATAGAAATCTCTTTCCTTTCTTTGACTGAAAATTGTTGGAGGCATATTGTGAGCATGTTAAGCAAAAATATAAAATATATCATTAAAATATATCATTATTAAAATATATCATTACCATGATCTGATGACTTTCTGGGGAAAAAAAACCCAAATATCTGAGATGTAGCCAAAAGTATCTATGTATTGTGATCATACTGCTTTTACTGTGTGTTTTAAAAGAGAGGAAAGAGGAATTCTTTCTTCAAGTTACAAACTTCTTCAACTTTACTTCCTTGAGAAGAATAATGCACAGTCCCTTGGACTACAAGGCTCCCCACAGTTGGTGTATTTTACTCCTCAGCCTTAATTTGTAGGTCAGTTTCTTCAGGGATGGTATCTTTGATGGTGAGAGACGGCTAGGAGTATTTTATTCAAGGTCTGTATGAGGGGAACAAAGTTACCCTCATCACTGGCTTAAACTCACTGATTCTTGCAGCTTCTCTTTTATCACATAGCACAAGCATATCTGGATATTAAGAGTCAGGTCAGTTTTGTACTTCACTCCCTATTCTGCTGAGCAGTCATTATGGATATGGAATATGGAATTCTGCAGCAACAGAGCTGAAAACCAGCTTGGATAATAACAGAAAAAGGCTCAAAAAGCCAAGAAAAGAGCAGGGCTGAGGCCACTGTCACCCAGGAGATGAACAGGAGATCAGCACTAAGACTTGAGGGCAGGTTCCAGTGACACCCCTGATGCCCTGCTGTGGTCTCTGTCCTCATCCACGAGAGCCTGGAGCCCAAATTCACCTGCCAGGAAGAGACCTGTGCAGCTCTGCAGCAAAAAAACCTGTGTGAGAGGGGAGAACGAGCAGCTGTGTTTAGGGGAAGTGTCTGCAGCACACCCAGAGCTCCTTTTACAGCACAGGCGTGAGAAGAGGGCTCATTCAAAAGCACATTTTTGGTCCTGGTTACAAATCCCTCCCATGCAGAATGCTTTCTTGGCCGCTGCCTGCCTCAGTTCCTCGCAGATGGAATTCCTTGGCATGGGATTGTTGTCACACAAATTGCCCTGGGTGCCTTGAGCTTGACTGTGGTACAGAGCAGCCTTGAAAACTGTGCAGAGGCTGTGGGTTTAGTGGGAATAAGGGGAAAATGGAGGAGCAGAGTGGTAAGATTTATCCAGATCTGGTTGCTTCTTCCTTTTACTTGCACAAACTAAAGAAGGTAGTGCAGGATTAGGTAAAAATGCAGCCAGTTTCTCAATTATATGAGAATTATACTCAAACATTCACGGGGCAGGAACTCCAAAATGCATACCTTAGTATGTTTTCCAGGGATCACAGAGATCCTGTGTAGAATGGACAATTGGAAAAGGTCCATGCGTGCCTCTGGATCTTGATTTATATACTTACAGCACTTTTCCTTGCAGTTGCTGCTCAGAGCAGCTCCTGCCCTAGTCCATGCAGGAGATGGCCTCAGCATCGAAACCACAGCTGGGATGCTGATTTTGGGACATTTTGGGACACTGTACAGCTGCTGTCAGTGTATCACCTCCCTGCTGTGTCCAGTACAGCCTGCCAGTGGCAGTGGGGCTGACCAGGCACACCAGGGTGACAGCATCATGTGGGGTGGAGGAAGGACCTTTACTGAGATTAGAGGAAGAGCTTACAGCAGGCTGACCAACAAAGAAAAGTGAGAGACAGAATGGGGAAATCCGTTTTTAGAAGTGACCTTTCCACAGTTCACAGTGGGTGTCATGGGTTTTCCTCTGAGTCACAGAGGAGTCAAAAGCCTTTTCATGCCCTGCCTGTCCTCAGCAGGCTCCGTGGAGCTTCCCTTGACCTCAGAGAGTTAAATCAGATCTCAGCACAGCACATGCAGTGCATTCTTGTGGTCATCTCTGCATTCATGTGCTGCCGCAAAATGTTTTTTGGAGGTGCCAGCTGCCTTGTGCAGGGTGTATGTGTGTACCTGCTGGGACCCACAGTCAGCACAGGTGAGCATCACCCTGCTACAGACACCAAGTCCCAGTGAACATCTCCAGTTTTCCACCTCCTAAAAGTTTTCTCTGCAGAGATGGAGCAGTCCATCTCACCAGGGCTCTCTTTGGCTTACAATCAAGAGCAGTTTAAAGTTTCAGCGTGGTTATTCTTTTTATTTTTTTTTCCTTACCAGGATATAACAGTAGCTTAATGTTTAAACTAATATAAAAAAAAAAAATAAACCCCCCCCCCCAAAAAAACCAAAAAACCCCCCAAAAAAACCCAAAACAAAAAAACCTCCAACCAACAATAAAAAAAAAACCACACCAAAAAGAACCCCACACAAACAAATAAAAGCCACAAAAACTTCCATAAAAAACATGCAATCTAAATATTTTAAGGAAAAGCAATGTCTCCTAAGCACTGCAGTTCCTTTGTTAATAAACCTGATTCTGTTTTTTAACCTATTTCCATCCATAAACCCAATACATGGTCCACAAGTATAGATGTCACTGCTTTCTAACTGGCCATGATGCTAAAATAACCACATGAGGAGTTTGCAGCAGCAGAGATAAAGAATTCGTGAGGTTTAAGCCTTGAAGCTGATGTCTCTGTAACCAGGCAGAAGCAGCCTGTGTGTTCTGTAGCAGCTGTCTGGCTGACAGATTTATTTTCAGTTCATGGAAGAGGATGGAAGATGCTCTTGTGCACCCAGCATGCAGAAACAGGAGCAAATTTTCACACGGAACTAAAAAGGTGACATACAAAGCCCATTGAATGTTGTTTCTTTAACTTTCTCATGCATGTCATGCCCTGGGAGAGAAACATGTTAAATCCCAGTTGAACACTTTGGAAAAAAAAAAAAATCCTGGGTTTATTCTCCTTCATCCTTTGAGCTTCACAGAGGCATTTCAGATTTAGGTAGAACTTTGTGAGGAGGTGTTTGAGGCTGTGCATGGGGTGGTGCTGTGGAGGGGCAGAGGGCTCTCAGGGGAGGCAAAGCTAAGCCTGGGACAGGATCAACATTTTCAGCAGCCCTTCCACCCTCCAAATTGAACTGTGCTTCTTGCAAAGATCCACTGGGACTCCTTAGCAGGTTTTGGTGTCCCTGATGAAACTCCAGCCCCCATATAGCAGCTTTGTGCTCCTGAGGTCTTGGAACTTGGGAAATTACTGCTTTTTCTTCACTGAGATGGTTTCAGATTAAGGGCGGAGGAGAGTAAGGGAAGCTTTTCCAGAGTCCCCTGATTCAATTTCCAGATCTCTTTGGAGTGGGGTCTGAATTAGACACTGTATTTCTGTGAAAAAAGGGGTCAGCATGTGAATAATTCTGCTGGAGAGAGAAAATCAGGCCATGACATGTAGGTGGATGTGGGGGTTCATGTCTCATGTGTTTTTAGCAGTTGCTCTGAGTGGTTGCTCCCATGAATGATGATATTGTGATACGGTACAGTAGTAAACAGGGTTTCTGTTTGCACTTTTCCAAAGAGAGGGCCAACACTGCAGTGCAAATTTGAGAAAATAAGGTATGTGTTTATATTGCCTTACTGATTAAATATTTGGTGGCATACATATATAATAAAATCTATTTTCCTGGAGCTCTGAGACTTGACATGTATATTTGTTTGAACTTTTGGGATATTTCTACCATAATCCCTCAACACAATACAAGTGTATTCAGAAGACTGTGACTCCCTCAATTTGCAGAATTATTCAGAGTTCACATAGGAGCAAACAAAATCTATTTTGCAACCCCATACTATAAAAATTCTTTTGCTGTTTTGTAGGGGGAAGAGGATAAAGTGCTGAGTCTTAAAACTGTTCAGTGTCCTGCTTGAACATAAGAGTAATGGATATCTAGGAAACAGCTTTTTGTCTAGGGGTGTGGTTTTCTTAAAAATTGTGCTATTTCTCATCAAATATTTACAGGGCTCAGATCAATGTGTAAATGTTCTGTGGAACAACATTCATGTGTAGAAGGAAGAAACAAATTTTTAAAAAGCATCTGGTGTCTCTGGAAGCTCTCCAGGACCTGGCCCTGAGGCTTTAATATAGTTTTAAAGCACAGCGTGTTTCTTCGAATGCAAAATCAGAGCAACTGCATCTGGATGAGGGTTTTATTTTTTCCTTAAGTCTCATCAGATAACTTTATTTTCCTTGAATTAATGAATTAATTTTATTTTATTGCTGGACTCTGTTCATAACATTACACTGTAAAAGTCAAGATAAATATATATTTGTAAAATAAAACATAAAACAACAGAAAAAGGAATTGTGTTGTTGAAGAAAAGCTGTTTCTGTGCACCTTAACAAAAGATACATTTACAGAAGGTTTTATTGAAATTACTGACTTTTTCCTTAATATATTTTGGTTTCAAAAATGAAATATTTTGATGGAAAAATGTCTCCCTCTTAAAGATTACATCCTTTGAGAGTTACTTGAAACTATTTTCAAAAGAAGAAAGGAAGCAAAGCATGGCCTTCTATTGCCAGAATGGATTATTCTGCTCTTAGTTTCATGTTTTAGTCATGGGTTGAATTAAATCAGAGGAAGCTAACATGGTAGTTTCTATCTACATGATAATAAAAGAAAAACAAAAGGATTAATTAATTCAAACAGTAACAGGAAGCTTTATTGCATGAAGGCACACCACTGTGTGTATAAATCTGTGTGTGGTAAAAATGGCATCTGGGTTTAATGAGTTTTCTACTACTGGTTGCAACAGCTTGGGAAAGGTCATTAGACCTGAAGTTAACCAATGCTAATTATCAGAAAGGACAAATGACAGACACAAATGCAACACCCAGAGCAGGGATGAAGGGCCAGTTCAGCAGGCTGACAGTGTGATGTGTGGGTGAGTGCCACAGCAGCAGAACTTCTTCTTCCCAGAGCTTGGATCAGTGTGTTCCATGGTGTGCTGCTGGTTAGGAGCTTCCCCTCTTGCTTAACTCATCCTTAACCCTCTGCTTAGGCCTGGGGTGAACAGAGTGGTCCTAAAATTCACCCTGGCCAGGGCAGAAGCCTGCCTGAGCTGAGGGTGATCTGTCCTCTGCTCAGGAATATTCTGTGGGTATCACCAGGCTTTAGGCCAGGCTCTTGGGAAGGGTTTGTAGAACAAGAAAATGGAAAATTCTGGAGGATATTTTTTCCCAAATGCAGCCAAATTGTTGGCCACAGCAAATTTAAAACAATGACCAATCTACAGCCAAATCTTTGCCCGTTGGCTGGACTCAGGATCACTTATGAGTTTTAGCTTCAGAGAGGCTTTTTTCACCCCTTACCAGGTCAGCAGATAAAGCTGGTGTGGCATCCATCTCCTGAAGAAAGATCACCATTGAGGGACCAGCTGTATCTGAAAGAAAGGGATTTCTGAGATCACAGCACAACGAGTAGAATTGCTGCATCATGGGTAGCTCCTAGGGGTGGTGCTCCTCTCATTTGTTTTTGGCCCCAGTTTGAGTTTTGTGTGAAGAGAACACTTAATCCTGCTAGAAAGGGACTACAAGAGTTGCAACACCCATCTAAGGCTCTCATTGTGTGAAAGAAAGCTCACTCCAAGGGAAAAATATCAAATGAAGTTTGTGGGATTACTCAGACCTAAACTTCTGTGAGAGAAAGAATTACTACAGTGAGCTTTGCATCCTCTCCTACAAAAATAGCCCAATTTCTTCTCTTCCTGTGAAGGGCTAAGTACTTCATAAATGCCTTATTGAAGCTGTTTCCCATTCTGATGTAAATATCAGTCAGCCCAAGTCCCTGAAGCACAAAGTACATCTCACCTGAGCTTTGAGGAAAGTTTGGGAGGAGAAGTGGGTAGGTAGAACTTCAGACTGGTGCTGGTGTAGTAGAAATGGGATAGAGACACTGACCTTGGTGCCACTGAGTGTTCAAATAGTTCCACAACGTATTTGCAATATATTTGCTTCTTATTTCCTTTCTGATGCCCTGCTGAAGGCTGATGGTGCTGTTTTCTTTCCTCACAGTTCTATCACCATCAAATTAACAGAAGCCACATAGGCCTTTCAGGGAGATTTTGTGACAGAATAAATTGCAGCAAAGGGAAGGTTTTTGAATACCACAGGAGAGGAGAGGGGAGAAGATGCTGTGGAGCTCTTTTTCCTGCTGCTGGAAGCCCAAGAATATCCTCTCCAGGTATGCAGGAGTGTGTCACAATAAACCAGGTTACAGCACACTAGAGTGTGTTCACAGGCTCAGGTACATTTTGACATTACAATCCTCAACTAACCGTGGCTCCATGAGGAATTTCTGGTTGGGTTTCCTAATGCTAATATTGATTCTGGCCTCACCTTCCCTGCATGGAATGGATGAATCTCGTGTATGCCATTTGTTTCTTTTTTCATCAACATGGCAGTGTACATATTTACCTTCTTCCCCCTCCCCTCCACCATCCAAGCCGATGAAGCAGCCAGTGAGCTATGTTTTTTTCTGTCCCTTTCTCTTGGTGGAGGTGTGTTTGTCCATCACACCTGCAGCGCTGGCTCTCACTGCAGGTCAAACACAGAAGAAAAATAAAAACAAGCCAAAAACAACAACCCAGACACATCTGCTGAGTTCAGGTGTTTGAGGGTGAGTGAGGGAGGGCTGATCCTGAGCTCCCTTGATCCAAAGGGTGTGTACTGTCGCCTTCATCAGAAGGAATCAGTGGATCAATGACAAGATCTGTACTTTCAGAGTGGGGGAGACAGATGAAGGAGAGAGAGGAGAAAGCATGGCTGGATCATCAGGCATGAGACATCCAAGCAAAATGTTGTTTGTGAGAGCACAGATGCCCAAATCTTCCTGAAGACAGCACATGGCACTGCTGTTTGTGACTGTCCCAGCCAGCCCTCCTGACTCAGTGACCAGTGCAGTCCCTGTGCTTGTGTTCCACACAGCTGAGCTCACTCTCTGGCAAAACACTGTCCAGCTTCAAATGTCAGATGGTGAGGTAATTCCTATTCACATTTGTTTGTTTCACCTTTGAAGGGAGAAAGAGGACGAAGACATCTATTCCTGTAGAATTTGTCATACACATAAGCAAAAAAAAAAATTACTGCCCCGTCTTTCTCAACGCGGAGCTAATATTTTTTTTCCTACATTTTACAATCATCTCAAAAGGAAAGAGACTTTATACCATTAAAGTATCAAGGTAATAAATTGCTTGGTATGAACGTGGGAGAGAGGTGAGTACTTCATCTTCACTCTCATCATAAAATCTCTGCTACATTGCTCAAGGAGTACAAGGAGGTCTTACTGCAAAACATCCAGAAGCTCTGGCTTTCCTCTGGGGTAAAAAAAACCCAAAACAAAACAACAAAACAAAAAAACAACAAAGAAGAAGACCAAAAAAACCAGTGAACAAGGCATTTATGTAAGCACATATTGCTTGCAAAGGGAAATGGATATTATTTTTTAGACCTAACAGTGCCATTAGTAGAATGGTTTTGGAAAAAACACTCAGAATGTTCCCATTTTCCAGCTACCAGAAAGCTTTTAGACTATTTTGTATGGCCCAGAGATTGTATTTTGTGAAATAACAAGTGCAAGATAGCAGCCTGACACAACCTTAACAATGCTTTTAAAAAAGAAAATCAATTTTCTTAAAAGGAAAAAAAAAACAACTCTAGGAGATGTATAAAGAACTGATGTGTTTGTTCCCAAGATGAGAAACCAAAAATATCCATAGGAATGAAGAGATGGCAGGAGGAAAAAGATGTGCACAGGTAAAATAGTTGTAAAATAAATGTGAAATAGCTTCCTTCCCCAGTCATCATTGATGACTCAACAGGGGACCTCAGAATCAAAAATTTAATGGGCTATTGATTGTGAGTGAAGAGATCCCTTTGCAGGACTGCCACAGATTCCTCCTCTCTGCAGGTCAGGCAAAGGGTGAAACTCTAAAACCTTCAATGGTGTACAAGGGCACATGTTCCCACACTGTTAGCAAAACCCTCTGAAGAAGGTGGAAATGAAATTGCAGTTATTTTGTGCTAAAAAGGTAGCAGCCTTGGAGATGAAAGACAGCCTTCCTTTGTCAGGTGAAATAAAGAATGAAGAGAAAGATAGAACATGGGATAAATGAATTTAGGGGAGCTTGGCTATCCACCAAGGCAGTGAAAGGTGATTGTGAGAAGTGAACTGGGTTTTCATGTCTTTTAATTTAACTGTCTTAATCACAAGTCTCCTTTTCCAACCAAAATGAAAGCAAAGTCTACAGAACACAGAGCCAAACAACACCAGAAGCACAAGTGGCAAAGCAATGGTGATAAAGTTTTAGAGAAACACACCTAGATATGAAGTTTTGGAGTAAATTTTAAGTATGGATGTATTCACCACTACCCCAAACAGAAACTCAGCTCATTTCTGGAAGTAACTCAACCTGAATTACAGATGCCTCTCATGTTTCTGAGTGTTAAAATTTCAGTAGTTTTACAGAGCCATTAAAAGTGACCAGGTTGATGGAGGAAAAAGTTTTAAAGCTGGCAGGTGCAGACAAATCAAGTAAACACCTTCCTGTTGCAATCTTGACTGCAGCTCAGCCTACCTGGTGCTATTTTGCAGAAATATTAAGTTTTCAGTGTGTGCAGACATAATTCCTAGTTAAATCAAGGTTTGTATAGCCCCTGTCTGTGCTGGGAGAGCCAAAGAAACAGAGCTAACAACTATGACAGAACACAAAGCTGGGGAGAGACCTTTTTTAATCTATTATATGATTCTCCAAATATCCTGACTTTTTTTTTTTATCAAGTAGCCACCTTCAAGCCCCTCTGATACTACAGAAAGCAATAAAATAATTAAATTATTCTTTCTAATTAATAAATTAATTATTAAAATAATTAATAATTCCCTGGTTTCTGAGGATCAGCTTCTGGTTCTTTGATGGAGATTTGCCTTTTTGCTGGGTTTTTTAATGCTTTTTTCCCCACTGGGACATCACAGCCATCATTCCATCAAGAGGGACATCAAACTATCCCTGGCAGGGATATGCATCCAGGGCTGCAGTGTCAGCACACATAAGTTTTGTATCTTGGTGGGGTGGATTTATGACACAGCTTTGGAATTTTAAGGGGATGTACTGGTTTGAAAAAGCAAAACCGGTGAGACTTCAAGTCAGTAATACAATTTTAATAGGAAAAAATAGAATACATGCAATAATACCAAATAAGACCACTGACAGAGTCAGAATACAACCTGACACCCTATCAGTCAGGGTGTTGGTGCAGTCCTGATTAAATGGTGGCTGCAGTCCTCCTGGATGACAGATGTGGTTCTGTTGAAGCAGTGCTCCTGTAGAAGGTGCAGTTTTCCTCCGAAGGTCCAGCGATGGTGTGGAAAAGCCTGGTTTTCTCCTCTGGAATCCAGGGGAAAAGGCTGCTTTGGTGTTCCAAATCTCGGTTTTTATTTAGGTAGGAAAGGCATGGCTCCTCCCCGTGGCTGGATCATCTCCCAGTGGGATGATGTAATCTTATCAATCAGGTAGTGGGGCTTAATGGCCCATTAACAGAAGATATCTCCCATAGAGATAAGGATCAGCCCTTCTCTTGTTTCAACAGATGGTGATAGAATACATTTTGAATTGTAGACCAGGACAGGGGATCATTCCTGGCTCTATAGTCAAAAAGATGGCTCTTCCCCTTAAACTCTAGATAATGTTTTAATTCTCATGAGCAGCTAAGATTTTTCCACAGGTTTTATACTGAAAAAAACTTTTTAAAAGGCTGAAATGCATTTTTGTCAGCATTATTGTTATAAATCTGTAATTTTTATGTTATGCAAGTTAATGAAATAGGCCAAATGCCTTTAAAATCCAAAAGCCAGGCTCTTAATCAGTGTGAGACACATGTGAATTACTCTATTTCTCTAATACAATTCCCAAGACCTGTGAGTTGCTCCTTACAGATACAGCTGGAAGGAAATTATCTTCAGGGATATCTTTATCTCCCTGCAATAATTCAAATGATCATTGGAACAATCACTGATACAAGCAAGATTACTCCCAAGTAATGTCATAATCATAAATCAGGGCAGTTGACATACGTGCAATCTAACTTAAATCTATACAGCAAAACGAAGAACACAGAGCCATAATGTGCTCTTGAACAGAATAGATGCACAAAATTTTATGGCTCTCATCCATTTTACTGAGATTTTCTTGTGCTCTGTGCACTGGTGTTTTCAAATTTACCTGATTTCTTTTTTTTTTAACTTAGATTCCCCACTGCCAATCCCATGTTTTAACTGAAGCCAAATTTTGTAGAGCAAATCAAAGGAGTAAATGTGATAAAATGCTAGCATATAATGAAACCGGGATTCTCACATTTTGCAAAACTTGCAAATTTTGGTACCTTTGTACTTTACCTCTTTTTTTGTTCGGTTGGTTGTATTTTTTTGTTTGCTTGTTTGCTTGTTTGTTTTGTTTTGTTTTTCTGTTTCCTCTTTAATGCTGCTTAATATAACTGATTTTCAGAAGCTATTTAGCTGATAAAAATACGTACAAAGACTAATTGAAGCACTTTAAATAAAGCTTGTATTTAAAAAGTCCTTAAAAATGGACAGAAATTTAACCACTGTCCTGTTTGAATTAGACCTCAAATCCCAGGTATTCATCTCCACAAGAGATCATGTACAACAGGCAGAAAACAACACAGGCTTTTTTGGGTTCTTGCCAGGAATAACTACAATAGGAAATAAAATAGAATACATGCATATCAACACAAATGTACATAAATATCTTTCTGTACAAAACCCTCATTAAGATTACCCCACTTCATTGAAAACTGTGAAATTCTTTCTTTTGCAATGCAGGTAGCTTTGTGGCAACAAATCCGTGAGGCTGTGAGACAGCAGGGATCAGAGAGATGCACACGGTTTGAATTTTGAGACCACTCTAGTTTATGCAGGTAAAGGGGGAACTGTATCTTTAATAATCTCATTGTTTTACAGAACAGATGGCTTATATCAGTGAAAAAGTTATCCTCAGTTTATGTATGAAAGAGAGTATCTGTGTTAACTGTCCACAAACTAATTCTGTTTTTTCTTTGTTTTTCTTTGGAAATTGTTACTAAACTTAAATGGTTTTGTATGTTAGGATGATAAGAACATGCAGTGTATCTAATTATTCATTATATTCTGTGGGTTAGACACTTTTTTGGGGTGTTGCATTTGAGCAAGCTGGACACTTACTTGATGCAGAGACCTGTATTTCCTAGATCAATTTTCCTAAGAAACTTTATGAAAATTTTACCTTGCCTAGAGATCTGAAATTTCAGAAAACATAGGCTCTTCCTCAGGAAATCATTATTATTAGCTGGTCATTTTAAAACCATTTATGTTACTTGTGCTTAAAGAGAAGCATGCTCTGAACACTTTATTGGCCCCTGAGGACTTAGATGTACTTTTCTTTACTGTTTACAAAATAAAAAAGTTTCTAAAAAATCATAATTTGGTGTGAAATTCCTTCAGTGATTGTGAGGCTACAAAGTTGTGCTCTTGTCCAGGATGTTTCCCAAGTGCCATAAGCTGGTTTTAGTGGCCGTGAACACCTTGCCATTATTTGGCATTTCACTGTGATGATGATTAACCATCAAGGATGGACTGGCAACATGCTCCAGAAGTTCTCTGCTGAATGCATTTTGTTCCTGCCAAATTCTGTCAAGGTTGTGCTTTTTGAAAAAGCACCCACTGATCCAAACTTGTATTGTTGGGATGGATTCCAGGGGTCTGAGCTGGTCCAGAGAATAGTGCTTCCATCGCCATATTGTAGCACCCCTTCCCTCTCCCATCTCCTAAAGAGCAGAAGAAAAAAAAAATAAGGGATCCCTGAAATTGTTAACATATGAAAGATAACTGAGCCAAACCCTCAATCTGTTGGTTCCTTTGTTAATTATAAATCAGTAGAATAGCTGGCACAAATATCTTGGCTAGGATGGGAGCCCAGTGATAGATGATGCCAGTTGCCAGTGCACTCATGTTTCCTTCCTGCTATATTATGCTTTTTTAGCTATAATTATGTCTTTTATACAAAGTGTACTTCTAACATTAAATATATTTTTGCAATATCTATATGTGCAGAAATAATTACCATTGTATCCCAGGGGAGCTAATTCTATCACCTTTTTTTTTTGTTTGTTTTTTGTTTTACAACTGCTTCACCATTACCAAATATGTGTTCAGAAATATTTGGGGATGGTCTGGGGGTGGCTGTTGCAATCAACACAAGTCAACATAATGGAAGGAAATAATTTGTTTGCTTGAAAGAATGAAAGATTTAGCCTTTACAGGCTTGAGTCCTTCTGGGTTATAATTTGTCTCTTTTTTTTACTGGTTTTTTTTTTTTGGAGGGGGAGGGATAGGAGGTGGTGTGTTTGTTCATTGTTTTCGTTGAGTTTTTTCATTTGTTTTGGTTCTTTGGTTTTTTTAGTCTTTCCCTACAGCCATCATAGATCAGCACAAGAACAGCATTCCTAAGAAATCACAGCACTTGTAGAAGTGGGCTTTCATGTTCTGTGGCTGGAATCAGCCACAGGCACGGTTTTGGGGACATGACTTATTTATGACTATTTCTGAAACAGTGGAATGCTATGAAAATAAACAAATCCAAAAAGAAAAGAAAAGAAAAAAAGCCAAGAGACTGAATTTTACCATTGTAAGAAATAACACTTGAGGCTCTCTTTTGTGCAAGACTGACTTTTCCAGAGCTTTCTAAGCTGAGCTATAATTGATGGGATATAGGCAGCCTGCTTTGGATAGCAAAAGAAGGAACAAACCTTGCTCTTCTTACTCCTTTTCTGGGGTTAGGATTTAGAGTCTCAGTCAATCATTGATTTATTTGGAAATGAGGTATCTGGAAATGAGTGTAAGATCTTAGATTTCTTTGAAAATTTGTTAAAGTTCTCTTTTTGAAAAATAATTTGATTCAGTGTGAAGGTCTGACGGACTGCTCTTCAGAGTAACTCACTGGTCCCACACGTCTCAAATGCAAAATAGTGCATTTTGTGCACTATTAGGGAACAAACCCTGACCTCTCCTCCTTTAACAGAATTGTGCCTTTTCTTCTGAGTAGAGTTACAATTTTTCTGCACAGTCCCAACCTGTTGGTCTGGGTTCCACCACGCCACAGTGTTAAACCCTTTATGTTGTGAATTTTGTAAGTGAAATAAAGCATTTTTCTCTGGAGGCTGCCCTGCAGGGTGTGAGGTAAACTCCAGAGTTCACTGGGCCCTCCTGGGAGCTTTAAGCAACACCTCTAAACTGCAGAGGAGCCTAAATTTGCCCCTGTGGTTTGAGGAATGCCAGCAGTAGAAAAATTACATGTAGCTCCATATTAACTCTCTTTATTTCTCTCAGGAGCCAGAGTATCATCTGCTGTGTCTTAGAGCTGACTGCCTCCATGTACCCCAACAGCAACAGGAGTGCACAGGTGGGTCAAGACTGAAAAATTCTTGCCACTCTTATTCCTGACACACATTGCCCCTTTTTCCCCCCCTACTTCTACTCATGAAACAAACACCATTTCTCTTCTCTGCCAGGCTCTGGAGTTGCTGAAGTTGGCCTTATTTCCCATATCTGTGTCTTCCAGACAGGTGAAAGAATACTCTGAATCTCTGGAGGTGCTCATACCTGTGGTTAAAAAAAAAAACAAAAAAACAAAAAACAAACCAACAAAAAAGCAGAGGCATATCTTGAAAGTTTTTTGTCAGTGCTTACTGATTTGGGTAAAAGAGGAACTCATTTCACATTAAGAAACAACTACAACAAAACACAAAACTGAACAAAAATAAAAACAAACAAAAATATCCCAAACAAAACAAAACAAAACTTGACAAAACCAACTTGACATAAAACAAACTCTTTACTGGAGAGCAGCTGACACAAAGAAAGGGGATGCACACTGGGAAGATGGTAGAGGTGCCTCTGGTGAGGAAGAAAAGAACATGTGGAAAATATTCTTTCTTCAGTGTTTTCAGTGAAAAAAAACTTTTATTTTATGAAGCAGTGGTAAGTGCTCAGCACATCCTGAAGACATTTAGGGTGTACATGTGAAGCACAGATCCAGGCAGGGAGTTTTGAACCAGGTGAAATAAAAATACTGCCCTCTTGGCTGCCACCAAGGCTAGCTGCATTCCTGGAATACACACCTCTGAATAGGAAGGGCAGACAGAAGAAATAGCCAAAATCTCAAGGAAATCATCTTCTAGTTCTGTAACAGAGAATTCAGGCTGAGATCTACAGCCACTCCCAATTCCATCCCTCCTTTTGAAACAGTTTCAGCAATAACGAAATCAAAAGCCTTTCCAGGGCTGGGGAGCAGAGCACAAACCTCACCTTGGCTTTGGTGACCCTGAGGCTCTGTTTGTTCCTGTGGCAGTGCTTGGAAGATTGGATGTAATTGAGCTGTTTGAAACACCCAGAGCTGAGGGAGGGAGTGGTGCAGCATGGAGATAAGAGCAAGAACCTTCACTCCAGCTGCTGTGGGGTCAGTGTTTGAAAAGAGAACAAAGAGAGGAAGAGCTCCATGAGCAAATAATTTGCTGAAATTCTCCAGCAAAAAAAATTTAAACACTGAAATTAAAAAAAAAATATTTACTGGAACTCTCCAGCAGAAATTGTTTAAGTTTTGTATATTGGAGTTTTCTCTTTGATGGTTGCCCATAGATTTTGGAGAAAAGCAAAGTGGACCCTTAAGTCATGAGGAAGAATGTAGGGTGGAGAGAAAGCCGAGGGGAAATGTATTAGTAGAGAGTTTCATTAGGAGTTTTAAGGACATGGGAATTCCAGGGAGGGTGGGACCAGACTTAAATTTGCAGCAGAAGTCTGCCACAATTGGTGCAACGACAGTCAAGAGCAATGCCATGTGAACATAAGTATCTGGTGTGATAGCAAAAATGAGGTAAAATAATCAACTGGGTGATTTTTGAGTCACCCTTTTATGGACACAAGTGCAAGCACTGAGCATTTTGAGCCCTTTTGCTCAGGTTATGCACAGAGCATCCTGATCAGCCCAGCTGCTCAATGAGACACCATCATGTGCTACTACAAAGAAGGCAGAAAATCATGGTACTCCCCCAGAGCTTCATTTATCCCTGTGGTGATGATTCATCTCAGTGGGACACAAGTGTAGAAATTCACCCACACAGAATCGCATTTAGAGGATACCACAAGTGGATCCATGAAATCTAGCAAGAAAAGCAGAAATTAATGAATTCAGGTTCTTCTTGGGTAGCAATGAAGGAAATGAATTCCTTCAAAACAAGCACACCTCTTGCTGCAGGGCAAATCCCATTAGGAAAAATTAAGGATGAGCTCTCCACAGGGAGAAATTACAAAATCATCCTATGCTACTGAGACACTACTCTCTGGACTAGCTCTTTGGAGTACAGGCTAAGTTGGATATCCACAAAATACTCAGAAGTGATACAATACACAAGACAAAAAAGAATTTAAAAATTGACTTTTAGTTTCCATTTTGCTGTCTCCTCCCTTCTATGCAACAATGATAAAAGCTGTTTATTTCAGTTTTTAGGCTTCCCTTCTAGTGTGGTAGTTCTTAAGTAAAAGTTTAATCCACAGACAAGTTCTGTTGTCTCCATGAAAGTCAAGCTTATAAATATGACACTTAAAGATGTAATTCCAACAACGCCAAGAGTCTGAAAATGAAAAACTTCGCAAAAAAAAACCAAAGCACCTCTAACAGAATGAAAATCTGCCTTCCTGAAATACTGTGTGGTGCCTCTTCAGGAAACCTTTCCTGGAGTTTTTAAAGGACTCTGTTAGGACAAGTCTATGCAGTTAATTTGGAATATTCTCTTGGAGAGACTGGAACAGTGTGATGTAAACACATCCACGTGCATCCAGCAGTGTAGAAAGACCTGATAAAAGAGCTCTGAGTAAATATATTGGAGCCAGTTATTGGTAATAATAAGTTATTGGTAATTAAAGTTAAGATTGGGGGTAAGGCCCACTGGGGATCTGGTCCTTTCTGTCAAATCCACTATTTCCACACAAAATTATTGTCCAAACCTTTTCATGGTGTTCAGGTAAAGCATTCAAGAGGGATTTTGTGTTAGCCTTGGAATCTAGATCTCTTTCAGTGCTGGCAAATGGTATCATTTATATTGTTTATACATGGGAGGTGAAAGTTTTCTGTGCCTGAAAATTCATTTATTTGCTTCCAGTGACAGAAGCTAGCAAGTGAAAGATACCACCCCTTGTGCAGACTTTGTGGACTTGTTTTGTTTAAATCTCTTTTGATTTAAAACTGTCACAGCTACTAAGAAGAGCATATTTGGAATATTCATAAATACCTAAGCATGAAAATGCAAGGAGAATTAAGAGAAAGAGGAATGATGTCACTTGTCCAAGGCATATCAAACACTAAATCTAAGTTCTTTTTGGTACCAGTATATTACATTACTGCTTAGGTCATCAGGCTTCATGAAGCACTCCAGTGAGCTTTATGTTTCCTGACACAAAATTAAAATTTAATGGTGCCAAAAGTGCCTAAAACAAGAAGATGCTGAAGCTTCAGGAGAATTTGAGTGAATAGGTATACAATGTGTGTGAACAGAATACAGCCCTGACTTACATACAGTTTTATGGGTGGTAGCAGCAGTACAGCAGTCAGATAAAATCAGATTTTGACCAGTTTCTGAACAAAGTAAAACAGGAACAGAAGTAACATCCTCTTTTACAAAACAGGTCTAAATCACCTCTCCATCTTTTTTTTTCATTGGATTACACGTTTCAAGTCTCTTCCAGGTTTTCATGTAGGCTGTGTCATATACCATGACTGGAGTTTGGAATTTATATTGCTCTGGCATTAGCATGTTCAAACTGTGCCTTTTCTGGGCTGTTTGGCCTCTAATCTTGGCTGTGATCAGATTAGACATTCCATCCCAGAAATAATGAACAACCTAAGTGAGCACTGGGAGAATATTATCAGTAAGACCCACAGGGGACAACCCCAAGATGTTTAGGGCAAATATGGCCAAGTAAAACATTTTGGCACAAGGCTGAAACATATTGAGGTGAGATATCCCACCTTTCTTCAGAGGGAAGAAGAGTACACACTGACTTTTTGAAGCCTGTTTGGTCTATGTTGGTTTGGGTTTTTTTGGGTTTTTTGGGGGTTTTTTGGGGTTTTTTTGAGCTGTGTCAGGTTATCCATTGGAGGAGCAGCATATCAGATAAGTACAGGTTATATTTGTTTCTGGCATATACTCAGCTCCCTTACGCAGCACAACATACAAATTGTTTCTGTGTTTGAAGCCCTGGATCACCCAGCAGAATTATTTATCCTCAAGAAATGCAAGTGGTAAGTGGCCAAGGACTCCCTATGTTCACTTTGATCTTTTGGCTTTGAACAGAAACTTTCAGAAATCCATAAAATGCACTGGAATCTGTAATTCTGGAGCAAGTTAGTGAATCTTGACACAAAACAAATATGGACTAAAGAATCAGAAATTAAACAGTTCCTTTTTCTTGGGTATAATACCATTTTATTTAGCCATCACTTACTGGTGGAAAAGTGACTAAGGGTTCTGAGCATGAACAGATATCATCATTTTTGCTCTTTCTGCTGGGTTTGATGCAGATTTACTGTATGGAAGCTTGCAATCCACAAGTCATAATTTAGCTCCTACAGATGCAGGAAATAACTTGGCTACTTTGAAGTATAGCTTACCCCAAACTCCACTTTAAGTAGTGAAGAGTTCTCTAATTTTTTTGGTTTTTTTTAATGGACACTAAAAATTATCCCAAATTGCAGAATCTTGTATATCATCTTTTCCTAGATCCTGTGATTTCCTGTATTCCGGAAGTTGCTTAGATAGATTCTGGAGTGACTTGCATTGAATTCAGAACTTAAAATCCTCACCTGTCCAGATGAATATGATTTTTGTAGAAGCTGAGGTATGTTGGTAATCAGAGCTTAGAGAAGAAGGAAACAAGTTGTGGTTTAACACAAAGATGTAGGCTTAGCTGTCCTATCCAGGAGAAAAGGAATTTCTAACTTCCTTCTTGTTCCTTTCTTCCTGTAAGAAAATTTTTTTTTGGCAGGACTGTTCCTTGCCTTGCATCAACTGCAGTTTATTAAATCTGACTCTGCATCATCTGGGCTACATTTTCACCAAAACCTGGCCCCATATGCCAAGGAAATGTTTACACCTGCCCAGCAGCCAGCTCCAGGCCACCATAACCATGCAGTTCTCTGTTCTTTTGGGGTCATAGCTAAGCTCAAAATCTTTTAAAAAATGGAGTTTACTTGTAATTTTCTCTCTAATTGCTGCCTGACCTCAGCATTTCATCCAGAAGCCAGTGGAAAAATTGTATTGTGCTGCATGTGTCAGTTTAAACCCTTATGATTTTCAGGACCCACCAGCCAATTTCAGGCCAGCTGGACAAGAAGAGAAAAAAGTCTTGCAGATGCAGAGTACTTAAAATTTTATGAAGCTGGGCAGCCAGAGGGAGCAATCGAGTGTGACAAATATTACTTCCACAAGTAAGTAGTTGCACTTCTTAGGTGTCAGAAAAAAAAAAAGGCCCAAGAAAACATTTTCCAAATGTAATGCAGCTGTAGGAAAAGGTCTAGCTCCATGCTATTAGACAGTGGGAAATCAGCTGAGGCTTGCAAGCACAGAGAAAGAAAGATTTAATCAGAACTGCTTAGAAGACGTTACCTTATATTGATTTGTTTCAGTTTAATTTTTGCTTATTTTTCCTCCTGTGGGTCCCAGGATGAGATGAGGTGTATATGTCCTGCAAAGGAGTCTAAAGGATGATTTCAGCTGGTTAATAATGGATCCACATGTCCTGGACACCTCACAGAAAAATTGTACTTCTGATAGTTTATAGTACTCTTCCTGAAACATGAAAAACCTCTTCCCGCACAAGTTACTTTCAAAACCTCTTTCTACTTCTTGATACAAAAAAAGAATTGTTTTAATACTCATTTTCTCTCCCATTAGCAGGAGGTAAAATAAAATAATAATAATAATCTGTGCCTGTTTGCACACCTCCCATACATCTAGTTATGCTAGAACACTGGAAATAATCTTGGCTTCATAAATCATTTTACAGATCCATTGGGAAAAGCTGATTATTTGGGAGGGAATCATCAGCTGTTCAAGCAAGTGAGATCAAGAGAAATGCTGTGTAGGCTGTGACACTGGCTCTCAGGAATTAAAAAAATGCTTCCACTGAGCAACTAAATTTGAAAGAAATAAAAAATTAAGCAGATTAAAGAGTGGTTGACTGTACAGTCCTCAGTTTTGGGAGGATGTAGAAATGCTGCACCAATTTTTCTACCAGTTACTTTCCCTTGCTAAAGCCCAGATGGGAGTGACAGAGCAGAAAATGCAGTGAAGATGTAATAAACCTGTATTTTATTGCCAGAATACCTGACAGATTAACTCCTTCCATTGTGCCTGTGATGAGGAACAGGCATTTCTGAAGAAAATTATTCTCTGACTGCAGGGTTTCCATTAACGAAGGAAAAGCAAAGCATGGTTAAAAATTGCTCCCTGGCATGGGGAAGAGAAAGATCAAAAACACAGCTACAAGAAGATAAAAGAGCTACTGGAGCTCGGGTTAGCATTTTGCAGAAAATGTGCACTCTGTCATTTTGTGGGCAAGTGCTCTTGTGTGATACAGTTCTGGAGAAACACTGGGAGTGGAAACAGACATCTGTAATCTCTGAGAAACATTGAGTTTTCCCTTGCGCTGCTTGTGGTGAGGGGCTTTGAGAGATGCTTTCCAAGTAAAATCATTAAAGCCAGAGAAGCTGAGCTCATTAATGCAATTTGCAGTTAATTTCAAACAGCATCTCCCCTTAAGGAACGTAAAAATAAACAGATTCCACCTGTTGCTAGATCAGCCGAAAAAGCACAAGCTAGGTAGATCTAAACCAGCTGAGTGATAGTTCCTCATTGGCTGACTAAAAAACAACATTTCTCTTCCTGGCTGGTGATCTCTGTCCCAAGCAGGTGAAATAGAGGTGGTGGATGTGCTCATCCAGCTCCTCTTGTGTGAATTGTCATGAGGATGAAGTCTAAAAAAGGAAAAAAAAATACTAAAAAATAATAAATTATTCACTTGCTTGCACTCCTTAAGTATTTGTTTAAGCTTACTCAGTACAAATATTTTTGTGCCAGTGGAGGTTGACAAAGCATCTGACAGGGGAAAAAAATGGAAAAAGAAATTTAAAAAAAAAATAGGGAAAGCTAGANGAAATATTTAAATAGATACTGTAGTTTATTATATTATCAAATTATATTAAGCTCAGTCTTAAATTTTGCTATGTTGGCTTGATTGAACTTGATTGGACTGGATTAGAAAGGAATATGGTTTGGTTTTTTTAATATGTTAATTTTAATTCTGATATTACACTTCAGTTCCCTGCAATGTGTCAGGTCTCTGAGCTTCTAGAACTCATCAGAATTTTTTTCTGCATTCTTAATTTTTGCTAGGTATTTTAGCTTTTTTTTCCATCATCAACGAGAAAATAAGATATGCCAGTAATTTTATATTTTTTTGGAGACCTCATCCATCCCCATACCACACAGACACTTTCAGAGATGTGATTCCAGGTTGATTGAAGGAGTTAATTTGGGCCTTTGGAAAATTATTTCTTTCATCAGAAACCATGTGTTTTCTCATTCTGAGGGAAGTTTAATTTTGATTGTTTTTTTTTTTTTTTTGAAACATGAATAAAAGAGTTAAATAAAATTTTAGTGTGCTAAAACAACACTTGTGCATACTCTCTGTTTTTCTGATTACACTATTGAGAAAACACTTTTTTTCCTCCTTTGTGGCCCTGCTTTTAAGAGCCAGTCTGGAAATCAGAGCTGTTAATCCATCACTTCTGGAGCACATACACATTCCATGCCTGCCTTCCTTGTCCTCTATTTTCCACCCTCAGTCTGGAAAGACACTACCCCAGAGCAGGAATTGTGTGTTTTCATGTTGGAGGAGTTGAAAGAGGGACAAGTTCTTGAAGACAAAATTGAGAAGAAATTGTTATGGTGCTAAATGAGTTTTTTTTGTTCCCAGTTTCGCCTGCAGCTGAGCCTGGACGTGCCTTCCCATTCATCCGAGGCTGACCCACACTTCTTGGCCAAACCCTCAAAAGTTTCATTTCTTCAGAAGGCCTTTAACAACCCGTTTTCGTATTAAAAGGGTTTTAAGTAACAAGCTTAATGTTGCTGTTTAATTACGAAGCATCTTTGGTGGTACAGAAAAAATATTTCAAGGGCCCTGAATTGGAAGATTTGCATTCGCCCAAATCTGCTCCTATACATAATTTTTCCTGATGGCCTCAAGGCTTTTTGGACATGGTGAAATTATTATTTTTACCCACATTGCATGCCCCTGATGTTTGTGGAAGGTGTGGACCCCTGGCTCCTGCTGTTCTTGTCTCATTTTTAGTTACCTCAGCTGCTTGACATTTGCATCCAGGGTAAATGTGTGTTTTTATTTGGCTGCTTGTCAGACCCAGGTGTTTACACCAACTACAATAACAATAGTAATGCTAACATTTTCTTAATAATCCTTGTTATTTTGGCTTTAAGGACTCTACTGATGCCTCTGTAGCCTAGTGTAGAATTTAGTTTGCACCAGGGACCAATAAGATCAATAACACTGATCTTATACAGAGAGAATTGACACAAAATCTGGTGCTGCTGAAAGAATTCACTCTCATTTACAAAAATGTCGAGTCTCAGTGTTGGCTCACTTAATTATCTTCAACAGGGCAAGAAGCAGAGGGGCACTAAAGCACTGCCAGGATGGGATATTCTTTAAATCCTCCAGAAGATGACTCAAGCCTGAAGCACAGCTCAGGGAATAAAATCTTTATAAAATTCAGATGTGTCATGGTAGCATGGAGGAGCTACAGATGATAAAAAGTAGCTGATGGAAGATGGACAAAGCATGAAATAAAAAGAGTTTTTTAAATTGCTCAGAATGCCTCAAATATTCAGGAGACCACAGAAGAGAAAAATAGACATGATTTGGAGAATTTTTTTTAATCAATTCCTAATACCTTTTCTGAAAATAAGCCATGTTTTAAACGGGGGAAAAAATAGAATCAGATAAAAGAAAACCTATTTTTTAATGAATAGATCACATTCTCTCAGGAATATGAAAATGGAAAAAATGATAAAAGAAGGAAAGGAAGGAGGAATCCTTCTGGGAATATTTTAGCAGTTGTAGCAAAAACTGGATAAACACTGTGTCTTGTTCAGGTAATTTTTATAAATTATAATGTTGTTGTGTGAAGATTCAACTTCCTGAGATGAAAAACAGATTTCACCATTCTTTTTCAACTCGCTTATAATATTTTTGATATTGATAACACCTGAGGAGTAAAAATATTAGCTGAGGGATGCTTAGCTTCTTCATGTCTGTGGATTACTTCAACAGATACAGAATTTCACCTTGCCCATCTTTACAAGCAATTGTTAAAGTGAAAGAAGAAGGAAAAATACTCAAAAAATTTGAAGGCTCTTTTATAAATACATGATTTTTGGATATTTGAAAAACTCTTTCTCTAATTCTACCAACTGGTTGAACTTTTCTAAAAACAACACATTAAAAATATTTAATGAAGATTATTATTTTTATTCAAGAAAGCCTTTTATTTTTCTCAGAGGGAAGAATCCAAGGTTTGTACTATCATATTACCAAGAATAAAGCATTGCCAGAAGTGTTGAAGACATATCCACGCATAACCACCTACTTTTTTTCCCTTTTTTTTTTTTTTGCCAAACTTCAAGGTCTATACAAACAGAAAAGATTATAAAAGAAATAAACAAAAAATTCAATTAAATCAGTTTCATTAGAAGGACTTGTCTGTTTCTGTATACAACAACTGTGAGCAAGAAAGATTGATGTTTTATAGACGTTTCGTTTTTCTGGGCCCAAGGCAGGGAGATTAATTGCTTAATAATCAATATCAACAATTATTATTATCCCTTATTGTTATGAAGGTGGAATATATGGACCTGTTTTTAGAAACAAAAGTAAAAGCACCAGTGTTAATTCTGGCTTCTTGCTTGTGCTTTCAAAACCCACTTTCCCTTTTTCATAGATTTTTTGCTATGAAATCACATGCTCTGGGAGATAAGCATCACTTAAAAGCTCACTAAAGTTATTGCAACACTTTTCTCTGACCTCAGAGGGAATGAAATCTGTGAGATGCCCTCTATTTCCAGAATTTCTGAGCTGGAACCACTTAGAAGTATAATAAAGGTTTATAGGAAGATGATTGTTTATTCCCTTGTATGTCTTTCTTTTAAGTTCAGTTCCTACTCATTGGATTTGGGTCAAATGTGGCTTCAAGCTGGGTTTCCAAATACATGCATTTCTTTTCTGCTACATAATTCTGATGGCATATACAATTAAAGAGGTGTTTTGGTTTTGGGGTTTTTTTGCATATGAACAGGAATCTTCATTTCACAATAAAGGTCTGGAGTAAAAAGAAGTAAAAATACACTGAACACAGCTTTTTCCCCCAAAATGCAAACTTGGAAGGTTCTTCTGGAATGTATTTCATGCAAACATCTAATAAGTGTTTAATAATAATAATAATAAACTTATCAACTTTTAAAACTTCCCATACATTGCTAAGCCTTACCCACAGCATGAATGAGTGCAAACCTAATAAATAGCTTTGGCAGCCTACAGAAAACCTGGTTTATCTCATACCCAGAAGATCAATTTTTTTCATGACCTTGGAGGAATAAAGAGTAATATTTATGCAAAAACTCCAATACAATAAAAAGAGGATTGGGTTTTTTTGTGTGTGCAGAGATAACCATGAGAGCATACAGTCTTGCCTACAGGACTGCAGAAGATCCATGAAGGTAGAATATAAAATGCAGTGTAATATTCACCAGCTAGATTATTGAACAGTTATAAAAGGCAGATAAATATTATTTAAGAGCAGACAATTTATAGCTAATTTCATTTCTAAAAGCTTGTGAAAAGTAGAAAAATAGCAATACTGACATTTCTCCTCAGTCATATTGAATATTTCTCCCTTGAAAATAGACTCTTAGTAAGGAAAAATAATGAGAACAAGGAATAATAGATTTTTATTTTGCCAAAGTTTAGTTGAAAATTGAATTTGTTGAAGTTGAATATTTCTCCTTTAAAACAAATTTAGATAGGAGAAATAGTAACATAAACTTTGACTTACTCTAGTTTTCAGAAGAAAATTATTGTGTGAGTTGCCATTGGAGTGGGCATGATTACTTAAAACAAGCAAACACAGCAGGTCTATAAAGTGATAAAAAAGTGCAACTGTATTCAATTAAATTAAGGAAAAATAATGTTGCTAAAACTTCACTTCATAGCTGTAATTTCCACATGATAAATTTACTTCTTGGCACCTTCTGGATCTAAATTATTCTTATTTTTTATGATTTTCAAATTTGTTTTAAAATCATGTCTCTCTATTCCATACATAGATTTATGGATGATTTAGAAATACTAAAAATTAAGCACTTATAATGATATAATAATTTTTTTACCATGCTTTAAAACATTTCCATTTCCCACTTGAAAGACCCTGAGTTCTTGATTTTTTTTTTTCCTTAGTTCTTTGAATTTTAAATGGAACTTTCAAATTCTGCTCACACATAGCAAACATAAGCAGGAGAAAATGGGATGAGCTGTGAAGCCTAAAACCCTTCCATGATGTTGTCTAAATTTTTTGAGTTTCAGGTGAAAACTGGTGATTAGCAACTCCCTTTCCACAAGCAGAAGACAGATGGACATGAGGTGGTGAGTGCAGTGAGTTTTAGCTAGAATGAATTAATTCTCTTGCAGTAAAAGTACGGGAAGTTTTGTCACATCTCTTTTCAAAGATGTTGCTCACTACTATTGGAATCTTTTGCTTCTGCTGAAGCCCAGCTAACTTTAAAGTAACTTCTGTGGCCTAAAAAAAAAAAAAAAAAAAAAAAAAAAAAAAAAAAAAAAAGGAACAAAACAAAGCAAACAAACAAACAAGCACAAGCAAGCACAAAAAAAGGCAAGGCAGGGCAAAGGCAGGAAAAGGAGAAAGGGGAAAGGGGAGAGGAAAAGGAAAAGGAAAAGGAAACCCCTAATTTTAAAAACACCCACTTGAAAAAAATCAAGTGAACAGGCACTCTGGGCTCCATCCCAGCAGGTGCCAGAGCTGAGCACCTGCAGGTTCCTCTCTGGCCCTGAGCAGATCTTCCCTTGCAGGAGCAGAGCCTTTGCTCCCCAGTGCCCTCCTGCTCTCCATGCCCTGGGAGGGCTGCCAGGAGAGGCTGGCATTGGAGCCTGAGGCAGAAAAGCCTTTGGGTACCTCAGGCTTCTCCCCAACCCCTGTCACCAGTTTGCCAGAGGTGTTGGAGTGGGGAAAACACCTCCTGTGACCTTTGATGTCACCTCTGAACCCACAGAGTTCTTTTTCCTGCTACAGCTGGGTACCGTGGGACTGGAAAGAGAGGTGGAAAGCAGGAAATGGAAGAGAAAGGGGATGGAAAGAGAAAGGGGATGGAAGGATCATGGAAGGAGGATGCCCCACACAGACTGTGCAGCTCAGAGAAATCCTCACAGCATTTCTGCTTCTCTCCCTCAGCCATAACCTGTGTGCTGAGCCTCAAACTTTCAAACTCCAAACGTGGAAACAATTATTTCCTAAATGACAGAGTTCCATAGCAGGCCTGGAAACAGGTCTTGTCTCAAAGGTTTATTTCCCTTCAACAGCCAAGTGCAGCTGTTGCTAACCTGTGACTTTGGTTTTAGTTAGTTCCATTATTTATCCTCGGGGTAAGGCTGATGGAAGTTTTGCTCCTGTAGGGCTGACCTAAATATTTCTGGTTTCTCCCTGAGTGGAAACACCATGCCACATTAGCATAGCAGTGTAATGCCATATGGCAGCTATTGTTTATATTGCTATTTTTCATTTTTGTGGGCTGACTGAAGGATTCTCATTTCTGTAATGCTTCCCATGAAGCAATCCCCTGCTTTTACCTTGAGCTGCAAGGTAGTGTGAACCTCCTGACTGGCAGGAAGGGAATGGAAGCATCAGGAATCCAAACAACATGAAGGCAGGGAGAATGATAAGAATACAATGTAATTTTGAAATTTTGTAAGTGTTTTGTTAATTTCTGTAGTTGGCAACTTTTAGGGCAGCGGTGATAAACATTATTTAGGTGGATTTATTTTTAAATCTTGTGAAGATTCAAATATTGCAGTATTTGGAATTTCTTTTCCTGTAAATGTTAATAAATATAGAAAAATATTTTTTCAGTTCTCAAGTAATTTGTGACAAAAAAGTGTGTTGGATCTGAGAAAGTGCAGAGACATTTAGGTGATCTGCACAGAATTTCCACACAAAAAATGAAGTGTTAAGCAGAGAATGAGGTATTAACATGGCTAAGATTTTTAAAGGAAAGCTGATTCAGAATTATCAGGGACTAACAAAACTTTTCTCAAAGCCTGATCCATTCAAGTAAGAAATATAAATTTCTCCAAGTGCAGTATGAATGAAGGTAGAGAAACAAAATCATCCTCAAATAAAGAAACCCAAATATTTTTCAGCTGAACTTCTGCATTTCCACAGCAACGTGTTAGATCTTACCAAAACATGGATATTGTAAGATGTTTTATACATATTTAAAAATGTTATTGAGGCAATGAACATGAGCAATCAATCAAGCTAGTAAATGCAATGTTATAGATAAGAAAATTACTTGGCCAGGTTGGTTGGAAAGCAAAGATTGTGCAACATTGGGTTGTTTCTTTTCTCTTAGGATATGGCATAAAATATTATTCTTTGCTGATAAAAATAATCTCCAGCTATCTCCATCCTTTGAGATTAATTTGGCTGTGTTCATCTACACTAGATCTACACTAGAGTGGTTTCAAAATCACACAACATCTTGCCCAATCCCAGACAAAACCAGGACAAGATTATATTCCTCATACATAATATTTCACCTTCAAGTTTTTGGCAGTAAAACAGCCAGGCCATTCATGGCAATTAGGCAGCAAGTACTATTATTCATGATCCTAGGATGCTGACAGATTTTCCCCACAGAAACTGAAGAATTTCCAATCTGGTCCAAGTGCTGTGATTTCCAAAAGTTTCATAAGGATGGAAATGAGTCATGAGGTTCAGCCATGGAATCTTCTGGTTTGCAGTGGTCAGCAGCAGGTGCCAAGAGGAGAATACAGAGTAGAAGGAGCGTGGGGTGGGCATGCCAAAACAGCTGGACTATGAAATTGGGAGTTCAGGGATGCCCCTGAACCACAGGCTCTTCATCTGTGCTCAACAGTCCTTAAAATATTTTTGTCCTATTAATTTAAGGACTCTCCTTTTGAACCTGCTGTTACTGCAAGTGCACTGGAGCAAGAGGTTTCACAGATTAACTCTGTAGTGCTGAGCACCTTTTCTCTGTTTTGGAGGAAAAAGTGCATTGATTTCATGTGATATCCTCTAGCTTGACATTAAAAAAAACTGGAGTCAGTGAATGGATTTTATGTCTGTCGTGTACCACACAGCCTCCACCATTTCCTTTTTTTCAGCTGGGGACATTCTGGGGGACAGATTTACTGCTTTTATGGCAGAAAAGGCTGCCACCAGAATTCTTCAGACCCCTTTCCATACCCATGTTCCCACTCATTTCTTCACTCTGTGCTTATTAACACAAAATTTCTTTCTTAATCACAGCAATTCAAGGGAGATATATTCAGAAAAAGTGATTTTTACCCACCCCCTCATAAGGAAATCTGAGTGGCCAAGAACATCTGGGTACTAAGTTGAAAAGCTGCTGAAATGGGGAAGAAGCAAGGTTTGAGATGTCTCATGCAGCCTTCAGTGAGGCTGTATTTCCATGTCTGGAAATGTCAATATCCATCTCTGCTTAATTCCTTGGTGGCTGTGGGGCTCCATGAGGACACCAAACACATGAGAATACCTCATATTTTACATGTGGCTGACATAGAGTGATACAGAAGAGAAAGGTAAAAAAGGGAACTCCAGATGTGGTGACTAAAGACAGATTCCATCCTTGCTTTTTGTCATCCATGGTACTTTAGGAATCAAACACAACTCCTGAGATTTGATTTTTTTGGCCAGGGTTGACCTTTGCTCTTCCAAAACAGATCTGTGCAGTACATGCTGATATAAACAGAGAAGGAGGCTAACATGGTGTTAACATATATGTAATTTTTAAAGAAACAGGTTTGTGTGTGGATAGCATGTTATGATTGTGCGGCAAGCTAATTCTGTGTACCAAAAAACAAAACAAAATTAAACAAAACAAAAAAAAAGATAAAACAAAAACAAACAAGCAAACAAACAAAACCAAAACAAAACAAAAACCTGCTATAACTCCACAGTTTTCCAGAGAGTTCAACAGTATTATTACATTTAATGCCTCCACATTGCTTTTACCTAATGGCCACATCTGCACCTTTCTCTGCACAGTGCTCTGCAAATCCAAGGAAGGTAATTGGCTTTTCCAGTGCTCATATGTAGTAGGAAGCCTGATAAAATTCCAGAAAGGCATTTTAACAGGCAAAACAACAGATGGCCAGCAAGTGGAAGTCAGCAAAGCAGAGTGATTTCAGTGTTGCTGTAAAAGTTATAATTGGAAATCCTAACCCAAAACCTTAACTACAGCTCTGCTGTTTCATTCAAATGTGATTTTTGCTTTTTGCTTTGGTTTCTTTTTCTAGAAGGCAGATATCAACTCCAAAATGTATTATTTTGTAAGAATTTTATATGTCCTAATCTTCTTTTGTTAGGTTTCATACATATACCATACACATAATTATTGCTTTTTTGCAATGTGAAATTTCTTGTAAAATTTATTGAAAGCTGAGTGAGTCTAGAGATTCAAAGGAAATGGTTTTGAAATTATTTGCAGTGAAGTCACCATTCCAGCATGATTCTTTCTAGCTAATGTCTCTCGTTAAGGCATGGAGGAAACAAAATACATCATATTTTTGTTACACTAAACTTTTGTTGCCAGGGAGACAAGGACTCTAGATGAAATCCCAAATTCTCTAGGAGATGCTAATAACTCAGCAGTGTTTAAGAACTTGTTGAAAAATTCTGCATTCTTGAGACATTTCTCTCATTATTCATCTTTTCTTTCAACACTTGCATGTGTGCCCTCTGGGGTCTTTTTTCAGAAGGAAATACACAGCTCAAAAGCCTGATTTATTGACTGTGTTGAAGGAGAAGGTAGCTGGTATTAAGGGTTGGGAATCTGACATATTTTGCCTGGAAGTTCTAACTTACATGCAGATTTTTAATGTATACACTTTCTGCATTCAGCAGCACAGGTCAAATCCAGATTATACAAGGGAAAATGGCATTGCTGACATGTGGTGAGTCAGATTACTGGCAGTTTGGCTCCTGTTGATGTGAGAAACCCTGAGGAAGACTCTGGATTTGCATTGTCATCACTGCCTGCTTCTTGCCAATGACTCCAGAAAAATTTCCAAGCTCCTACTGTGTTTGTAGGTTGGTCAGCTACAGGACCAAGCTGCTCAAAGAGATTGTGGAGGCTCCATCCTCAGAGATATTCAAAATCCTGCTGGACATGGACCTGTGCATCCTGACCCTGGTTCATCCTACTCATCAGGTGCAACAATGGGAAATGTCCAGTGTTATTTTTTTAATAACAAAATTATGTAAAACATAGAGTCCATAAATTTGGCAATGCTGTTGGCAGCAAAAATCTTTAGCAAGACATCCACAGTAAGATTAAAGAGAAGTAAATATTTGGTTTATGATATGTTTACCAAAATTGACCAAATCCCTTCTCCTGCCCCAAGTCACAACTTGGTGCTGTTCTTTGCAGACTGTGAGTTGCAGGAAACATGAAGGTCCACAGCAAGTGATGACATTTGTTTGAAAAGTTAAAAAAAAAGTGAACAGCAAAGGCTTTTTTATTCACCAGATGTTTAGCAACAACTTTTTAAACTACATTTTTACAACTGGCAATCTCTGAGTTTAGGAGCGGCATTTTCTCCAACCAAACTAGAAGATTTTTCCAGATTTTTTTCACAGCAACTCACATTAGAAGAAACATTAGAACCAGGACACATGAAAGTGCTGATGCTGCAAGCTTGACATTTTTTTGAGTCTGGCAGGAGGCAGAGAAGGCATTTCAGGCAAGTAGTCTTTTCCAAAGAGCCATTTAGTTTCTTCAATGCAAATACAAAATGCATTCTCTTTTTACTTTTTAAACCCAGGTTTTCAATGTGAAGCTATTTGCAAAGAACTTCTGGCCATTTTTGAGATGAGGGGGTTTCCTCTGGTTTTGTATACCATTTTCTTTGTTTCTCCCCTCATTCTGTCCATGATTTTGCTTTTCCTTCACGTGTTCTCAGGTGTGTCTGTGCCCCTGGGAGATAAGGAAGTTTTTCAAAAGGCATTTCCACATCCTGATACTTTTAAGTACAAGTCAAATATTATTCAGAGATGTTAGGATTGTAAAAGTGTTTATTTCTGAGACAGACTACTTTACATATATTCACTGATGGGATAGTGGTGTAACAATTAAAATTAACTTAGAAGCAGTGGATAAAGAGGAACAGAAAACATGAAAGGTAACAGATGCCTGTTATCAAGCAACAAAAATACATGGAACTTGAGACATGACAAATGTGATGGTTTTTTAATAGACTTCTCAGATGTCTTTGTAGAGAATTTCAGTTTCAGTTTTGTTGTTTTTGTCCTCTATGTTTCTCTTGTCCTTACAAAGTGAAAGTGGGATTTTTCCCTTCCTTGTCTCCACAGAAGAGCAGGAGATTTAGGAAGTTTCCAAGTTTCCTGCCTGGACCTCTGTGCTCAAGTCCTCTGTCCAACTTCTCAGCCTGAGTGAAGCTGACCATTTATTTTCTGCATCCACAATGTAGAAAAGTTTTCAAAAAACTGCATCACCCCCCAAGACAGCAGTTCCTCACTAAAAGTGTTGCAATGAAGGCCAGAAGGGATTTCTTTTTTTTCCTCCCACACCACATTTTTCATTTAGATACACAAGTGTATGTTAATCCATCATGACAAAGGACAACGTGGTTTTTTCTAAGTTTACGCAGAATTCTGCCTTGTAATTTGCCTTTCATTTTTCTTGATAAGGAAGCTTTTACTTGTGGGCTGGCATTTGGAAGAGCTCTGTCCCTGTAGCACACATTAATAAAGGGAAGGCTTGGAAAATTTTTCAACCTATGCAGGAAGCAGGGAAATCCTCTCCTAGATTGATGGGCAGAAGAAATGATGAAATTTGTCTCTGTTCTGCACTAAAGAGACTGCTAAACATTCTTTTCTTTCTTTTCCCATAAGACAGGAAAAGGAGATTTTTATTCCTTCACTGAATGTCTGGAAGACACTCTAATCAGATGGCCATGAAGAAGGATAATTTCCTCTTACAAGAAAGAGAGGAATAATTTTTTTCCCTTTTGCAATTGTTTTTTTTCCCCATCAGAGCATGCATCTGATAGATATGATCATATCAGATAAACCTGTTGCCTTTCAGTGAAAGAGCAAAGAAGGGGATATCTTCTTTTAAAAAAGAAAGACTAAAGTGCTTCCATTATAGTTCTTTTTTAACTAGTTCATTATAACAAGGCAACTGTGATAGAGGAAGAGAATAATTTTTTAAATATTTAGCTTTCCACTTCAGCAAAGTATGCCAACTTTTTTCTCCCTGAGCCTGCTCTAGTAACAATGAAACTGTGAAGAAACTACCGTTGAAAAAAAATATGTGATTTAATGTAATTTATCTAGGAATAGGTAGGAATGAAAAGTTGAATGCCTTGCACGACAGCAGTATGTGGTGTACAAATCAAAAGGGAGACTGGGCTTACAGGTCCACAGAGAACTCAAAAACCTAAACAAGAATAAAACATTTTTCCCCCCGTTCCAGTTGTGTGAGTGCCACAAATTCCAGGTGTCTCTTTCTTCCTTTGTTGTGAGCCTGAGCATCCTTGTAGCTCCTGAGGAACACAGGCACACATTTATTTAAGACTGAAGCCTCCTAAGACACCTGAGAACTGCAATCAAACCTAGTTTGAATTAATATTTGTGATCCTTTGGAGCACACAGCCTGTATAAACCAGAAGGGAAAAGACTTCTGCCTTGTATCCATAATGCTACCCTCCTGAGATCCATGGGATCACCAGAAATTCCCCATAATGGTGGCCTACAAATTAAATCTGAGACCATGAAGTACAGTTCTCTTCTCACACAAAGAAACCTCCAAGTATTGGACAGCACAAGTGAAGATTAACACCCAAGTGGAAAACCACCTGGGCAGCCCAATTTAACTCCAAACTCAGAAGGCTTACCTCATAAAAGCACAGAGGTATTTGAAAGGTGGTTGAGATGACGGCTAACACTGCTACCAGCAATTATAATTTGATGGAAAATAAATCACAAGGGCAAGTATCTATAAATAAACACCCACAAAGCAGGCCAAATAGCATTCCATAATACCTCCAGGTCAAACACCAGGAAACTGTGCCTGCAAGAGAGCACCATAAACACTCTGAAAGGAAGCCCTCTCATTGCTCTCAAAAATTTAAAGGCCAGTATGAAATAGATGTAATTGCACTTGGCTCTGGACTTCCCAGAAAGGCTGGATTTAAGTTAGGCCAGACAGGTGCCCAAACTGGACAAACAGAAACTCCATTCCTAAGCAGTGCCTGCCATGGGATGAGTGGTTCTGTCTTGTCCCCTGAATGTCCCTTGTCCTTTGAATATCAAAAGTCTTTGCAAGCTATGCTTACTTCCCTGTACATGATTCTATTATAATATATCTATAATAATATTTGATAATATTGCTGTAATATTCATCACATATCCACCTCCATCCTGCTAGAATGGGATAAAATACACAGGAACACAGCCCCCACTCCAAAAAGCAGACTGTGAAAACACAATTATGGAGTATTTACCTTAAACCATTATATCCTTTGGGGATTAAGAAATTTCCATAAAAATGGAGACTCTTAAAGGAGTATATTGAAGTGAGATGTATTTTCAATCTATAGAAACAGAGAGAAGAAAAAAATATCGGAAAAAGAAAGTCACTTCTAATTTTAGAAATTTAGGACTATTTGTTTTGAACTGATTGTTTAGATCTACTCTTGACATTGTTACTAAGAAAAGACATGAGGCTTTTTTTGTTCAGTAACTTCTTCTACATGAACTGCTACATGAACTACTTCTGCTACAGTGCTGCTGCCAATTAGTGCTCCCATTAGAAGAAAACATATCTTTCAAAGGCAGCAGTTACAGCAAACTTTAGTTCTGTTACCTTCCTTTTTTTGAATAACAAAAATAATACTAACTTTGATATTTATGCTTTAAACTGAAAGCAATTTAAATTGAAAGTAATCTTTCAAATATTCTTTGTACAGCTTTTATTGTGGGCATTCTCAGAACAAAAATGGCTCAGACTTGATACAAAATGTAAGGAATTTTTGCCTTTTCCCATTAGGATGTGGACCAGAGCCTGGTCTAAAGATTTGCCTGCCCAGCTGCTGACAGACACGTCTGACATTATTACATTAAAATCACAATTTCACCAGGTAAAAAGTGCACTATGCCTGGAATATAGGAGACAGGGAGGCTCCTGCCCTGTCACAGGAATTTGGGGTTGGCCCACACCAGACAGACACAACCCTCCCTGCCCTCACTGCCGGGGGATCAGGGAAAATTTGGGCTGTGCTGTGCGCATTTTGCTAAAATAGGGTTATGATGTTTATAATGTTACAAAGGACCCAGTGACCAATATATTTTACTACTTTCATTAATATTAGCAGCTGGAAATGGAGATGGTAGACAGCTTTCAGAGACTGTGTTAAGAGTTTATACAAAACACAGGGGATTACAATTATCCTCAGCAGCCATAACAAAAGTACATTGCTGATTCTGCTAAAGTAAAAAGACATTTCCTGTCACTTCCAAAGGAGGAACAAGAGAGAGGACAAAGGAAGACAAAGGTATTGCTTTTCATTCTGCAGGAAAGCCCATCACTGGCTCCTCAAGTGCTTACTCATTGTTGTTTCAGCCAGTGCCATTTGGAGAAACTCCCAGCTCAGTGACACTAATCCAGTTTAAACTTGTGTATGATCTGTGTGATGATGCTTGCTGTTGATTTAAATCCTGTTACTAAGAATACCCAGCAAGGAGGAGTTACCAAAAAAAAAAAAAAAAAAAACAACAAAACTACCCAGGGATGGAAGACAGTGTCCTGTCTCTAAAAATGGTTGATAATGGCTTGTCTTGTCCTGACAAGTTGTCCATGGAGTCCAAGCAAGCATGCTGACTGAGTCTTTAATGTCTGATTCCACTCCAGTAGAAGCACAGGATTATCTGCAAATGTACAAATCTGTGTCATGATGAGACCTGTTTCACCACAGCTTTGTGAAAGATCTTGGCTCCTTTCAGGGCTCTCAGACAAATGGGAGGATTTTGTCATAAGTTTTCTCCTGAGAGATGGATTTACAGGAAAGCTGGAGGTGCTTCCTTTCCACTTTGAAGGACAGAGTTGCAAACATTCCAGCTGGAGCCTTTTCCCTTTGGACTCCTTCTGTGCAGCTGGTGGCAAAGTGTGCTCATGTTAGACACGGGCAGCAGACTTCTCCAGCACAGGAGTCAGTCTAGGGATCCCAGGATATTGAGAAAACTTCCACACTTTCCCTGCCTGGACCCTTTCATGTGAGGGATTCCTCTTACAAATTCAAGCACCCAAAAATAATAAAAGCTCCCCCCAGAACAGATAGAGATGAAGAGAAGTATCTTTCTGAGAGAACTACCTTCTCATTTTTGCTTCTGAAAATACTACTACCCACTGCTTAGAATCCCTAAAGTCAGAAGAGTGATAGCCTAAGGCAAACAGGTGGATAAGGTTTGAGGAGGGCACGGGAAAGTGTGCACAGGTGAGATATTGTGGCTGTGTGTAGGTCTAATCTCTTTCACCAACCTGTGTGCCAAGATGCATTCCCAGCAGGTTAATTCTGCCTAAAAAGATCTTCCCCTTGCCTAGTGCCTACCCTGGCATCACAGAGCTGGCAGGGAACCCTAAAGTGGAGAGGATATTTAGATATTTATTGCAAATGCCCACCTGGCTGCAGCAGGAGTGTGGATGAGTGGCCAGGCACTGCTGTTTTTTGGGCAGTTCCGCAGCAACAGAGAGAGTTAGGAACAAAATGCTGTGATTTAGAGAGCACAACAGTCCAAACATCACAGCTGTGTGTGCTGCATCATCACATTTTAATAACTAGGATATCATTCAATGAAATTCTGACCTTTCGGGATTCTTCTTTAAGCAGACCTCAGCAGTCAGTGTAGCATAGAAAAGATGCCATCCTTGCTTAGAAACGGGGAAAAGCTGTTTCTTTGAGACAGATAAACTGATGATATTTTAAATTACATTAGCCAGGCAGCACCTTCTCCTTTGTTTACCTTTCCTTCCACACTTCCCTCTCCTCCACCACCTCACAACTCAGCCATTCCAGAATCTTTGAACTGCTCAGGCTGGATTTATCAGCACCTAGTAAAGCTGATGTGAGTTATGATCATTCCTCTCATTACAATTACAATACTATTTAAAGCTTCCTTACAGGTACAAATTAAATACTATTTTAGCATTAAATACTAATTTATGCTACTTTCAGAGGTAATTCCTATTCCAGAGGTTAAGGGGTTTGGAAGTAGATGCTTGATCAAACCATTATTGTTTCCATTCGGGGTCCAACATAAGACATGAGTAAACTGTAGTCCATCTAAATTTTCTACAAAGCTGGCTAGATAAATGGTGGTTTCCAAATGTGTGCTTTGTTCCAAAATTCAACATCATTTCTTGCCTTCAGCTTTATCGAGGGGGAAATATGGGTTTCAATAAAAATAAAAATGTATCATGTGTAATTCTAACAAAGTTTGTAGCAATGTGGAACTTATGTGTATGAAAATGGTGCTCAGAGGAGCAAAATTATCTGCATCATTATGTACATTTTCAAGAACTTTGGAAACCATATTCCAGAACTGGCTGTAAATTAACAAACCACACTCTTCAGGAAAGGCTTATGTTTTGCCACCAGGAGAGCGACAAACCAATTTAGCTGAAATTTCTGGTAGCAGTGAAAACGAACAATTGAAAGTCCAGTCCTACACAGAGAATTTTTCCTTAATTGATGTGGTGGCCTGGATTAAACAGAAATCTTGGTCAGGGCCTTTCTGAAATTCAGACTAGGTACCTGTATGCCCACAGAAGTATTTCCAGAATTAGCCACCACATAATTATGGAGACCATTTGACAGGTCCAGCTCAATCACTTTTTTTCTTTTTTTTCTTTTATGATAAAATGTGTTACAGGCTGATAAAGACTTGAGTATTATCATGCTGAAGCCAAGGTGCTCAGGGAATGTCCTGTTGTCTTTACCTTGAGAAAAAAGGCAGCTTCCTTTTCTCTCTGCCTTGTAATTACTGCAGAATCTGGTAAATTCTGCTGGCTGGGCAAGTTTAGTGATTTTTTTTGAAAGAACTTAGGAACAAGTAACAGCTACAAAAATAAACAGTGTATTTATTTTGGGACCTTTTTTCTCTTGGTGCAGCTGTGCATTCTTGGGTGATTTATCATCAGCACCAGGCTTATGAGTTTTATGAAGACACTTAAATTTGCATGAAAGGAGAACAATTGTGCTACGACAGCAACAGAGACAGGTTTTGGTAAAATGCTCCTGAATTTCCATGGCTATGTTTTATTTCCAGTTTTGCCTTTTCTGCATTAATTATTTATGTCTCAAAGGCATTTGGTCTTCAAAAAATGACACTTGAAAAGTTGTGGGCTTTGGACAAGCTGTGGCCATGGGTGATGTTGAAGGGCTGATAATCTGAGGTGCCTGATAGTCTTTGCTAGGAGCAGATTTGTGATATTCAGGGTCACAAAGGAGATCTCCTGACATCCTCCTGAATCTATATCTCACTACAAGACCACATGTCACTCCTTTTAATTTTTCTCTCTAGAAATGTAATTTATTATCTGCCTTTTCTTGCATTGCAAGTGAGCACAGTTGCCTTTTTGGGTGGCAGACCCACTGAAAAAAGCATAAAGGAAGACAAAAGTTACAGAAACTTTAGTTTACTTTTCCAGTATAACTCAATAACATAAATAAAGGTCCTATTCATTAATCTTTCTCTTCATCTGAAATATTTCCACTATATAAGATAAGCACTCTATGAACAACCCTCATGCAATATAACATAACATGTGCATAATCCTATGGATTTAAATATATTTTTCCATGGGAAAAGGCCCAATCAACAGCATTTCTTCAATCTCCACAGCAACAGATCCAACAAAAAAATATATAGACAAGATCCACAAGCTGTTCCATAAGAAAAAAAAATTTATGCCTTGCAAGTTTCTTTTATCATCCCTTTCTTTAGGTGGTTAACTGAAGAATCATGTTTCTCTTCTTTAACCAGTTTGGTGTGCTTGATTAAGATCCTCAAGGGGGCAGGAGGTCATTCAGGCTTTGATGTCAAAATATCTACAACAGTTCTGTTCCTGAGCTGGAAATAGCTGGAAATAGCTGTATCTTCATCCACAGAGTTGTTCTCTCTCCCTCAAAGAGCAAGAACAAAACAAAAAACACCCTCCTTCCTTTCTCTTTTTGGACTTGCTAAAAAAGGCTCATTTCCTGACACCATTATTCATCCCAATATCTCTGAGAGGTGAGCTTGATTTTTCCTGCAGCCATTTTATTGGGGCAGCATCCTCTTTCTAGTGAAAATACTGATGGAATTTCTGCTGCCACTACCTGAGCCATCTTTAAGCATGGGCCAGGTAAACTAGGAACAACTCAATTTCTCTTCTTGCTATCAGATTTTCTGACTCATGCAAGAAGACATCAAGTTTTTCTGGCCAGAGTTTAAGACAGACAAATTTTCTTGAGCATTACTCCCTGTAACCATTAGCTTTGTTCGTATAATCCATACTTAATAAATGTGATTTTTCCTTTAGAATGTCTTTGGGGAGGAATAATTTCTAGTGACAAAACTACCAGGAAAATAACATCATAACAAAACAAAACCAAACCAAACAAAACAAAACAAAAAAAAAAAAAAAAACCAACAAACCAAAAAACAAAACAAAACAAAACAAAAACAAAAACAAACAAAAAAACCCCCAAAAACCAAAAAACAAACAAACAAAAAATCAAAGAAACCTAACCACAATTAATTCTAAAGAGAAATAACTCCAGAGACAATTTTGGATTGCCACTGGTCCTGAATCAGACAAGTGAAGATAACTGTTTGCAAAGAACAATTTTTTTCCCCAGTCAATACTAACAAACATTACTTTGTTTTCTTCATTTTCATGGTTATAAATTGTTGTAAAAGGTCCTAGTATTTCATGGCTGCATATTTAAAACACAACCTGTAGTCTACTTTGTCAGCTACCCTTGCTTAATTATTGATACTGCCGTTGGTCAGGTCTGACATTTACTTGCTCATGTTTGTTCTTTGTCCATCTCAATGTTCAAGGCTGCACAAAGCACTAATTCACTGGGAAAGGATGATTATCCCAAATGGAAAACACCTGTGTCCTCTGACTACAGGATGCAACTCACTTTTGTCTTCATGCAATATAACTCAGGCTTTAGGCAAGGTGATTTAATAACAATAATCTGTGGAAGATCCAGAGCTGCTGCAGAAGTCCTGAGAGAGAGGATTATTCAGTGCATTCTCGGAAAGATTTCACCCTTTGTTTAAAATGAATAATTAAATTTAATCCTGATTTTAGCGTTTGTGTTGCATTTACACAGCTGCTGGTTTTTTTTGTCTTTGGTTTTGTTCTTGTTTGGTTTCTTTTCCATCTAACAGAGCCATGGATTGGGAAGCTTCTAAACCAGTTAACCACTCACACCATCTACAGTTGGCCAGACTCAGTGCTAAGGCGGTTTAGTTCAGGATGTTCCACACATACAAAAAAAACCCAACTTAATTTCAAAAGAAAAGTGTTACCAACATTGAATATCTGAGATACTAGATATATTTTCAGTAAACTTGTAGCATTTCAAGAAAAAGCCCTGCTGTTTTAGATAATCACCTTTCTCTGTGATTCCATGCCTTTGAAGTGGAAGTGTCTCACACAGACAAGAATTCAGAAACTAAAAATTCTGAAGCAAAGGGAAAGGCAGAGGGGGAAAGAACACATACAAGTGGAACAATTCCGAAATGAGGCTTTTCTGCAGGAAATATTTTAGTTTCAAAGTACTGAGATTTTGGCAGAGATTATGTCTTGTAAATTGCCAAGGTTAGAGACTAAAAAGGAAGAGCAACAAGCTCAAAACAATTGAAACTTTTCCTTTGGGACTGAAAAAATGCCAGGACTATTTTTCACCACTAATTTAAATTGGAGAGACTTTCCCTTGAGGATTTATGTTTAGTTAAACTCTAATTTTTCCATCAGAGGGGGAAGTTTTTAATTAAGCACACTGCCATTCATTGGCACTTAAGTTCCTCTCTCCTGATTCACTGACTTTCAGATGAGACCTCTGGCACTGTTTGGTCCCATCAACCAAAGTTTTGGGACAGGCAGGTGTTTTAATGAGCATAATGTGGCTTCATTCAGTGTTTCACAAGCTTGTTAAACTCTGTGGTCTTTCCTCATTCCTCTGAAAAAAACATTGTTTGTAAAATAAATGTTTACTTCTTTTACAGAAACAGCTGAACAATTTTCCAAAGAATTGTGGTTGTGTGCCCTCCCATCAGAAGTAACTCAGATAAACTTCTGAAATATATTGGGATTTGCAAGCACACTCTTCTTATTATATCTATACATTGCTCAAGAGAAAATATCTGCCAACAAGAAAATTGAGGCATTGTGATTTTCAAATGTCAGTTTTCCCTGGGGCAGCACATATTTAAAAAATGCAAACAGCAGGGTAGGAGAAGGTCTGCATAAATGAAGATGGTATTTTGAATGGATAAGGAGCAGCAACTCAATTCCTACTGTATTTCAGAGCACATAAATAGAGAATAGATTACCAAAATTCAAGAATTTGCTGAGTATTACCTCTTCTATTTCAAAAAGCAATACATTGAAAGTAGATGATGAATTGGCTCTAATTTAAGAGTGGAAGGTATCAAATAAAGGACACAGAGGTGCCATAACTGTGTTTAATTTATCTTCCCAAGACAAAAAAAACAAACCAAACCAAACCAAACCAAGAAAACAAACAAACAAAACAAAAAAAAAACAAACCCAAAAAAAAAACCAACCTCCACAATTCACAAACTATGCATCTTAAAAATAGAACAGTGAACAAAAAATTCTATCTTTCAGGGAGGTTACACAATGACTCCTTGACTAATGGAGATGAATAAGATCTTTATTTTTGTGACCTGACTACCCATTCTTGCTCTCTGCAGACTTTTTCTTTCTTCTCAGAGTGGCATTGTGCCACGGACCATGTGAGAGGAGGTGCTGGAGCACTCAGACTCTCCGTAAGGAATCCCATGGTGTTCAGTGGTTTAGTGCTTTTGCACTTACTTCCCAAAAAAAAAAAAAAATCATTTGGCTTATTTCTCTCATCCAGCCTTGACAAAAGGCTGGTAGAAGGGAAGAGGGAGCATCCAAGAAGATCCAAGATCCATCAGGCTGCTCTCAGACTGAAGGACACGAAGATCTGAGAAAGGAAGGATGTGAGCACAATCACTCAAAGCCACCTTGAGCAGAAAAAGAAAGCAAAGCAAAACATTCTGGAGCCAGAATCCTAGGACATGGCTTGGGCAGGGAGCCAGCTGTGCACAGGCAGCTCAGGTCTCACACAGGAGTGTCCTGCTGCTGCTAAAGTGGAGCTGAAAAGGGATTGCAACACGTTCTTCAACAAAGGCGCAGCTGTGTCAGGTGCATTGACTGAAGCATTGTGCAACAGCAAAAACAAAACTCAGATTTAGGCACTGAGTATAAATAGAATTCCTGCCCCACAGAACACAGTGATCTTGAGTGCTACAGTCTTCAGATGGAAGAATAAAAAGTGCATTTTAAAAATACATAAAAAACGGGAAGAGAGGATAAAAATAATGAACTCCTTATTCTCTCTGCTCAAAAGATAAGAGTATTGAGGGGTTTTTGTACCCACAGAAATTACCTGTGAAGTCGTGTAAAGAAGTTATAGCATTAATGTTCATTCTTTATTACTCTTTTACATGAAGGAGAAAAGCCAAAATTCAGCATTCCTGACTATATAAAAACATGCTAGTTTCCTCTCTGAAAAGAGTCTTATGCTCCTCCTGTTATCATAGTTGCATGAAGAATGCTCCACCATGGCTAAACCACTCATGTCACTAGAATTTAGGATTCAGTACCAAAGTGAACGCATTAACACTTTCCCTGTGGGTAGTGATTTCCACCACTTGCCCACTGCCCTGATGCTCTTCTGGACTCCCCTTACAAAGGTGGGACCAGACTCTGCCAGGACACTCTGATGTTCAGCTGATATAAGACCTTGAGGGAGAAATGATCTGGTTCTGCAGAGACAGAAAATTTCTCACTTGATGCTCAGTACAGAGAGACTCATGAAACCAGAATCAGGCACCAGAAGCACTCAAAAAATCCACACAGTGCACCCTGTTTTTGGCCCAGTGTTTTCTCCAGGAAGCTGATTGTCTTCTCCAATTGTCAGAATGGAAAAGGTGATGAAAACAGGCAGGAACAGAAAGGGACACAGCTGGTAAGGGTGGGCAGTTTCTAGCTCCGAGTGAATTATGCAAGTTTGGATTTCAATCCAGTTCTCTGAGTCGTCAGTCCTTGTGGGTATTGGCTTCCTGCCCACGACCAAGTGAATGTTTCATTTGCTTTCCTATTTTGAAGGTGCTGTGGAGTGGATAAGAACACTGTGAAGAAGGAGTGAAAAGGAGCAGCCTGTCTTTGGTTCTGAATTTGTATTTAACTACAAGTAATTGCTTAGTCCCTTCATATTTTCTTCTCCCCTGTTAGAAGAGTTGCAGCATGATGAGTGATATTGTGTAGCAGGAGCTTCTGTAGATTTCAGAGCATCAGCCTCTGGAAGCTGCATTTTGTGTGGCATCAAATTTTCTTCTCTGTTAAAAAAAAAATTCTTTTCATGACTGTGAGCTGCATAATCCACAGAGCTCAGCTGTTCTGAAGCTATTTTACAGTAATATTGAAAAAAAGGTAAAGGTGGAATAGGCCAAAGGACAGCTCTTGCAAGTTTCAGCCTCTGAAGAAGGTCTGTGGTGCTCAAAGGTTCTTGGGGCTGACTCATTCGAAAACCCATGAGTTGTAAATGTATAAGTTTGTGCTACTGAGGATTCTAGTGCTGGGGTTTGTGGCTGGCTGTGCTACACTCCTCCAGTCAGCATTTACTAATCTACTGCTGGTCAAAAAACCAAGGCATCTTCAAGGAAGTGGCCATCAGATTTATTTCACAATGTCTTAATTTCAGTAGAAATATAAATATTTTATTTTAGCCCTGTCTCCTTGTTGTGGTTTCTGTTCACCTGCATTCCTTTTCTAGCCTGTTTTATCAACAAAATACTGCCCTAACTCTCCTCCCACCTAGTCTTGTTGCAGGCTTTTGTTATATTCACTAGGTAAACTAATTAATTTCCTGGAGGGAAAAGACATAAATTAATTCAATAAAATCCCTTTGTTCTATGTTTCAGTGTATGAGCCAAACAGCATTTGCACCTATTCTGGAGATCCCAATTGAAAGGAATACTATTTATTCAGATACCTACAAGGAAAGATGTCTCTACAAAATTCTCAGAAGAGTTGAAGTGATGCCCAAAGGGGGAAAATCTCTGCAGAATTAGTTTTTTGCCTTTGCCTATCAGGTTCACGGGTCTTCATTTAAATAGTTGCCTTGTGCAAAATCTGGTGTAAAGAACAGTCTAACCCTTGGAGGCAATTTATAAGTAACATAAAGGCAAA
>VXBI01003718.1:48280-85798 GCA_013397375.1 Toxostoma redivivum
AAAATGTATATTTTGAAATAATTTATACTGGAAGACAAAAATCAAACTAAATCCCTGCTTCCTGTAAGAGGAGAGAGCAATAAGATTTATTTTGAAACAAAAAAACAAAAACAAAAACAAACAAACAAACAAAGTTAGGATTCATTGGCACAATTGTTCTTCCTGAAAACACAATTATTCCTCACTACCAGGTGTCGCTTGCTCAATCCAGTGGAGCTATGGTTCCTGTTCAATTTTCCCTGAGTACTTGCGAAATTTTCTGATAACCAATTTTATGGAATGGGACTGAATGTTGATAGTTTGCTAAAATATTTTTTAATTAAAAAATAGCCAAAAATTGCAAACAACTGCATTTTAATCCCAATCTGAAGCAGAGTTGGCTGTTAAAGGCAAGGAGAGCTAGCATATAGTTGGATTGAGGGGAATGGAGATGGGAGATAATGACAGCTTCAGAGAAGCCCAGCTCGACCAAATTATTTAAATTTTCAAGGTCATTCCTTGCAAGGGTAAAGATTTTTGAGTGGGGTTTTTTGTTTTGTTTTGTTTTTTATTTTTCCTTGGCATTATGGGACAGATCTAAGCAGGCAGAAATGCTAGTGTATTTGCTGACCAAAGACAAAGAATCTTTCACTTTCAGAGACAAGAAGGGAGCTGTTCTTGTTAAATGAAAGTAATAAAAGGAACTCTTGGTTTACAAACATTTTTATTTGTAACAATTGTTAAAGTAAGGAATAGATACAGTCCCAATTAAAGACTAGATGATGCAAAAACAAAAAGATAGGTAAAACCTCTGGCTGAAGTCTACCTTGAGTAGCATGAAGAGAGCAAAGCCATTCAGTTAATTATTTATAAATGGGGTCTTGTCATTTCGTATAAAATGGAGAGAGAGATCTGCGCCATGTGTCAATAACTTTACTGTTCTGAACTGCTTATTTTCTGTTCTTGTGCTCTTTGAGAAAGATTGTGATCTTGAACTGCAGTGAATGTCATGTAGGGTTACTCAGATGATGATAAAAGTGCAGTCTTTGAATTAGAGATAAATTAGAAAGTGTGGCTTGGTTCAGTGCGCTAAAAAAAGGCAACGCAGTAGTTTCTTATAAATATGTTCAAGCTGGCTACACACCAAGGCAGGGGGAAAATTATCTTAAACCAATGCTGGCAGCACATCAGATAGTTGTAAATTGGTCATGTATGAGTTTAGACTGGAATTTTAAGAGAAATTTTCTAACCACCCAAACAGTGAAGATCTGGAAAGGTCCTCAGAACAGGGCAAGGAATGCAAGTGTTTGTAAGATGCAGCTTGATAAGCAGAACTCTTGGAAGGGGGACTTGAATTTGTGGGGTGAAGATTTGAGTTTCTAAAAAAGAAGTATAAAGGGAAACTGTGTCACTCTTTATTTATAAAATATTTGTAGATGAACAGTCCAGGAGAGACTTTCTCCTGTTCTTTTCCCCCTGTGGCAATTTACAGTGCTGCCTTTTTTCTTCTAAGTCTGATTATGAGATGATGAAAATGGTGGTCCAATTATCCACAGACCCTGTTTAGTATGGTGAACTGTGATGTGTTTGTTGTAAGGGATTTTAAGCCACAAAATGCAAAATATTACTAAAGTTGCAAAACTTCACTAAAATAGAATGTACTAGTTCATGGTATAGTAGCCACCATTTTTTTTTTTCTGACTATCATCCTGAGCACAAGAATATCCAAGTCATTACAGTCCCAAAGGGTTTAATGACAATCTGAGTTTGTCACAGCATTTTCATATGATGAATTAGCAAGAAAGTATACCTTGCTCAAGGCAAAGCTGTGCATCACAGATGGCTGATATTTTTTTAAGGCTTCAACCCCTTGTTTGGATGGGAAAAATTAAACATTTGTGCAGATCTTTCCTCTTGCATATGCTCTGCTTCAAATAAAATTAACAGGTCAATGTTAAAATTTGTTCTAATCCAAGGAAACCAGCATGTTGCAATAGTGAGTAATTACTGCAACATCTACTGACTACTATTTTCCTTATACAACCCTGATATTTCTTTAATAGACCTCTTTATAGATTTTCCACTCCTCTACCTGCTATGTTTTACTGTTTCAGGACTCTGAAGCATTCAGGGATTAAGCAACCTGCAGAGGATTCTCACATTTTCTGAATCAGATCTGGGATGGGCTCCAAGCCTTAGCTCAGGGCCAGTGATTTATGTGTGGAATTCCTTCTCTCCTCTCCATCCACAGGGCGTTGGAGCTGTACTAATTTCAAAACTGTCTCGTTCATTCTGTGATATGTGGGAAGGAAAACCCATCCCTATCTCCCATCCTACCACAATATCTGTGGAACAGCAAAGAGCACTGCTTGTATTGTGGAGCAGCTCTTCGTTTCTCTTGGGTGTAGTTGTGTTTACAGCAGGGTGCGTGTTTCTAGCATAAATCATGACTACACCCCTTGCATTTACATCTGTGGCTGGAGTCCCGGGGCAGTGAAGGCTTCAGGACAGAGAAATGAGACAGAAAATGCATCAAGTCTTTAGGGCAAGCACTAGGTGTAAGGATGACAGCTCCTGGAGCCCAGCCAAAGCTGCAGGCTGGAAAAGGCACATGGCTGCTAATTGACCAGAAATTATTTTACATCTTCTGTGGTAGGTCCTGCTGCGAGGTGCCTGACAGCTTCAGCACTGCTTCAGAGGGAAGAGAGCCACAGAGTCACTTCCTATGGGCATCCAGTTTGGCTTGGAAGTGTCCCAGTAAAGCAGTTTTGGCCCATGAGAGCTGCTGGGCTGGTGGCTGGTGGTGCCTGGGAGCAGCCAGCACAATGTCAGGCTCTGATCTTCACACCCCTCTGCTTTCCCACCAGGTTTCTCCATGCACAAGGGTAGTGCCCTTCCCTTCCCCATCTCCTGCAAAGGTTTCCTGCCCTTGGCTTTCCCATTTGTTCACTGGGAAGGCTTCATTTGCAGTTTCTCTGCAGGTCCACTTGTCCTCAGGCTCAGTCCTGGGAATAGCTGGAGCTCTCAGACATTCCATAGGGCAGTGAAGGCACAGAGGAGGAGGAAGGCTGTGTCACTGCCCTGTAGCTATAATGGAGCCAAAAACTCATCCAGCAGCTCAGAGTGATGCTCTGCTACACAGAGAACACTGGAGGTTCCAATTTTTGGGGTGGATTCTGCTCTCTGGTGTGAGTGGCATCACCACTTCTACCCCCCAGGTTTTACTTGCTGTTGTTTGGATGGGTTGTTTATGGGGATTAAAAATGTCTGGGGATGTTTTAGAACAGCCTTGGGCCAAGAGCTTTCAATTGGTCGGTGTGAAAATTGTGCAAGCTTTGTGTAGTTCCAAGGGTTTCTTCACATACATTGATTTTTTCCTAATATTCTGAAGACCTGCTGAAGGACTGACTCCTTGCTGTTGTCTTTCACATTTGCATGGGGCTTCTTTTTTTCATTCTTACAATTAATAACTTCCACATTCTTTCAGACTTCAGATTAGGAGGCTTTTTTTTCCTGACCATGTTAGATAAAGTTACTTAACACAAGGTTTATAAGTCTATTTCAAGTTATTTATAAACTGTAATTACCTTCCATGGATTAGTCCTTTCCAATTACAGCTCCATATACTAACTCTTGCTTTGGCATAACTAAATGAAAGAGTTTAGGTATTCTGAATTCCATGCCAGTGATATTATTTGGCTCTTTGCTCTTCCTTTGAACTTCATACTAGTATATGTGTATCTATAAACACCCTCTCTCACCTTTACACTCATTTTATATTTATGTATTTAGCCTCCTTTAATGTTATAAGTTATTTTATTAGGCAACAATACATTTGCTTCTATGTTCACTGCTTTATTCATATTATATGTATATAAGTATGTGTGTATAACTGTGTAATTTTGGATTATGAACGTATGTGTATGTGTGCAAACAACTCAATTTGCCTGCACACACAATCCTTTGAAAACTGCCAGTTTAAATTTATAGACAATCTGTAGGGTTTGATTTTTGAGAGGTAATAATTGTCTCTCAAGTGTGATGAAATACAGTTGTTTGTTAGCACAGACAGAAAAGTCATGACTACCTCTATCATGTACTTTGAGTGTTATAGAAACATTCTGATAAATGAGATATCGCTAATATTACTCCAGATGGATGGCAATATCAAAAGAATCATATTCTATATCATCTTTCTTCTGTAGTTCAGTATAATTTTTTTTTCTTTCCTGTAGAAAAGCTATTTTTAATTCTCAAGTTTCAGTTGAGAATAAGGCAGTCCTATAATAGAGTCACACACACATTTCCTCTGTGTAATTGAAAGATCTCAACCCAGCTGCCTCTCCAGACAGAATTCTTCATTGAGCAAGGTTATGTGAGGGAAAAGCCCTCTCTAAATAGGTGTGCCATTCCAGCTGAGGTCTGATATCAGATTTCCCAGGGCAGGAATAGGCACACACAGAGTATATCCTGTTTGGGGACTCGAAGGAAAACACTTTGGTGGTGGTGGTGACTCAGAGAGGAGTCTCTGCCCTCTGAGTCAGGGCTGAGTCAGCACCTGAAGGTGCTGAGATCTGGATGTGTCACCAAACCCTCCACTGGGCAGCCCTGCCAAGACAAACCTGCCCTCCACTTTCCTCTGCTGCCTCACTTTCCCCTTCCCCAGAGTATCTCAGGCTGCACTGGGGCTGATGCACGGACTCAGGCAGGAAGGTCAAAGCTATGTCTCAGCTGCTGGCATCTTCTGCATCTCAACAAGATTTCAGGACTCATGCTGAACACAAATTTCCAAGAGGTCGTTTATGCCATCAGTTCCTAATAAATCTCAATTATTGAGATTTGTTGAGAATTTTCTTGCTGATGGCCTGGAATGTCACACCCTCTGGTGATGTCAGCTATCAGAGAAAGCAGAGGTGCTGCAGAAGGAACCCCACCTATGAGAGTGGCAGTCAGCACATCTTCTGAAGCCCTGGCTGGTGGAGCACAGAAAAGGATGTGTAGGCAAGCAAAAGAGAGGCTTTTCTTACTGCTGTGTATTGTAGGCATGGTACAGCAGAGAGATGATGTTTTATTCCCAAGTTCAACAATAAATATTTTCATTACGNTGTCATGAAGCCCAGCCTTTGACTTGTCATTGCCCAAGCCTGAATTACTCCGAAAAAATCTGGAGACTTCACTTAACTTAAGAAATAAACATTGAGAGAAACCGAATTCTCCTTCAGGAAGAAAAAATTAAAAGCATTGCAGTGCTCAAGAAGATCTCTTGTGTTATCTTCACATCTGCAAATTTTGTCTGGAGACTGCATGATGGGGTCCAGGAGTTGAGGTGTCTTGTGACCACTCATAGTCTGGAATTGAAGAGATGTTTTACAAGTTAATGTGGAGTTGCAGTTGTTGATTGGCTGCTGTCATATATTTAATTTTTAAAAATTAATTAAGAGCATTGTAAGAGCAGCCAGACTCTTCCATGACAGTCAGAGACAGCTCGAAGCTGTCAGGCAGTGCCAGATGGGCTCCTGCAACTCTGATGGAAAGTCAGGGAGAAAAAAGACTTTATTGAACACAGCCAAAGCACCAAAAATGTGAATCTGAATCAAATGCAGGTTGGCTTCAGAATCAGCAGGAATGGGCTTCAGGGTGTTTCTTCATTAAGGAGTTTCCTCATTAATGAGGGAGTTACCTGAGGTCCAAATGATGAAGCAAATGTTCACCATGACTTTATTCTTGAGCGTGTTTGTGTTCCTCTAACAAGTCAGCTCCCAGCCATAAACTGAATATCAGCAGGTCAACTTTCAGGAGTTTATAACTCACTGTGTCATATCAAAAACTAACAAAACGTCCTAAAACCAAAAAAACAAAATCAAAATCAAACATATTTTATTGAACTGCAGTTATGGATTCTTTAATCCCTTCAGAGCTTTTGGAATAATAGCATAGAACCTGTGAGAGTGTAACAACACTAATGCCCACTCTTCCCAGAATTATCAACATCTTGGGGTTGTTTAAAAGCTTTCAAAATAATAGTAGTCATTATTAGTAAAGAATTCTTAATACTGATTATCCTGCTTTGATTGTCATGATTTAAAATTTTAGGAGATATCCTCTTGCTGTGAGAATAGATAAGGAGAAAGATGGAAGTAAAAAAGGACTTTGAGTTTTTTGACCTGAATAGATGTTGATTTATTTATTTGTTTTTCCTTATGAACACTCGGCTTATGTTTTCATTTCCTGAATATTTGCAGTTTCACATTATCTTTGTAAATGCCCACGCTTGTGATAAAATATCACCTTTTCTTGATTTTTAGAGCAGCAAAATAAATCTTATACTCTAATGTTTGTCACGTTTTTGCATGGTATGCAAGACAAGTAGGAAAATATTGCCTACAGTGCCACGGTCTCCAACTGGATGGCTCTTTGCCAAAAATCCTTAATTTTTTTTAGTCCTCTTGGAGTTGGGAGGAAAATATTGCATTGCAGAATATTTCAGTGTGCTGTATAAAAATAATAGTGAAAACTGGCTACTTTCAGAGGTTCACAACTTCTTTTTAACTGTACTCGTGTTCAAAATGTAATGAAGAGTGTGTTACTTAAGACTGAGACAAGATTCTATCTCTTAAACAATGTCTGAGTTTTTAGCCTTTTTAATTCCATGTGTATGTCTCTACATCTTAAATCATTTAGAGAATTACTGCAATATAAAATATTATGATTGTAAAATCATAAAATCCTAAACTTTGCACCTAGAAATTTCTTTTAGAAAAAACTTTTTGGGTTTTCTGGGGAGGTTGATTGCTTCTTTTCCAAAAAATCTGTAACACACACTTTCGAACCCCAGAATAGGAATCTTGATCCTCAGTAATAAAAATAATGAGGTAAGCAATTAGCTGACCCCAGGACTGGTTTCCTTAATGTTTCCCTTACATCACAGCACATATCTTGAATTAAAGCTTGGACTTCTCAGGCTTTTTAAGAATGTGGGGGGGTTTTGGTTTTTTAATACCTAATGCTCTTCACCGTGCAAGATGTCTTTTTTCACATATCTCCAGAAATTCTGTAAAGTTCATTTTAGCAACACACACACACACACACAAACACTCACACATATATATATTTATCCAGCTGTAATGCCACATGTCCTGTGGGTGGATTTTGCATACTGATTTTCAGTGTAGCTCTTATGTTTAAATCCCCAAATTATTTCAGTATGCTTTTCAGTACAGGGTGGCAGGAACAAATATATCACTTGTGCCACATTTTAGATCTTCACTATTTTAACTGCCAATGTTTTGCTCATCCTTGTCCAATATACACAATGAAAAAGAAAAATCAGGAGGAGGTTTGTCTGAAAATGTATTTTAAAAATGTGTGAGGATATTTTTATTTATCAGCAACACATCTCAAAGCATTTTGGCTTGCAGGAAAATACCATGAACAGGAGACATGCAATTCAGAGATAAATTATGCCCCTTTGGCCATTAACTCTTCCAAAAAATCCTGCTAATGTTACAATATTTTAACAAAATGGTGAAAAAAAAAAAAAGTGTCCATGCAAGCTGCAGATGTTTCAGTGTAAAAAAGAGTATTCTGTTTGTATGCACAGACAGAAGTATTAAAAATATGCTAATTTTACATCTATTCCAAATATATGTATTTTTTTACACATATTCTTATACATGTATTTTTAACATATATTCTTAAATTGAGATCTGGATTCCAGCATATATTCTTAAGGTATGTTCTCAGTTTACTAGGCGTGACTATCTGACTTTCTAGGAAAAAAGGATGACCCATTATATGGCTTTTTAAAACAGAGTAATTTAAAGAGAATTATGAAATACTGTCAATATTTATAATTTATGTTTCATGGTTGACTGTGTAAGATATAATCTGGATATGTATCACATTCAATTAGGAAAGCAAGAGGACACATATGAATGCTAAAATAAATAATTACATTGCAGGAAAGAGTAATCAAAAATTATGAGAGAAAAAGTTAGTAAAAAAAAAAAGAGTAGTTCATGATTTACTGCCTCTGTGTAAAATATGTTCTCAAACCAGGCAAATGAATTAAACAAATAATAAAATTAAGTGTTACTGAAAATTGACAGAACTTAACTTCAGTCTGCTCTTTATTGTTATTGTTTGTTTATAATACATTCATATTTTTATCGGTCAAAAATAATAGTGTATCTGCTTGTAGCTTTCACTTTTCTTGAGATGGAAATCAAAACTCCGATTGAAATATTGCTTTAAATAGAAACAGCAGTTAGATGGAAAATCTTTCTTCTTTTCTGTGCCTTGAATCAAAACCACTAGTCAATATTTGATGTGTGGTCCTCTAAAGAAAAATTTACATTGTTCATATCTTAAAAAATTTCCAAAATTTCATTATAGAAGTTTTCAAATACAAAATTAAGTTCTGAAGAATGGCTTTGTTGCAGAATTGCAGCAACTGCAGCAACTTGTCAAATCACTATCAGTTTCACATGTTTCTGTATCAAAAGTTTTTTTCTCTCTTGGACAACTGCATTTTTCAGTTACCTTTTGTGCTGCATCTTTGCAAGTTGTTCTCTAATTTAGGTTTTATCTCACAATGCCTTGACTGCTCTGGAAGAAACACAAGCCAGGTATTTGATAAAAAAACCTGGCTAAGAGAACCCTTGAGCTATCTTCAGGCACAGCAATCAATTTCCATGAGGTCAAGACAGTCAGCAGAATTCACTTTCCCTCCCTTGTGTGCAGAAGAAACTGCCACATTAATTACAAAGTTTTGGTGGAGGATCTAAGAGCTAATGAAAATGCTGTTCTCTGGGAGCTTTCAGTCACATCTGCTTGCAGGTTCTGTATTTTTTCAGGTAGTGTGGAGGTTTTCATGGCGTTCTGAGAGGAGCCAGAGAACCTGAGAGAAATTTGTGCATTTACTTTCCAGTGAGTGAAAAGACCATTTGTGATTGTCTAGCATTTATTTATATTTACAGCTGAAGAATGAATATTCTTAGCTCTGTCAGGAAGTCCTTATATGGCTTTGTCCGTGGCATTGTGAACTTCCCTGTGTTTGGGTAAAAGCAAGGATGAATTCTGAATAAATAAAGGGTTTTTATTTATTATTTTGCCTGTTGTGAGCAGTAGCTGCTGCTGGGAGGAACTGCAGGCTTAAGGCTCTCTACAGGAACCATGTGAGAAGGGTTAAGGAAGAGAAAGCAACCAAATCTTGCTGCTTGTTAGTGGGTACAACCAGGATAAAAAAATGTAGGAGAAGCCACATGCAGCCTCTGACATTTCCCCTGAGCAGCTGGGAACGGACATCACTGGGATGCTCTCCCTCATTCCACCTCAGGCTTTGCATTTCCTTCAATAGGATATATATTATGGCTTTGTCATAGAAGATGTGAACCCTTACACAGTGATTTCAGCTCCAGCAGTAATCCTGGATGCAGACATATCAGACATATCTACTGCAAAAAGGATTTGCAAAGCAAAAGTACAAGTAGGGTATAGCAACCACTTGTTGGCTCCTTAAAGAAGCTTATTTAAGCTTCTTATTAAAGAATATAATTCTTATTTAATGTTTACAGCTTTGTTTTCCTCAAATATTCATAGCCATAAATAGATCTTGTTAAATTTTCAACTGAAGAAAGCATCAAGAAGCATATCCTAGCACTCCTTTTTGAGGGTATCTATACCTTTTTTTTTATTTCATTTAGAAATGGAGATTAGCTCAGTCCCAAATTTCCCAGCAGGAGAAATAATTTTAAAATACAGAAAAATGTTTTTCAGGGGGATTAACCAGAATGCAGTGGACAAAATAGAATTTGAACTTATTTTTGCTACGTGCCAGTTCCATGCTATAAAGATATGACCTCCTTTATAAAGTACTTTGATATTTACTGATGAAATGTACAAGGGAATGGCAAGAGAACTAATTATTTGATGTAATTAAGAACTTAATGGAACTTAATGCTGTGATGATGTAACTGTGATTGGTATTTTCTTTGGGTTTTCAGTGCTTTCTTTCAAGCTTAGAAAACTGATGGATAAGAGCTGAAGGAATAATCCATTATGAAGAAATAAAGAAATAGACATCTCTGCCTTTCAAAAATTAATAGCAGTGCTAAATCATGTAGCCTAAGGTCACAGCTCTCAAACCTCTGAATTCAAAATTCCGTTCTCAGCATTGCTTGACAAGCNGAGATTAAACAAACCCACAGAGACCTGTGACAGAAACACAGGAGCTGGAACTGCTGCTTTAGAAGCCTGGTTCTCAGCAGTGCTTTGGAAATCCATCCTCTGCACATTAATCCATTCTCTGCAGAATTAAGATGCAGTTAATTTGTCCCAAGACACCGGGCAAATTATCCATTGCTGTTGTTACGTTCTTGCCTTTAGGCTGACAAATTAGGGTAAATTAGAATGCTGGGAGTTCATTCAGCTGTACCAATGTGAAAACAGAGCCACAGTCCAGAAATGCTGTAAAATAAATGTAAAATAACTTCACTGAAGATGCTTGGCCCAACTCATTGCTTTTTGCCAATATTAAGAATCTATCTAGGACAGCACAAGATCCACTTAGCTAAATTCTTAGCTCATCAGGCCTCAGGTTGGAATTCAGTTGTTTTTTGTTTTTTTTTTTCCAGAATCTGTTTTTATTCCAACAAAGCCAAAATTTCCCCTCTTATTTCCTCATAACTAGATTAGGCAAATGGAGGCTTGAGATACTGGAGACAAAGGGTTTGAAACTTGCAGTTATTACACATAAAGGGAACAAAGTATTGTAACTAGGAGACCTTGGCTACTTCTGACATCACTACAGCTTTGGAATTATTTACTTACTTCTATAGTCTGCTTTGTTTTCAAGAGTAGAAGAATTTGAGAAATACAGGCAGAGGCCACTGCGTGTGAAAGCCCAGTGGAGTCATCTTACAATAAAATCCCATAGGACAAAACCACACAAAGAAACTCTTCCTCCCCAGGTTTCTCATGGCCCAGTTTTTAGGTTTATTATTCCATTTCCGTTAGTGTTCCCTCTGAGCTGGAACATTCCAACCCTGCAGTGGTTGAATGTGACACCAATCTCCAAACACAAATGTCTTCTTTTCTGATTCATTAAAACCTCACTGGAGAAGAGGACACAGCAAGTCTTGGGCTGATTTTCACCCTCTGACTTAGGACAGGTTGGAATTAATGTGGTGGGTTTGGAGAAGCATTTGGAAGCAGAAGGAGGTTCAACAGGAAGAGCACAGCATTGAAGTTCAGAGCACATTCACAAGCCTCCTATTAATTCAGCATTTCTAGCTCAAATTAAAGCTTAATCCCATCTGAAGCCATGGAAACATTTAATTATGGTTAGTCTGTATTGTACATTCCCTTTATTCTTTAAACCTTAAATTCTACCCAAGCTAAATTACCTGAAAATCCTTAGTTAGCCAAAGCAAGTATGCTATCTGAGCTTCAGTAGTGAGCTTAAACCTGAGAATAGGTGCTCCCCAAAAGTTAATAAATGTTTATACGACTTGCATGCAGATTTGCTCCCAGTTTTGCTTACAAGTGTGTTTCCTGTCTCGTCATGCTGGTAGCAGAATAAGAGTTTGAGGAAGGAGTTTTCCACTTTGCATTATTTTGCCCCAATTCCCTTGCCACTAGTGCTAAACCCTGCAAAGCTGAGAGGTGAGGGACTTCATCTCTGTCAGTGTGTTGCTATCTTGGTCTGGAGGCTTGCTTTTCAAAAGGAAAATGGAACTTTGAGGGGTTTTGTTTGGGTTCTTTCTGTTTGGTTTGGAGGTTTTTTTGTAATCTGAATAAATTTAGTGGGGACTGGAATGGGCCCTGTGTAAAAAGGTTTGAATAGTGACACATCCTTAGGATGCTTCACTTTGTTTCCCTAGAAGAAGCTCAAACTTAATTACCATGACCTAGACATGCTACAAAATGTTCAGACAGCTGTGTAAGTGACAGATGTACCTTTTAAATACAGGCAGTGTCCCCAGCACAAGAAATATTCCAGTTTTATGCCCTGTTCTTGTATCCTCTCACACACCTCAGGTATCTGTTCTTGGCCATCCTATCTGTCAGTGTTACTGCAACAAGCAGATTCTTGTTTCAACTCAATACAAATAATTTAACAACTCTCTTAGAGAACGAAACTCTTTAATATTAAACTACTCCTTACTTTTCCTGACACTTCACTGGCTTTACAAAGGTTGCTGCAAGACACCTTTCCATCTCCCTGTCCCACAGCTGATGCGAATGATGAACCAAAATCATGAGGTGTTACTGTGGTGGCTCATCCTGCAAGGGTTTTCCAGCTCTAGAACCCTGATCACAGGCACATGATCTGGGACATGATGCTTGTCAGGGAGTTGTCTACTCTCTTTGCTCTTCATAGCATAAACAAAATCCTTCTAGCCCAAAATAATCATGACAATGTCATATGAGTGGGAGGGCAGCTGGAAAGAGGTGGTGGTGGAAAATCTGGGATCCACTAGGAGAAGTGGAAACCCAAAGTATGCAACAGAACAAGAGCTGATATAAGTAGATCTCAAGAAAGGAGAATTTAGGCAATGTTTTAAGTGTACTTGAGGAGCAAGTTTGAAAAGCTGTTGGTTATAAAACTGGAAAGAAAAAGCCTAGTGTAAAAATGTATGAGAGTGTAGAAGAATTTCCACCTTTTCTTCAGGAGGAAATGTACACAGGAAAGAAGAATAAGATTTTTCTACTGGCAGTGCTCCTTCCCAAAGCACAAGACAGGCTGTAACAACACAAACAGTGACAGGAAGAATAAAATTGCTGGCTGACCCAGAGATGGAGGTCACTCCACCCTTCAGGCTTTGGAGGGGCTTGCAATGATGTGGAAATCAATCCCCTGAGTGTTTTCACCTATTCAAAATAACTCTCTAGACAGAACTGGGGGCTCTTACCTGCAGGTGTTACAGGTATTCCAGAGAAAAATTTATGGTTGTACAATTTACCTCCATGTAGCAATATGCATTTTGTGCTATCTTGGGGGTACTGAAAGTGAAATGTGCAACAAGTCTGGCTACCAAAATCTGTGCATTTTTGGTGTGCAAATAAATTGCCCATACAGAGGCAATGTTTGGTTGCAGGTTGTTTTTTGGATTCGTGAGCATGAGATCTCACTGCTCATGTCTCCTTACTCCATGTGATTTAATAATTTAACTCCATAACCTTTTTTTTTTCTTTGTATTACATACCTTTTACTTCTGTCCAGTCCAAATGTCTCCTTGTTGCTGGCACTCTCATGCTCTTTATGTGCTCACTACTTGGGCCCTGTTTCTGCTGTTTTATCCCTTCAAAGATACTGTAGTCATTTGCACTGTTGTGACTTTAATGTTTACTCCAAAGGATAATTGAAACTTAGGGAAAAAAAAAAAAGAAGAAGATAAAAATACCAATCAATTTTATTCAAACTGATCTTGCAAGGGTCATGGGATAGACATGTTCTTCCATTTAGATCTGTTTGTCCTGCCAGTTTTCTCAGAGATTTTTGTGAGGTGCAACTCAGCCTCTAAGAGAAAATTCTGATTAGTAACACGATGTCCTTGTTAGAACTCTGTCAGCAGAGGCAGAACTGATTTTCCAAAATTCATAAACAGACCATTTGGGAAAGACTGGGAGAAATGGGTGCGGGAGGGGAACTCTTTTAAGAGCATAGCAGGAGACTTTATGTTTGTGTGTAGTACAAATACAAATAACTGTCTCAGAAAAGTAGCCCAGACAGGTGCAGAGAGCCAAAGATACCAGATTTTTGTGCCTGGGTCTTCCACTGAGTGCCACCACCCACAAAATTGGGTCAAACTAGTGAGACAGATTTTCTTGCCAGCAGACTTGTCCCCTGCTGCTTCTGCCTTGCACTGCTCGGGTAATGTCCTTGGGGAATATGTAACAATGATGGAAAACAAGATTTCCAGCTTTTGTTCTCACTAGCCTGTCACTGGAAGCAGGGAAAATATACTCAAGACTTGGGGCAGGCCTCACTTCCTTCAGAGATGTAGGACCTCCCAAGTAGGAAAGAAATTTAAGAGGGGAAAAAAAAACGAAAAGAGATGTGTGAGAATGACAAGAGGAAAGCAACTGCAAAATGAATAATTCAAGAGGACTACATGAAAGGGTAGGAGGGAGATTTTGTTACATTAGAAAAACAAATAGCAAATAAAATGCGAAACAGGTTTACAATCATATTACCATGCACATTAATTTCTGCAAAAATTTTATTCCCCATTTCAGTCTTCCCTCAAGCCTCTTCTCTCTGTAGCTGGTACCATTCACAGTCTGTGGTGAGGATCTGAGCCACCAGAGTTAATTTCAATTCCAAATCCAAACATAAGCAATGGCTTGTGAACTTGCAATTCCTTTGAGGCTCACCCAACTCCAATTCTGCTTTATTCCTCCAGGGGAAGCATTTTCTCTTTGAAGCTACAGTCCAACCCATTCCATTGCATTATATAGGCTTAGATTTTCCTCTAGGCTAGCCTGTTGTGGGACATTTTATGCACTGTCCCTTCATATCACTCCAACAGAGAAAGACAGCTCTGACATGATGAAACTGTAAGTGATGTTGGAATTTAGAAGCCTGGAAAACATTCGGTTCTGCAAGCCTCTCACTGATTAAAATTAACACTTAAAATCAAAAGCATTGTGAATTTAATTGGTCCAGATGTTTGAAGGTGTAACACTAATGGCAATTTACCTTCTCTTTTGTTCAAAAAATATCTTGGAATTATCATGAGAAAGATGGTTACCAGAGGGTTATTACATCTACTGTTTTCTTCTTGTCGTATGCCACAGGCAAGAACAACACTTTGAAGAGAATTGTTCCTTTCTGAGAACAAAGATAAACTACTGTAAACTAATTGCTAGGCTGCAGCACAGTAGCTAAAGTGATGGAAAAATTCTACATTAATGAGTTATAAGTCACCTTGTCTGAAAAACGAGCTTGCTCTAAAAGCACTTGTAAGTTGTAAGCACTTTTTATACAGAATCACAAAATATTCTGAGTTGGAAGGGACCCATCAGGACCATCAAGCCCAACTCAATGTTTAAGCAGACTTTCAATGCTCAGACTAAGAGGGATATGAACAAGGTGTTTCTCTTCTGGTTTCTACTGTCTTTTGCTCACAATCTCCTCTTGTAAGCTTTATATAGAGTTACACGTGCAGGAAACATCACCTCAGCCAAAGCCAAGTGAGAAACATCTCTTGGGGGTACCTGAATACATCACAATTCCCATTGAGAGGCAGGGAGTGATTTTTGACAGGATAAAGGCACCATTCTCAAAAGCAAGTGCTGGATTCCACGAGGGGAATTTCTACCTTGTCTAAAGCCTCAAAACTGACATTTTTTGAAATCTAACATTCATTTACTAATTTAATTGTTCTTCTTCCTGCGATATTGGTCTCACCTAACTTCTATTTTTGCTGTTTCATTAAAAATTGGACCAATTATTTGGGGGTTGGTATTTCGTATTTTTAGATTGTCTTCTCGTAATCAAATAAAAAGTTTCTCTCTTTTAGAAGGTTAAAAAAGCATTCAAGGCCAGAGCAACAAACCTTTCTATCTGACCTCCAGTTGCTGAGGGGTTACAGAGAGGGTCAAGGATATTTAGGACAAAGACTCTTGCTGATCCTTTGGCTGCCTTGACAGAGCATCTGGGGCAAATGAGATGATTTTTTTGGTTGATACTGGCTACCCACTGTTTTGTGTGCTGGGAACAAGGGATCCTCCCACTGTCCACTGACCCTTAGAAACGTGTGGCTTCCCACCAGGTTTTACCAGTACTGGGCTTTACCCCAATTCTGGGCTCAGACTTCTGCCAGATATCAACAAACTCTGCTTAATAGCAGGATCCCTATGCACTGCCTTTCATCTAGGGAAATCAAAGTGTTCAAAAATGAATTAAAGTTCTGCAATACTTGCTGGCGCACCTCCTACAAGATTTGTTCTGCTGCAATTAAGGCATCTTTTCATAAATCAGGATTCCTCATCACCCCTCCAGCTGTGGGGGCCCACATAGTCCCACCAGGATTTTTTGGCAGGATCTCTCATTTGAAATGGTGGAGATTTTGTCTCAAAACTCTCCCTTTTCTCCCCCACAGCAGGGTGTTTTGTGCAGTGTGCTGCTGCGTGCCACTCCTGGAGCAGGCTATAAATGAAAATCTACCACCCTTGTTGCCTCGTCTTTGAATGTGGCAACACATCGCCCTCTGAGCTTACTCAACCACACAATTATGCCTAAATTAAAAAAGGAGAGAGATGAGGAGAGCAAAGAAAAGCAGGAATGTGGGGTGGGTGGGAATTGGCTGGTAGGAAAGCAGCTGGAGGGGGAACACAGGCAACTGAGGATGGAGCCTGGCCCTTGCCAAATCCCCACAGTGGTGGGGAATGCCAACCAGGTTTCAATGAGTAAGCAATTAACATTATATTAGATTACTGCAAATAAACACTGATTTGGTAAAAAGCCAGGTGAATTGTTAGTGGGAAGAGCAGTGGGACCCAGATGGGGTGGTTTGTGGGAGCTCAAACCAAAGCTGTTCTGTGTGGACTGTCAGTTTTACACAATCAGTGTCAGGGTCAGACAGTAGCTGAATGTTGTCAGCCCAAATTCATGCGGCCAGATGCTCCACAGAGGGGAATTTGAGAGCATTTCAATTAAATTGGTGTAATTAGGATGATTTCCACCAGCTGATACATCTCTAGTGGCTCCCTGTACCTTTTATGGTTAAATATTGCTAGTTAAAATTCTAATCACTTTCACATGGATAGCAGTGAAGCAGAAAGAAAATACCGATGCAGCAGAAAGGTGTAAATTCAGCCTGCACATCAAGGTCGTGAGAACAGAAACAAAGGAAATTGGTGGATGGCCAGGCACTGCCCAATACTATTTAGTTGCTTCATTTTGGAGCACCAGAGAATGTATAAATTGAGTTGAATGGGGGAAGGGAAAGCAGTGACAAACTTCCAGGTTGAATGTACTCTTTTCTCACTTCATATCCACTCCAAACCTTGTTCCCCAGGAAATACTCAGAATTTCAGAAAAATTATGTTGGGACGTGAGCAGGAGCTGGTCACTGGGACAACTCTCTGCTTTATTGGTGTACCCATGCTCTGATTCAGCCCAGGTGAGGAGAGCTTTGAGAGAGAAAGGGGTTAAAGGTGGCTGAGCCATCCTCCTGAGTGAAAATGGGAGCAGGAAAAAAAAAAAGCAGCCATTTTTTCCCTTGGATTTCTGTAGTATATTATCAATTTATTCTGATACATAAATGTCTTTCAGGTGCTGTGATAGAGATTTTTTTCCACTTATAATAATTTTTGGTGAAGAACTTGACTTCCATTTTGAACACAGAATTAAGTTCTTAAGCAATTTGCACATACATCCTTTGTGTTTCATTCCGAGGAGAAATGACACTGAGAATACAGGCTATTTGTGCTAGAAAACACATTTGTGTCCACTTTCTGTAGGGGCTCTGTTCTTCAATTCCCTTTTATTGTAGGGAATGTTGCTACCCATATGTTGGTGACTGAGAAAAATGCCATGCTGAGCAACTTATGCTAAATAATATTACATCTGAACATCCACTGATTTATTTTTTACTTCCCTTGAAGCAGTACCTTGTCCTGTTTCAGCAGGAATAATCCTGCATGAACCTACTGAATAGCTTTGTTCCACCTTAAAATGGCCTCCGAATCACCAGATTTAATTTTGCTTTGCCTTTAATTTATCTGAACTCTTCCAGCTTACATTCCTCTCCTCTTCAGAGCTGAAGATGGCTAGGAAAAAAAGTTGCACCAGCTTAACAAAAAAAAATGGCACAAGATTCAGAGGCATCAGATTGGAAACAAGAGGTCGTGATTTTTTTTTTCTGGGACGCACTTACCTATAGGAAACTGATTTCAATTTGTTTCACTTGGAAAAAAAAAAAAAGACTAGATCTTCTGAAGATGCATACCAATATTCTTTCCTAAGAACTGTAGTCGTACTTGCAAGTGATTAAACCCAAGTTCAGCTAGTGCAATATTTATATTCAATTTAAAAGACTCAAACTTTTTGAAAGAAACTGGAAAAGTTCCACTTCTGTCCTGGCTGAGGATGGGGAAAGTCTTATTTGGGGCACTATGGAAGATATATTTTTAACCCCTTTTTAGTCAACCCTTTTGAATTGAATCACCATTGATTTCATGGTAGCAATAACCATCAGTTTAAGATATGATGGCTTCTTTTAAGTTTTATTCTCTAATATCGTGATAGAAGGTATGTGTTGTGCCAGTTCCACATTTTTTGCATGTTTACTAACCAAGAGTAATTTCCCTGAAATATTTTACCACCCATTTAGAAGTTACTGGAGTATCAGACATTAAACTGGGCTAGTGTCTGGATGTCAGTTATTTTGTGCTTTTTGCAAGCTTTCTGTGTTTGCAATTAGTCAAAATGAATGGGCTAGGGTTGTTTTCTCTTTTAACATGTGATGCTCTTGAGTGTTTTTTTATACCAGTGAGTTGAACAACTTTGTTTTCATGTTTGGAAAAATTCAAAGGAAGTGACAGGGCTAAAAGTCTGCAAAAACTGCTGACTTAAGGCCTGTATTTGAATTAAGCATGATGGAAATCTGCTTTACCTGGAGATGTGTCTCTGCTGTGGCTCCAAGATAGGAAACTTTTTATTGTGAAAATACATAACAGCAGCATGTAGAAGAAAGGAATAAAATTATAATGCGAATGCACCTCAGACCATGGGCTTTTCCAGACCCTGAATGTTGGTGAAGTCATATCACTGTAAGAAATTACATCTCTTTGTCCCCACACGCTTGTTGCCATGATTACATTGTTATTTTTCAATCTTGGATATTTCCTTTTCTCATAAAATGCTGAAGAGCTGTACAGAACCACAACCAAAGTTCAGGCAGCCCAGTAACTTGCTTCTGACAAAGGCCTAAAAGAGAAATGGTGTTTTCCTAAAATCCTTTTCTGCTCTCCAACAGTTTCCACTTGAGGATAGTCCTGGTCTGGAAGTGCATTATTTATCTTCTGCAATGCTCAACAAATTTGCCTTCTGCAAACCTGTCCTCCCTCAACTCATGGTATTATCTTTTAGCATCTTCAGCATCCACTGATGTGGAGCTGTAAGGATAACCAAATAGGTTGGCCCCTCATGCCACCCTTTGTTTGCTGTGGAACTCCCTGTCAAACCCATAGTTTTTTCTCTTACACCAAAGATTTGAGAAAATGTGTGTGGCACAGTTCTTGTGATAGAATAAATGCAAATCTAATTTCCTGCTATTCCATAAATTCTCTGTATTACACAAATTATCTGTATGGTCTCTGTTCAGCTAAAGTGAGAGGACCTTAAGAAATTCTTCAGCCATGAGGTGGATGGGAATGGAGAATGTGGAGTGTTGTGGATTAACCCCATCCAGGAATGCAGCACCATACTCTTGACAGTGGGATGGGAGAGGGAATTGGAAGGGTAAAACTGAAAAAAAAACTCCTGGGTTGAGATAAAGACAGTTTAATAGGAAAAGCATTATATATTCATGGATGGAAATAAAATATATTATAAAATGGATGTGAAATATATCTTCAACCCCAAAACAGCATAATCTACTGATCTGTACCCAAGGGAAATTAAGCACTAGTTGATGCTGAAAACAGTGTTGCAATTGGATATTGTAGCATATTAATTAATCTACAGATAATTTGCATAGGGAAATTAAGGCAATGCTCTTAGGGCGGTAGTAACCAATAACAGTGAAGTGAAATAAATAATTTAGAAAACAGGCAGCAAACACAGCCACTGGAGCTCATATGAAGTAAACTCTCACAGACAAAAGTGATGTGGGATCTGTGGGAGTGAAGTACTGGACTATAAATTAGTCTCATAAACCTTGTTGTAAATTGCACTTGCTGTTTGTAATGTTAAACAGTGGATTATTCTTTTTTCCACAAATATGGGAAAATTCTTATTCAAATGTAGCACAGCTTTTAAATATGGAAATGACCTACCAGCTTAAATACGAGCTTCTTTTGGTGAGATGTAAGTTCTTATGTCCTTTTTGGACTTTAAATTTAACATGTGAAAACTGGGTCATCTGATTTGTCATAGCTCTTTTGGGGTGACTGCTCTTTCTAGCCTAATGTTGTTTCGGTTTTTTTTTTTCCTATTTTCTTTAAATACCAACATAGAGACAGTCCAGAATATCAGTATATTTAGTGCTACAGGCCATCCAAACTGTATTCACCATTTTAAATAGGTGCTTGTTCATGTGGGAGACTTATAGTGTTGAAAGATTTGCCTGAGACTCAGGAAAACAAATGTTTTTTTACGAGGATAAAAAGGATTGACACCTGAAACACAGGGGATTTTGCTAGTTCTTATCACCTTCTTAGTTTCATTTCCCTCCCAGGGCTGATAATACACTGGGACAGAGGGAGACAGGAAAGACAAAACACACTTTGCGAAAAACTCAAATTCTCTGAGTATCCAAGTGTCTTGTTTCTTATGAAAATCGTTTGGGAAGCCAGCATTTAATTTCACTTCATTTCAATTTGACAAAATTCTCTCTGCAGTCAGTATAGGCCTCCTAAGTGAACCTGATCACTGCAAATGAGAAATGTATTTTGCATCATTAATGGTTTCAAGAATTTATTAGCCAAAGACACTAATTTCTACATTTGGCCCATAGAAAATTATCTGTACTATTTTTCAGTTCTCTCCTGAGAGTGACACAGAGGATTATTTTTTTGTTTGTTTTGAAACAAATTCCAGAAATTTAAACATGCTTAGCTACCAAAAATGTAGAAAATGCTAAGCTACATGGCAAGTTCAGACAACTAGAAGACAAACAGAGAAAAGGAAAAAAAAGAAAACCAAGCTCCTCATGCACAGCAAACTTTCTTTTTTTTCAGTCTCAGAGAAAAAGCTGAGAGTCAAAGTATGGTAGAAGTCAAAATTACACTAAGGCAGAACTTTCTTGTGTTTCTCTTTTCATTTTCCTAACATTTTAATGGTGAAATCTTTTGAAGTCATTGGTTCAAATCTCCTGGCTTTACAGTCAATCATTTTGATTTACTTGCTAAATTAGATATAAGCTTTTGTCAAAAAACCAGATGTTTCACAATAGCCATTCACCTTTGGATGTATTTATTTTTTCCAAGGAAGAATTTTTAATTCAATGAAAGTAGGCACTTTGTTCCCGTTCTTTTGACCAAATTAATAGGAGTAAAATTTTAATTAATTTATTTTCTTGTTTGATCAGCTCTGGTTCTGATCTCTTCCATGAAACAACAGACAGCTTCTGTAAAAACAATTGTGTACCTAGAGAAAGGTTTTGTGATGTTCCATTACTGTGGCACTGCCTTTCTGGAGAGATTTTATATAATTACGCAATTTCTTTCAGTCTGTGTGTTTTGCATCTCTTGAATGAATTTACCTCCCACTGTGTTTTGGAAATTTGAACTACAACTTACATATGGAAAATGCTGCCTATTCTAACTGGTGTCAAGTCACCATAGCTCCTAAATGTGTTACTAACCCTGTAATTTCCTTGCTACATGAAAACCTTTTTCTCTCTTGCATCACAGGCTCCTGCTGCAAAGCCAAGATTAAGAAGTAACTGCTCAGAAATTTCTCAGGCACCCCCAGGGTAAAGACAGGCAGTAGTCTTCCCCTTCAAGAGGGGTTTGGAGTCCTGTAAATATTAGCATCTCCAGAATTCTGGTACTTATCTTTCAAAACTCTAATTCAAATAAATAAATAAATAAATAAATAATCAGTATTTCCACTGAAGTTCTGGACCCTAAATAACCTCTGTGGCTCTTTCTTATTCACCCTGTCATCTGGCTGTCAACCTTAATTCCTCCACTGATCTTCTTTCTTTTATGAATAGAGGAGCACAATTTAAGCTTTTAGGCTTTTAAATGAACATGTAAACATAATGTCCAACTCAATTAACTGAGTTACCAATGTGCCTCCCTGTTCAAAGACTAAATTAGGACAGGAGAAAGTAAGGAAAACACTCAGTGTGGTCTCGTCAGATTTATCTAAATAATAGGTTAAGAGGAGGACAAATTTATAATTAGATGCATTTTTGTTTCACACGCACGTTGCTGGCTCCATAATTTACATCTTGCTTTCATTAAAAATAGATGCAGCTGTCAGAGCCCCAGCACACACCCTGCACATTCCATACCTGGCCTGAACACAGCAGAACATAACATTCGTGTAGGATTGCAGTTTTCTTGTCCATCTAAACTTCTATTCCATGCTCACATGCTGCCATTAATAAAAAAAAATTTAAAAATAGAAGGACCAACTAATTCCCTCCTGCCATTTTTCAGGAATTAGGTGTGGCAAAGAACAGGGAAAATAAAACTGAGATTTACACGGGGACCAAAGCACCAAGTTTTATTATTCACTGATAAAATTTAGGACAAACCTCTGGATCAGACAATGTGTGTCACAGATTAATTTATTTGGGCAGAAATCAGGCCTTACTATTCTGACTGAAGTTTTTCATCTTCACACTCAGTAGTCTCAAAGACACATTCAAAGCACTGCCAAAATCTGTTGCTTAGTGTTGCTTGACTGGGGATTCAGGTCTTGTTGGTTTGACACAGAGTGTAAGACATTTTATTCAAAATTATTTATTATTTCTGCCACAAAATTATTACTGGCAGAAAGCTGCATATTCATGTATAGCTTACCCAGCCATCAGGAGATGTACACACTAGCAGGGGCAGTGCTTGTGTATTCTGCTCTGCTACATTAATTCTGACTGTGTTTGTTTCCCTTTTTTACCTCAATTCTTCATTGACTGTACCTTCATTGACCTTCATGCCCACTGTGTAAAATCATAATGTGAAAAATGTGTGGTGATGGCATCCAAATGTTTAAGCACGAGCTTAATTTTAGCAAGTAGTGGTGCTGCTCTTTCTGAGAGCTAGACCAGTTTAGAATCAAAAAAACATTAAGAATTAATATGAACCTCCAGAATAAAAATAGGAACAAAGGAAAAAAAAAAAGTGGGGTGGAGTTTTTTATGTGTTTTAGTAGTAAAATAAGCTGCTCAGGTAAATCTGTTCATACTGATTGATTGAACTGGTTGAAGAGCATCTCTCTGTGGAGATCTTCTCTCTTCTAAAAAAAAGAAAAATGCAGGAATATAACAGAGTACTGAAAAACACTTGGGGAAAGTCAGCTAAACAATGTGCCTCTAGACAATTTTTGTTACAATTCTACCCCCGTGACTAAATCAGGGCAACAGAACTTCCCAACCTTTGGAGAGAGAAACTGGAAGGTTTTCAGGTGGTATAGTTTCAGTGTCCATGAGGGTCCTAAAATTTGCATCAGCTGTGCCAAACTGAGTGTGGTTCTTCTCTCTGATACTGCCTGGCAAACAGTGGAATGAGATTTATTGCTGATTTTGGGTTAGCGTTGTTTTTTTTCTTTCCTTTATTTCCATCCCTGGAGATTCATCCCACCAATTTGTCCTGCAGCTCTGTGTAACCCCTAAAGAATGTTCTGTGGGTCAAGGCATGTTTCTTTCATCATAGGTTTAAACAGCCCTGATAAAACTAGGATCTGAGTTTAAATTAAGCTTTTGGGTGGGAATTTAAATTCATCCTAATTTAATTGTTACTGTTTCATACATTTTTGCCCTTCTGTTTTTTCTGCTGATGGGGTAGGGCTTTTTCCTTTATTCTATAAATATATTTATTCTCAATATTTTATAGGAATGTGGCACATTCTTACTGGATATGAGAACATAATGCCTCTGACATGGCCAGAAACTTTTCTAAAAAATTCCCTCAAACTGCTTCTTTCAGTCCACCTTTCTGAATATGGAATGTGGAAAAGAAGCCTCAATTTGTGCCTTGGAAAAGGACAAAAGCAAAAGTCCATCAACTGAAGAGGAAAAAGGAAAGAAGAAAGAAAAGAAAAGAAAAGAAAAGAAAAGAAAAGAAAAGAAAAGAAAAGAAAAGAAAAGAAAAGCACAGAAAAGAAAAGAAAAGAAAAGAAAAGAAAAGAAAAGAAAAGAAAAGAAAAGAAAAGAAAAGAAAAGAAAAGAAAAGAAAAGAAAAGAAAAGAAAGAAAAGAAGGAAGGAAAAAAATAAAAAACCCCAAGCAGACCACCTTGTATTTATTTGACTCCAAATGTCCAAGGCAGACTGTGTGAGATCATAAATTTTTCTGATATTTAGTCAAACTGTACAACAGGATTACCTAACAGGATTATCATTTATGAAGTGCCCTGCACATGTTATTTCCTGGAGAGATTGTACAGAAAAAAAGCTGTTAGTAGCTTTTTCTGAAATTCCATTGTCAATTAAAAGAATCTTTGCATTTTCCATGAATGCTGGATGTGCCAGGGTTTGAATTTTTCTTGTGAGTGTGTGCAAAGTCAACAAATGGCTTGGAACCAAAAAAAGATAAAGTGAGCCAGAACTTCAGCTGAGGTAAATCATCATTGTCTTAAATATCTATGGGTTGGATCTTAGATATCGAATGCTAAAATAGTTTTAAAAGGCACATATTATTGGGAGGAAACTTTTGTTGTTTTCAATGAGAGTAAACTCTGAGAGGCATCTGAAAGCTCTCAGGTTTTTTCTAAACTGAAAAATCTACAGAAGTGTATACTAGAAAATCACAAACAATCTGATAATAGGAGACTTCCTTTTTTTTTTTTCCTATGTACATATGTTTTTGTGGACAGTTAGTAGCCAGAGAGGTAGGCAGGTGTGTGTGGGTTACAAAATTCAGCATATAATTTCTTTACTACATTTTAAAAATGGCAGTTACTTCATTTTATAAATGGAGATACAAAGAAGGTTCAAATTCTCAAACTTGTGGTAGAAAAAACTCTTGCCAAGTTTCATCTATCTCAGTCGTCTCTGAGGAGCTTAAACTACTGGCTTTGCTGTATTTGAGGATTAAAAATAATAGTCTGTTAGTTTGTTGTGTAATGGAAGTGGATTTTCCTGTAAAATTTCTAGGTAATAAAGGGGTGTGCCAAAATCACAGCTGATATCAAAGTTGGACAAATTTTGCAGCTCCAGCAAGAGGAAGGGAAAAAAAAACCAAACCTTTTTCAGGACTGTTGTCAATCAATTCAGTTTTCAGTAATTTGTGCAAATATTTAGACACAGGAGCTGAATCTTGTGTCAGCTCTCAGAATCTTATGGCCCATGAATAAACAATAACAGCCTTTGTTTACAGGGTGTTGGATGGTCCTACCCTGTCTGGAATCTTTTCCCTCATCAGCCTGTAAAATAATTCTGGGCAAAAACTCATGTGCCACATTATATATTTTGTATTTACCTTATTTGTTATTGAGCATCCTCATGACTCTGAGATCTGAGACAACAGCACACTTGAAACATTTGACAACAGGAAGTGCTCTTACACATTATATTTACAGTTTACTGCTCAGAAAAAAATTCTTAGTCATCAATGCTTGTGTTTCAGAAGTCCTGGTTTAGCAGCAGAAAGTGGAGAACACCAAATTAATTATTTATGCATCTATTTAAAACAACTCTACATCCCATTTTGGAAAGGCCTATGCAACCACACTGTGTTAAATTGATTACACTAGAAGGTACACTGCCTTCATTGAGCAGTAACTCATCAAAATATGTGTTAAATATTAAGAATTAATACACTTATATACACACATAAATATCCTGTCTATGTAAAGCCCAAATGGTGAAGGAGGAAATAAAAAGGAGCCATTAGTGGATCCAAATACATTAAGGAAAGCTGGAAATGGCCATGAGTTTTGGAAATAAGTATTTTCAGCTTGAAAACACCCCCTGACCATTTACATTTACAGAGCTCAGTTTGATTATTTGCAAAAGTACATGAATGTTTGTTTAGCTCCATCACATACAGATGTGGCAAAGCTCTAAAAGAACCATGACTTTAATTAAAGTATGTAAAATAGACCTGGATATGCCTTGTTGTTGTTATTTTTTTTTTCTTTAAAGGGTTAAAAAGTTTTGTTGTCGTTTTTGTTCGGTTTTGTTTTGTTTTGTGTTTCTTTTTCCTTCTGAATTGAATTACTACAATGAGAGGCATTTTGAGCTGGGTATATCCACCACTCAATACATTTGTGGAATTTTAATTTAGTTGTTTCTCTTACTTCCTTCCTCTTTGAGGACCAGTCTGGATTGTGTCTGAGCATCAGAGCCTCACATTTCACACCTGATGTCTGCTGAGGGGGCTGCTGGGTGCCTCACTGCAAGTAAAGAGTGTAACATTTCCATCTCACTTTCTGTGTAACTCCTACTGCATTTCCAGTCAGATGTTTGGTCCCAGTAATACGAGCTTTCCTGGGAGAAAAGGCATGGGCCACAACTGCTGGCATGCCCTGAATCAGCTTAAACTTCACTGAAATTGCATTTTTGGTATTTTCACTGCAGCTCCACCTAGATACTTCAGTCCTGCCTTGTTGGCAGCTTTACAGACACCTTCAGCTGAAAAATATTGCTTCAAAAAGGGTAACCCATAGGGTGAGAGGGAACAACCTTGACTGAAGAGGTTACTCTGAATCACTTGTGGCTTCTGACAGGCCTTTAATAGCTGTTTAGACCACTCATAAACACAAAGAAATGGACTTGGCATGTTCTGTAAACAAACTTTATACAGTCCATGAGGAGCCTCTTTAGAGGGTGTGAGAATACAGAAACCCATGAAGTCCCTGCAGAAAGTACATTTCTACACTTTTGTTATTCATGAGAAAGGGCAAAAATTTGGAAAGATTAAATAAAAAATCAATTTTAAAACACCTTCTCTACTGCCTCCTAGCCCATTTTCACTTCTTTCAGCATTCCTGGGCTACTATTCCTGACCTCAGAAAGATGAGCTTTCTGCCTCCTTTATCTTTTTCACAATGTAGGCAGCTAAAGAAAGGAAAATTAGGTAGGTCCCTGATCATTTATACTGCATGGTCAGCCTCCTTCAGTTTATCAAGTACAGCTATCAGAAGTTTTTGACTCAAAATCCTAGTAGTGTATATACAGCTCAAAAGCTTAGCAATTAAAATCAACAAAAATTTTCTTATTTATCAGTAGATTTGTCTAACATCCAAGTACCTTTATGAAATGCACAGGAAAAAGACATACCCTATGTATGATGACATCTTTTTCCTTATCCCTCATAGTTTTGGACATGTCTATCATATCCATTGTGCTTTACCACTTTTTTCAAAGTTTCAAAGAGCCACATATCACTGCTTCTATGAAAGATCTTTAATTTGTTTTGTTTTGTTTTGGGGTTTTTTATTTTGTTTTTTTTACTGGCCTCTTTGTTTTCTTTCTGGTTCTTCCATGGTGTAATAAATGATGGCCATTTTAGGATAGATGTTTGCTTTATATTATTATTTTATGTGGTGTCTTTGGGCTTTTGTGTGATTGCCATAACAGAGTGCATCACTGCTATGACATCAAAATCAGTGAGGGATGTGAAAGAACAGTTGACACCTCTGGTAGTGCTCTGTGGTGGAGTTTCCACTCCACACCCATAAATTAAAAGTAAAATACTTGCTAATGAAAGTAATGGCCAAGGGCAGAAGCAGTGCTGTGGTGTGCAAGGTGAATCTGCTTGCCTACAATTATTTAAAAAGCACTCCTCAAATACTGCGTGTCCTGACTAACCAGCACATTGCTTTATCTGCTAATGATAAATCTGAATTCCCTGTTATTCCAAGGGGCACCACAAGTTTCCAGATGCTTGTACCACTCATTTTTCTGGAGGGTGAGCTGCTGTAGTAGAACCTAGGCCAGGATCAAGCAGTTACAGGAATGTATTTTGGCTCCTTGCAGGAGGCAAACCAGGGAGATTTCTCCTGGTGATTCCATCCCCTACCCTGACCAGTGGTGACTGAGCAAGTGCTTTTTTTCTGGGGAAGGCATGCCTGCTCCAGAAAATACCACATTGATGAGTGCTTAAAGTGTCCTGCCATCATCATCACCATCATCACCTCCTGTGACTGGGTTTCCTTTTTTGCACAATTGTCTGTGGAGCTGTTTCAGCTGCCAATTCTACCTCCTCAGCTGCACTTGCCGAAGCTGGTCCATGGTGTCAGGGAATTCTGTGTCACGCTGAAACCAAAGTGCTGATCTCCTTAATGGGCTGGTGCATTCATTGCTGCTCTGCTTTTTCCAGCTCCAACATATGTCGAACATTTAATGCCTATTATTCACAGGCTCGTGTGGGTATCTATAGCAAACCCAAGAGGAAAATACAGATCTTTTATAAAATGCTGAAATCACAACTTCCTTTCTTTGCTTCAGATATCACCTGGAAAGGTAAGCCAGCTTGCTCTAAACCCATTTGAAGAAAAAATTTTTGAAAGAAACCTGATCCTAAACTCTTATGTTACCAACACCTTCATATTCCCCCTTTTGCTCTCCTGAGTCTGCTTTTGGCTTAATCTACTTTTTGCTGTTACTGCCTGAGCTGCAGCTGACCTGACTCTGTTTTAGCCATGCAGGACATCCTAATATATTCAAGGCTGGAATTTCTTCTGGGAATGGCATAAAATTGGAGGCTTTGCTGAGGTCAAGGACAATTGAGCCGTAAGTATTAATAAAAACTTTAAATTGAAAATATGTAGCTGAGGGAAGTGGGAGCAGATTTATTTGTTTTTGCTGTTACCAATTTTATCTGGGACAATTCCAGTTTATGCAAGCTGAGCAAAGAGAATGTTAAAACTTTGGAGGGGATCAGAAATGTTTTTGCGTTTTGTTTGCATCAATAAGACACAAACCAAGTTTAAAATTTATTGTAATGCTGATATACTTATTGGCTTTGAAAACCAGGGGAGGGATTTTTTTCCTTTAAAAAAGTAACAAAGCTGAGAATTTCAGTGTCTTCAAGGAAGAAGCAGAACAGGAAAGTAGATGTGACATCATGAAACATGAAGTTTTGGCAGCTGCAGGTTTTCTTTGGATTTATTTCAGCCAAATCTGCAATTTACCTACATTCTTGACCCTTCAGCTACAAAAGAGTGTTTGCCCTGTTTCAATGGTACCTTCCACTGCTTTAAATTAAGACCTCAAAAGTCCACAATTTTCAGTGAGTGTGTTTTTCCTCTGCTCACTGTCACATGCACACAGCTGGGGTCTTGTACTTTTTATTAATTGCTGTAATGATTTAGAAGGGTAAGAGACTATTACAAGGGTGTGAATACTCCCCAACTTATGCTTTAATATTGCATGAAACCCCTGTGTGTTCACCACTTCAAAGGTTTTAACAAACGACAAAGAAAATAAAAAGGAGTAACTACGCCAGCTCAGACTATCAAGTAACTCCCTGTAGCTCGGGGAAAAAAAAGATCATTTGTAGGTGGTTCTTTTCCTTGAATGTTGTCTGAGTAAAACTCCTGCTTATCTTGGTGTTAGAAAGTAGGAAGTGGGTAATTCAGGGAAGGATGAATCAATAACTCTTCATTTCATTGTCATGTTCTCAGCCTCTGCTGCATTCAAGGGGAGCTTTGACTGAAAGGTTTTGACATTTGTTACAGCACAGTATGAACCACTAATGATATGAATTTTTAGTAATGTAGAATGGGTTTGTTTGTTGGGTTTTATTTATTTTGAGATGAGGAGCCCGCTGCCATGAGCCCAAGTCTTGAAGTCAAATGCCCTCTTCTGGCCAAGAATGGATTTTCTTTATGTTTAAAATTAAGTGTTTAATGTGAGTGTTTGTTCTGTACAAAACTCCAGTTTAACTGCCCAAGTTTTTTGTTGGTGATGTTGTGAAGCAGGTCGGAGTGCTGGACTAAGCTATTCGTGCTTGACAGATGTTTTCTGCCAAAACATCCTGTGAGTCTCAGAGGAAAGAAAGCCAGAAAATTAGTAAGTCAGGAAAGAAAGAAGAGTATTGTTGTCACTTTTGTGACAGTGTATTTTAGTGTACACACTAAAATCAGGGCCAAAAAAGATATGCAAAACCCCTGCATGAATGCATCCTGAAAAACTCATGGCCATGACAGAAGAAGTGAAAGTTACAGAACATGCCCAAAGTCAAAAAAAAAAAAAAAAAAAAGTGTGTGTGGGAAATCTGTGAAAAGTAGAGTGGAAACATGCTAATTCATGGGAACTACAAATGCATGAGGACATTCCCCTTCCTCAGACATGACTTTGCATTCTAACAGATGACCACAATTTATTGCCTCTCTTTTACCCCTTTTCCTTGGCACAATCCTGGCTTGCAGCTGCCTTAAGTGTCAAACGGTGAGTTTGTCACTCCAGAACACTGTTCTGAAAGCAAGCAGGAGAACTCTTACTTAGCTGGTGTGTGCTCTGCTTCAAGAATGCATGCTTTTAAGAAATTCAAGAAGTTAAAAAAAGAAAGGAGCTTGAGGATGGGCAATGAGCTTCCAGCTAAAGCTTGGTTTTCACAGCTTATCATGAAAGTGATTTAATGACTTCTACTTTTTTTTGAGGAATGGAAGAAACTGTGGACTGGGAGGTGAAGAGCAGACTTAAACACTCCAGAATTATGGGTTTAGAGTAAGCTTAAAAGGCCACAGACCTCAAGAGCTGTGGCAGCCCATCAAATACACATGCCAGTCTCTACTGAGGTAAAGCTACAGCTCAGATTTCCATGGAAGTCCCTCCTCAGGATGGGGAAGGAGGTAAGGATTGATCAGCAGCCTGTCTTGTACTTCCCCAATATTCTTGAGAGACAGGCATGGAAAGATCCTATTCTTTGTGTGCTGAACAAGCAGCTATGTGAAAAATTCCTGGACTGGAACAGAGGCTGCCTTGCAAAGTCCATAATGAAATATGCGTTATTTTTCTCATGGATTAAATCTGTTCTTTAGCTGGAAGTTCTAAAAAGCAGGAATGTGACAGCTTGGGTTTTTTTTTCAGGTGGTAAAAGCCAGTCTCAGAGTAAATGGTGAGTAAATGCTCTTTCCATGGAAAGAGCAGGCACGTAATAGCAGATACTTATATGTAAGGTAGGAGGTACAGGACAATGGAGAAGGGAGGTGCTTAAAAGCAGTGTTTACATTTTTTTCTTTCAGCAGAAGCCCTTTCAAAGTGATGCAGAGGCAGGGAGCAAAGTCTTGCAAGGCACTGTGATGAAGTGTCATGCGTTTCTTCTCAGTGAGAAAACTCCCAGCCCACTTCTGCCACTGGACCCTGCATTCAGGCTTTTACAGCTCTGCAGTCCCCTCTGGATGAGTGAGGTCTGTCCTTGCTGATGTCCTCCAAAATTACAGGTCAGCTCTTCAGATCAGGTTTCACAGTCACAGCCTCAGCATGGGCATAGGGCATATGGTGGAAGAAATTTCCCCTGGATCAAACAGCATGCTTGAAGGCAGAAATCTGTAATTTAACAACAAAAAGGCCATAAGACACCGTTTTCATTTTCTCCCCTTCCTGCCACTCCAGCATGCTTTTTCCAGGAAATTCTGTCTTCAAAATCACTCCTTCATGAGATGCACAATCTCCTTGCTCCAGACCAGTAGCAATGCCATAAGCCCTAGCACTTCTGCTTTGTGAGTTTACTATGTAATACAGAACAAATCTGCTCAGAATGCATGGCTTTAAAAGGTTTCTCAATATAGTTGCATATTTCACCAATAGAAGAAATATGAGATTGGGTAAACTGACACAACATTTACACACTTCTTGTTGTTACTGCTTCCTGTTTATAGTCTCTTTTTGGGTTCAGATATCCTTGTGAGATGAGGATACCTGAAGATAGTTTCTGTGGCAAATTTCTGTGTCCTGTGTGGACAGACTTTTTCTTCTTTTCTTAAACTAAATCATGAGCTATGAAAGTTTATTTTCCCGCTGCCTTTTGTGTTCAAGTTTACATTTTACATTACTCTTAAACCTACCTGCATTCTCCCTCTGAAGGACCTCAGATTGCTTTTAAGCCTTGCTGTGAACACTTGATTTATCCATTCTTTGGTTTAAGGTTTATTTTTCCTTTCTCCAGACTACCACCATAGAGAAAAACCTGGAAGGGCAGATTTTCCACAGTCTAAATGAAGGCTGCTGCTGCTGAGTTGGCAGCCTTGACCACACAAGATGGATTTCTCACTTAGCACACCTTTCTCTGGTGCATCACTGTCTGAGCCCAAATTCAGAGCAGTAAACATAACCCTGAATCCAACATGAAAGAAGGAGAGATCCTTGTGATGACAGCTCTTGATCACAGTCAAAAAAGGGATTAAACTTTGCATGGAAAGGAACACAAGCATGCTCCAAGTGCAGCAGTCTGTGTGGAAGGGGATTTTCAGGGGAGAAGGGAAGGAAAAAGAGTTAATGGATGTGGCTCTTTGGCCTAGAATCTGCTTGGAGGAAAAAGGAGAGATACAACTGGGTTTAAAAGAAAGAATTCTTAAAACATCAGTGACTTCACTTAAACTCTGCTACTCTTGATGGCCTGAACTCTTATCACGTGTGTTGGTGCTGTCACAGTAAGTGCACACATGGCATCTCCTCATTTACAAATTAGTGAGGTTGGAATCAAAATGCCATCCAGGCCACTCTGACATCCCCCAGCCCTGCCTGATGAAAATCCTGGCCCCTCTAATTGGGGAGCTAGAACCATGCTTAACACCGTAGTCCCTCTTGTCTGTGTGTGTGTGTACATGCTTATCTGTATTATACAAAGGCTACCATTTCTGAAAGGTCCTGCAGAGTCTTAATTTAATCCACTATGGGTTAAATGCCCACTGTGTGGCATTTTACAGCTCAGAAACAGACAGGTAGGCAGCCTGTGCTGCAGGCACGTAACAGGTACGAGCCAGTATCTCCCAGGCAGTGAGAGCACTTCAAGATTTTGGAGCAAAGCCAGGCTTTAGTCATTCTTTCCCAAGGCTAATCTTGTGGACTGCTCATCCTTGTACTGGTTTAATTTATCTGAGCATAATAGTGCATGCTATCTCTCCTTAAGAGTGGGCAAGAGAGAAGGCAAGGCACCGACAGCAAACCAAAGCACAGGACCTGAACAAAATTAAAACCTTAGCAGAAGGATTTATCTCCAATCTGAAGATTAACCCTTCTCTTTTTTTTTTTTTCCCTCTTCAAAAATGTCAGAGTGCTGCCTCCCCTTTTGTTTGGGTTGGTGACTAAGAGCTTCACCCACTGGTGGGAAAGTCAGATCCCTCTGACAAGTTCTTGATCTGGAGCCTGTGCAAGCAGGGGCTCCCTCCACACCAAACAAAAACCATCCCATGCACTGCTTTTTAAAGGAAGGTTTGGGGGTTTTTTATAAAACCCTGCTTTATTGTGGTGTAAGGTGCACTCTAGTCTTCCAGGGTATTATTTCTAGGGGTATGTCTTCAAAACTGATCCTAAGATACCATAAATAATATGCAATTATTGGTGAAACATGAACCACAAAGCTTTTTCTGAATGAGGGGCTGAGGTAGGATCCTGGAACAGCTGTGAAAGAAGTACAGATCTGCAGTTATCCTTATGTGTTAACATCTTTTAAAATAATCAACAATAACAGCAAAAATTTTAGAGTAACCAAATATGCTAATCAGTGACAACACATGATATGGAATCACAGACTATTTTGTTATAATATTAAGTGCTCAGTGGTGTCACTGCAAATCATTGCTGGAAGTTCACTTACAGCATGTGTGGCTGCTCCTGTGAAAGACAAAATCTTTCCTGAATACAGGTGAAAATAGGGACAGTCTCCTCCTGCTTCCTAAAGCCCTGGCATGTCTCAAACAGAGTCTTGAAGAAGTTATCTTGTGAGAAAACCAACTCAGTGAGTTGCAACAATTCCAAAACCAAAAGAATATGGCAGAAGGACATTTATGCAACTTAATTAAAAAAAAAAAAAAAAGTTTGCACGTTTAGAGAGTTTGCTCTTTATCTTGGAATTATCATTTTATTGAGATTTTATTTTTGTGTCACTGCACGGACCCAGATGAATGTAGGAGAACTAGGAATGGCCCAGACCCATCCAAGCATCACTTGTGCCACTGGCACCATGCCTAGGGACTCATAATCCAAATATTCAAGATGTACAAACCACGGGGCGTTGTGCACATCAAACATGCCTGGCACCAGAGAGCTCCTCTGAGCCCTTTCACAAAAATAGGCTGCTACAGTCAAAGCAAGATGATGTGCCTGGCTGACATCCTATAAATCCTTGATGATTTCTCTTGTGTCTTTAGCATAGAAAACAGCTACAGCCTCTTAAATCTCTGGCAATCACATACTTGTGAGAATTTATCTTCATGTGAGATTTTTAAAAACATGGAAGTGATAAATAAATAGGCAGAGAAAACACAATTTGCAGGGGGGAGGAACCCAATTAAATATTATTTAAACAAATATTGGAATAGCTTTCCAGAGAAGGGAAGCTCAATAGCATCCACAGAAATTACAGAAGGCTGGAGACTATTTGTTCAGGAAAAGCTGTCCAGTATCTCATATGGAGTATTTGTGATAGTCCCTTCAAAACTTCTAATTAAAAACTTTGACAGTCCTCTCTGTTTCTTTGCTTTCTAGTCTACATGTGAAAAGATGAAAAAATTGTAGCTTAGAAATGATACTTTCTTTTCTGAAAACATTCCATATTTCACTGTATTTTTCTGGTTTTTCAGTGTATTCAAGCCAAAATTGTCTGTCTTTAATCAAGGGAGATGTCTGAAAGTCACTTTCCTAGTCACAGTGACCCACAGAGATAAATAACTACTTGTTGACTCTGCCCGAGGGAATTTATGTACAAATACGTTTGAATACATTAATTAAAGCACAAATAAAACAAAAAAAAAAAAACAAAAACAAACAAAAACAAACAAACAAACAAAAACAACCAAAACAAGCAGTCATGCTTGTCAATGTGTTTGCTTGAGGCCCCAGCTTCTGCTGCCTCTCCTGTTGTTGCTTTCTTATTTCTGTAAATGTATGATGAGCATCTGCAGAGTGCAGAACACAAAGAGAAGCCAGCCAGGGTCAGATCCTGGAGTACATGAAAGCAGGGGTTTGTGGAGTGGAAATGGATTCTGCTTAGAAAAGAGCACTGGCCAACATCCTCTGCCTCCCATACAGGGAGGACCCACACAATAATCTTTAATGCCAGGACTGAGGGAAGCAGGAGGGCATTCTATCCCCTATTTCTACCTGTATTTATAGAAAAGATCTTGTCTTTCACAGGAGTAGCAAGACACATGCTATAAGTGACCTTCCAGCAATGATATCAGTAAAAAAAAAGGGAAGGCAGCAGTTTTTCAGAGTTTGTGCTAACTGCACATCTCAGTCTGAGTTTGTGAGCTCCAGCACAGACCTGAACTGGCTCAGAGTGGAGTTCTTGTCCTCTTGTCCCTGTGAGTTTCCTGTGACATTTCTCTGCTGCAGGGCAGACTGTTTGCATGTGCCCATCTCTAACAACGCCCCACACTTGGGGTCATGTCCATCCTCAAAACAGTCAAGGCAGAGGGGAAAATCTTATCCTGTGGTGTCCAGTGAAACATCTGCCTTGGTTTGGGATAAAAAAAAGCTCTAACACTCCTCTTTTACCTCCTGCAATGAAGTGTTGACAAAAAAGATCTGAATTTCATCCCATGCACATTGTGAATTAACCCATACTCCTCTACATAAATGCTTGAATTTTACACAAAATACAAGTTTTAGAGGTTTTTCTTCTGTGGCATGACCAGGCATTGTGTGACAGCAACAGGCCAGTAGCTTTAAATGTACTTGTAGATGTGTAATTTCCACTGTGTAGCTGTCATGTGTGAAGCTGCTCAATGTACCATCTGTAGAAGGGCCATAACCCAATCACCTGACAGATATTGCAGCTAAAATGGATAATATTTTAAAGTGTTTTCAAAAAGTTTGAATCCTCGAGTCAGAGACAAGCTCCCCCTTCTTCTCAAGCTGCTTAAAAACCATTGGTTTTCCCACCAAAAAGTATTCCCTTAATTCAAAACTGAAAGCATGCTGTGGGTGGTCAAATAAGGGCACAAGCTTCTTTTCCTTCTGGTTTGTATTTTCTACCATTTTCCAGTGGGACAGAGAGAAAACAAAAGAATAAATGATGGGAGACAACAAGTAAATAACACAAAAGGCAGGACTGTCACTGTGTTTAACAAGTAGGTGCCTTTGCCTCCATCACACCCCAGCATCCTCAGGAGACAGCCAAGAACTCTCTCAGAAGGCATTACTACCCCATTTAATGGCTCCTCTTTACACCTACAGCCTGCAAAGCATTTGGGTTTGCTTTTATGACAGCCTGTGTGCCACCTGCAAAACAAAATACCCTCCCCAAAAGTGTCTCCAGCAGGCAGAGCTAGGGAATGTGACAGGCTGTGACTGTGGGAGCTGACAGTGTCTCCTGGGAGTTCAAAACCACGAAGTCCCAGCAGATTTCAGGGCACTTCTGGATGCCACACAGCTTAGGAGAAAGCCTGACCTAATGAGATTTTCACTATAGTTTGTGTGGTGCACAAGGCTGAGAGGACCTGCAGGAACTGTGGCGATCCAGAGTGGTTGTCAGGAATTGCTGGCATTGGAAACACTTCTGTCCTGTCATAGTTTAAGTTCAGAGGATGTCCCATTGTGTGACAACTGCCTGGAGAGTGCTTTGAACTTGTGATAGCTTTCCCTGCCAAAACCTGCAGGCAATGCCTATTATCTATAGAAAAAAATAGAAATAATAATAATAATGCTATAAAATAGTTCCTAGACTGGACCTGGCTTTCACCCAGGCAGGAATGAGGAGGAAGGCAGGCAGAATGAATTCAGGTCTGTCAACACCTGCTCAAGGAGATGTGTCCATGCCAACATCCAGCCAAGGAGTGATTCAGCCAAAAATAATGGCTGTGGTGCCTTTTTTTTTTTGTTGGGTGAGTGCAACAGTGCAGAACAGGAGCCAAGCTGAGTGGAGCCTGGCAAGGACAGGCAAGGCAGAAACTACGTGAAAGAAAGAAAAGTCGACTTAATTTTGCCTTTCAAGTGATAGTGAGCCCTGAGCTGAGTGGTTCCTGCAGGGATATGGGCAGCCATTTTCTTGCCAGTGACACAGTTCTTGGCATTTATTTTATTTTATTTTATTNTTGTATTTATGTATACAAATATGTGCATAAATATATATGTGTGTGTGTATAAAGAGAAGAGACAAGGTAATCTATTTAATTGAAAATACTATTACTGGCTTAGCTAAATATTACCCACTTGTTCCTCTGTGCATAGAAATACTGTAATATACAACTTTTGGGATGTTGTTGCATCTTGATAATTTTAAAAAACTTTGGTAAGGCACTTTATTATCCTCCCAAAGTATATTGTGGGATGACAAGGATATCTTTTGGAATACTTTTTAAAGCCAAATAATTTATTGGATAAAAATTTATGTGCTTTCTGTGTACACAGTATGAAAAATTCAGTCAAGGCAGCTTCAGCCTCAAAGCACAAGGTGTAAATTTTCTGTGTTCATCACTGAAACCTTGGAAAGCATGGGACTTTTTCAGGATACAAATATATTTCTTAAGCTATCTGTCATTTTTCAGGCCAAACATTTCTTCTTCTCTTCCCAGAAGATGGTTT
>VXBI01003718.1:94223-110573 GCA_013397375.1 Toxostoma redivivum
TTCTTTTTTTTTTTTTTCCCAGCAGAAATGAGATTTTCTGTCACGCTTAAATTTGTGCCAACTAAAGGGAAAACAGAGATGTGTGTGCCTGATGAGAAGGGGAAATTCTAGCCCATGCATTGGGAATTGAGAGCCCTGGGTGGTCCGAGGTATTTAGAGTGAGTTGTGGCTAAAGGAGTGGAATCTGTGAGTTTAAAGGACTCTTGGTCAAACTTATCCAGTGCTAACAACATATTGTNTGTCTTTTGATAACATACTTAATGTTTTCAACGTGTAATGTTGATAAAATCTGCAGAGGATTAAAATACATATTTAAGTAAAATCCTGTAAAATCTTAGGAGTGTTTTATTCACATTGTTCTACTAGAGGTGTTGCTTTCTGTGTTTTATTTTGTAGCTGCTGCAAATCAGAAGCTGATTCCTTTATATTTGGAGCACGTATAGAAACCTACACAATACAGACCTGTTCATTTGGCAAATATCTGGGAATCTTTGAAAAGGCAGCTGCGTCTTGAGACACAAGGAATATCTGCCTAGCCAAAGATTTTGTAAATACTTCTGTAATTCAAAACAAACAAACAAACAAACAAACAACAAACAGCAAACAGACAGACAGACAAAGGCAGCCAGTAAGTGTAAACTAAATTTGAGAGACAGTAACGGGAATAATGAAGTGGCAGGCAGGACTATTCAGATAACACAAAGTGTTGTGGTTCTGCTTAGCCCTGAATCCACTGAGCAACAGCAGGTTGCTCCTGTTGTTTTCTAATGCTGCTTAATTCTTTTTCTCTAAAGACACAAATGTGACCTGCATGACATCCCAGATGTGAGCTTAGCAAAGACAGCACCTCTGCCATGTCACTCACATTCCAGGTGATCTGGGGACAATGCTCCAGAGAGGCCCTGGCAAACACATTTCTGGAGCTCTTTGATCTCCTTGCAGAGAGCAAGGTGTGTCTACAGATTCTTCTGAAGGCAGGATTTAGTTAATTGCTCTTGCACAATATCTGGTTTGTCCTCTTCGTGGCAAAGCATTATTTCCACACCTAGTGCAGCAAAGGACAGTGTGTCACCTGCCAAGCCTCCAGCTCTTTCAATAGTTACAAGGTGCTGTGTTCATGGGAATCATTAAACTTCTCCTGTGTGATACACGAAACTAATATCTCTAAACAATTAGCCAGTCTTATGTTGATTCAAGATAATGCAATCCAGTCAATGTTTTCCTGGTGCTTTCTGTAGGAACAGACAGGACTTGGCTCACTGTGCTGCATTCTGCTCAGCCACTTGCAAAACCTCGTGTAGTAGCACTCCTAGCTCAAAATAGATTCAATGGCTATGACTCAAAAGGAAGAATCTCACTCCTGGCACGTAACCTCAGAAGGAAGAAAAAAATTCTGTAATTTGAGTGGTTTTTTTTCTGGCCACACCACACATTCAAATTCTCCAGAATCAGAAGTGCAAACCCAGATGACAAGGAAAAGTGGCTTCAGAAGAATAATTACACGGGGGAGTAGTTGGAAGGAAGAATTTCCCTAAATGAAATTCTGCCTCCCTCACTGGCCACCAGTGTGAACAAAGAATTTCAGAGCCACTGCAACCCCTGGGGGTGCTCTGCTTTTTCAGTATCAGGGTCAGTGGACTAGGATCTGCCAAGGCTGAATTGCAAATCTCAGGGACCATATTTATAAACCAGCCATGTGCCATCTACTGTGAGTTTCTCTAGTCCCTCCCTGAAGTTTCTCTCACTAGATGCTAGTGTTTTCCACCCTGCTGGGAATATCTGGGTAATGCTGGTAAAAGGGAAAAAAAAATAAAAATCTGTTGTCCTAACAGTATAAACTCATGTGTTCATTTGTAAGGTGAAGCTCAAATGAAGAGCCATTAATTCTTCTGTCACAAAGCAGAGTGTAATAGCAAAGATAAGCTCCAATTATGAACCCCTTTTTTTAAGTGACCACAGAACACTCATTATGTAGATAATGAGTTCTTGACTACCTGTCACATAAAATGAGAAGCAATTGAGCAGATATAGTCTGTAACTCTCCTTTGGAGTAGCAGCACAGAATTTTTTTTATCATCATGCCTACCTTTTTCAGATTATCAGAAATCAAATAAGCTTTCTGCCTTAAGAGGGTGAAGAAAAATCAAATCTGTCAGAAGTAGCATTGGTTGTGTGTTGCAAATATGGGCCTTAGAGGGGTGGAAATTGTGCATTCAAATCATGACTTTGCCCTAATACATAATGTTAGACAATTGTTGGAAAATAAAGATGATGTTAGCAAAAATACCCCTAAATTTGGGTGTATTTTGTTATTGGAGCATCAAAAAGGTATTAGGCACATTGCCTTTCCAGCAGATGGACAAGAATCGAAATTATTAAAAGATATCAGACTTCTAGTTTCTAGAAGAAACTTTCATAATAGTGATAAAAAGGGACAAAAATCTTTGAGACTATTAGCTGATATAATTTTTATTAATTTTTTATTGCCTGGTTAAGAGAAAGTGTAATTTAGTTAGCCTTATAGCCATGATGATGTTAGGGGGACCAAATGCTGCTAATAAGCTCTGCAACCACAGAAAGTTAATCTCCAAGTGTTCTTGACCTAGGCTGACCATTTTCTTTTGCAAATGGGTCAGCAGTTGAGTTCTGTGATTTAATTTCTGCAGATGGTCACGGTCCTCTTTCAGTCTACATTTTTAAACCAGCATCTATTGGTATGCAGAATTTAATTTCTGAAAATTTCCACTTGAAAAAATGAAAAATATGTTCATTTCAAAGATGACTCTTTTAAATGAAGTTTAAAAACAGAACTCTTTTAAAAAGTTTTTCAGCAGCCCAAGACCTTTTCCTCCTCTCCTACTACCTTCAGCAGTGACAAAATATTTCATTGACAGCAGTTTGTTAGCACTGATGTAGCTGAACCTCAACAGTGCTTTGCATAACCATATTTATAATGCAAATCTGGTAGTCTGAGCCTCACAACAAACCTGGCAGGATGGTGCCTACTGTCTCTGAAGAGGCAGAGACTTTCAAAGGGACTGAAACATGCCCACAAAACCTGTCTTTGTATTTGCAGACCAACCTAGAGCTGGCAGTGGGGCTCCCTTCAAACCAGAGCCTTTGGGCAGCACTTGGAGAGAGGCTGATTGAGAAAACCCCTTATAGAGTCTCTGCTCCAAAAGTGAGAGGCAGAAAAATCAAAATTCTTCACAGATTACACTGAAACTCCCCTGGAAAATTCTCCCTCTAAAACTTTGAGTGAGAAGCGGGAAGGCAAAGAAGGTTCTTGATTTCTGCAGAAGGGGGAAAAAAAAGATCTCCAGATGTTTCTCAGTGGCATTATTCAATGCCACTATTAATAACACTATTATTCTAGTACAATTAAATCACATCCTAAAGAGATTTTGAGTCTTTATGGTACAGGGGAGTGCAAAGAGGTATGAAGGTTTGGCGCTGCTGGCTTGGTGCAGCAGCTGATGTGACAAAGAGGTCTGGAACTTCCAGCACAGATTCCAGATGAAGAGGGAATCACTCTCAATGCCAGGAAGGAGGCCTTAACCCCTAGACAGATTCATTACAGTTAGTAATTAATTTAGCCTTAATGTGCAGTAATCTCCAGCCGTATGCAGCACAAATGTAAATTAGTACACCAACGTGATGATGCAAGGGCTGTTTGTTTACAGGAGTAGGAAACTAACTGACTTTTCATTCTGCTGGTTTTCAAAGTGTAAAGCAGAACCAGTGAGATGCCAGCCTTCACTTCTCTGCAAATCAGAGATTAGATATATTATGCCCACAGGTATATCAATTATTTTCATGATCCCAGAGACAAGGGTTACCAGAGAAATTGATGATGCTCCATGTTTCATTTCTCAAAAGAAAAATCCCAATAGCATAATATCAAACTTATTAGAAAAATCTTAATAAAAATACTTGGGGGGCCAGATTTTTTTTTGTTGTTGTTGCTTGCTTGTATAATTTCTAAAAAATCCAATAAATGAAAAATCTTGTTCTGAAATGTGCCTACAGAAACCTTCACAAGAATCTGGGTTTCCTTGACATTCACATTTTCAATGGAGTCTAGATCCAATTCCAGGCCACAAAATCCAGAAAACACTGCTTTCATTCTTTTTGGTAGACGTAAAGTAACATAAAATGTTTCCTATTCAGTTGTCATCAGAATTGTCTTTTCTTCTAAAAGTATTAAATTCTCAGGAGAAAATACTAAGTTTTCTGTAGAAAGTGAGCATGCTGTCTGGGGACCAGGAGTGAGATTTAAAAGTTAAATTCTCTTCTCATTTTCCATCAAAATTTTTCTGGCAGTCATCATAAAATCTGAAGACACCTCATAGTGCACTTTTTACAGATTTCACTGCTTTGATGTCCTTAAAATGCATTTCTTCACGGTGAAGAAACACAGAAGGACTGGAGGGGTAAAAAATAAGAGTAAATGGCATAGAACTGGTGTTGGAGATGGTAGGCTGGGAAAATGGTTGGTTGCATTTACAGCTTGATTTTGTGACAACAAACTCCTAGTTGGCTGGCTTGAGTAATGTAATTAATAAAGTGGGAGAATAATGCTGAAATTGTCACTTCACTGCCATTGTTTTCCATCCCTTGCCTGGTGCAAGGCATGTTGAAATCTCCCTGGACCATAATTGCCACTCACTGTGCATTTCTGCACTGGATTTATTTGACTCGGCTCCCCCTCCAAGTCACACTGGACCCTCGGATCGACCTCCAAACCTTGATTCCATCTTTTGCTCATATTGCACTGAGGCTCAAGGAAGGGAGGAAGGAAAGAACAGAGAACAAAATAGAGGCGGAGAGAGAAAGAATGAACGAAAGTGAGAAAGGACAACCAGAAAAGCAAGAGGGCAAGGTAGAAAGATAAAATCAAGAGGACAAGCAATGAAGAAGATGCAGGAAAGAAAGAAGAAAATAAATAAAAGAAGAATGAAACATAGAGTGCCAAAGTAGTCCCCTGTGACTTGCTTTCAATGGAATTTTTTGGAAAGTCATTTAGCCTGAAGGGTTATAGCAGTAGATTCCCACAACGTCTTAATGGATTGGTGTGAATGACTCATATCTTGACTTTTTCCAGTATTTTTCACAAGTTTTACACACTGGGCAACCACAGAATTAACTTTGATGTGGACCTTAGCTTTCCCAGCCTCTGAATTAGCTTCTGGTGATTATTTATTTTGGTGGAGACAAAGAGTGATTTTGGTTTGTTTTTTTTTTTTTTTCATTTTTCATCATTACAGGACTGGAGCCTTTGTGCTTTGCAAGCCCAGCTGCTCAAGCTTTGGTTTGAATTGTTTGTAAACAGCCCCATACACCAAACACAGCTTTGTCCCTTCACTGAGGACTTGGGGCACATAAACTTAAATAAAATAAAAGCTCTCACTGTGTGACGTGAACCCAGGTTTGAGGTCCTGGAAGCCTGATTTGCAATGCTGAAGTGAGTTAATGAGAGAAGTCTGTGGGCTGGAAAGAGCTCACACATGCTGCACTGCCACTTACACATGGTGTAGCAAAAATTGGGTTTAAAGTGTGGGTTACGCTCCAAATTCGCCCTGCTTTCGCTGCCTGATACCATCCTGAAGCTTGCCTGGCTGTGAATGGGGCATGGCCAGTGCTTTTTGGCATTTCTGACATTGTGCACAACTAATCTCCAACATTCCCTCNTTTCCATTGTCAAAAAAAACAAACCAAAACACACACAAAAAAAAAAAAAAAAAAAAAAAAGAGAGAAAGAAAGGGAAAAAAAAGAAAAAAAAAAAGGTTCGGTTTATGGCAGTGCCCCGGGAAGCCTGACCTGATGCTTCCAGGATATGCAGAATTTAAGTTAATACTCACTTCACCAACACAGAGCCTGCCATTCCCAGCCAGTTGTGGAGTGACTATAAAGCTAAAACAAAACAAAACAAAACAAAACAAAACAAAACAAAACAAAAAAAAAAAGAGGANACAAAACAAAACAAAACAAAACAAAAAAAAAAAGAGGCTGGTTCTTGATGACACATCCCTGATTCAGTTAGTCCTGAAAAGAAAAAAAAAAAAACCAAAACAAAAAAACACAGGAGGTTTCTTTGCCTAAACCTGCCAGTGGAAATCTGACACCATTTGGTGGTTAGCAGTGAAACGCTTTATTAAACTTCAATTGCTCTTTGAAACCGAATGGTTTCGATTGCCACACAAAATGAAACTGCTGTCATTTGCTCACTGCTGGGATGTTGGCTAGATAATTAATTGATAAAAGCATTGTAGCTGCAGTGGACAGATAGCATTGTGCTTCTAATTAGATATGTGGCAGCAGCCTGATTTCCACCTTAAATAAGCACCTGCCTCTCCTACTGTCTCTCTCTTTAATCCTGAAAACAAAAATTCACAAATAAATCACAAAATTCCCAAGCAAATCTGTAGTCTTGCTTAACAATAAAATAGATGGTGCCCATACAGAAATGCTCTCCTGCCTCTCACTCACTCTTTTTCCAGTGAATGTTAGGCAAAACCTTCTATGCTAATATGTAATAATTTCTCTTGAAAAGCCTATTGAAATAGTGTAAAATATCCTTCTCAGGGAACATATTTTTTCATAGAAGTCACCTGCTATTTAATGTCTTTTTCTTTTATCTGCCACAGCATCACACCAATACCTGCCTAAGACCAGACACTCCATGGAAGAAAAGGTTGATTACCACATACATTGAAAATCACTCAGTCTTGGAGGGCCAGAAGGAGAGAAAACACCTAAAGTGCTGGATAACTGAAATAACCATGAGTTCAGCAGAAGCCAAGAATTTTGGAGCCACATCTGGTCATGCATTTATTAAATCTGTATGTCCAGATGCCCTGGCAAGGGCCTTTTTGAGGTCTCAGCAGCACAGAATGCTGGGCATCTGATTTTGGGGGGAAAAAAAAAAGTTCAACAGTTGTTCTGTGATGCCACCAAATCCTTCAGCATCTGGAAGCTCTGCTAAGGCTGGTGTGCCTGACAGGAGGCAGCAAGGCTGGGGCAGCTCCACAATTCCCATCTTCTATATTGTCTGGGATTTGCTTTGTTGCAAAATGCAACACTGACAAAAGCTTTATTACAGGTCCATGAGACAAAGGCTGCAGTTTTACAGACAGCCACTGCTTTTGTCTGTGATTTGACACCAATTACAGCTTCTTGCCCTATTTTCTGCCTCTCAGACAGTTTTTGAACTGTGGCATTGTCTTATGTTTCATCTTTCCACCACTCAGTTTCCTCATTAGTCTCTTGAACTGTGTTGAGAGCTGGAATAATTATGATGCTGCTGAGTCCTTCTTTCAGCTGCAGAAGGGCATTGAAGGACTGAAAGGAAGTGAAATTCCTCCCAGAGAAATCATGCTGATTTGTGCTTGTCATACTCTGGTTATATGAATGTGTAAATCCCAAACTGAAAATACATATTTTTGGACACATGTACCAAAGTAAAGCTTTGAAAGTCTTCATCTACACAGAGACGACAAAACTAGGGAGCAAAAACAGAAAGAATGTCTTTTCATTGCCATTCACAGTTGGTGCACAAAAGTCTGACATATTTTATTATTAAATTACCCTTTAAATGTTTTTTTTTTTTCAGATTTTAGTCCAGATGGAGAGTAATCTTATGAAACTAGTATCTTTCATAAGAGTTTGCCACACTACAACAAGAGCATAGTCCTGCAACATGACATCTCTCCAAAACTGACCTAGCTGTACTCCATAAATAAAACAATAGAAGAAAATGGAAGAATGTAACCTGGAGATGAATTTCAGACTCTTTTCTACTCAAGAGGGTCCTAGCAGGAAACCTTCTTTGCAGTAATTGATTTGAACTCTATTGAAGAGTACTGGCACTCACTGGGAAAAAAAAAAAAGAAAGAAAAATTCCTTCATCCTGTACCTTAAAGAAAACTTTGATTTAAAGACAGATTGTGCTGACAAAAGATTACTTAGAATTATTAAAAAAAAAAAAAAAGCAGGAGTCAGGATCACCTGGATTATATATGAACCACCATGTTTCCCAGTTCTGGAATTAGGCTCATCAGGAATCCCTGCTCAGTCACTTTGGAGCCAGCTCTGGGATTTGGTAGAGGCTGCTCAAGACTAAACATTTTCAGTGAGACCCTTTGGGCTCATCAATCAGCCTTTCATAGTGCAACGTTCTTCATCAGTTTGGTTGCAATCAGCTTTAATAACCTACAAAGAGAGAGATTAAAGCCCTGCAAGTCAACAAAACAACTACTGTAAGTATTTTTAAGATACTTACATTAACAAGTGCTAGTGGAACGTTTATAGAAGGAAATATTTCTGCAAAGAACACAAAATCATGACTGCAGCTAAAGCAGGATGATTGGGCTAAACAGAGTTTCATTCCTTATTCTTGGCAGGGTGTGTTCTGATGGCTATAATTTAATTTTGGAGCCAAATCAAGGCAACTCATCATGATACATCTGCTGAGTTTTGACTATGCATGGAGCAAGCATGTGTGCTTTCCTGAAAGCTTTTCCTAGAAGCAAAATGCACTGCAAAGATTTATACATCTGTCATGTCATCTTTTGACACAGCAGATGAAAGCCAAGGCATAGCCCCATGCAGGAATTTTGGTTGGGGATAGGTACAGGCAAAAGGGAAGAGAAAATATTGAGAACTTCCACGGTGAATTGTGAGGCAGTATTTGACAGATAGCAATTTCCAGTCACAAATATATTTCTTTTTTAATTGGCTTGAAAATTGATTTTCTTTTTTTTTCTATTGACTAATCACATTCTTTTTTAATGAAAACAGTGGCTGAGTGAGTGGCATGTGTGAGTTCTTGAATCTTCTGCTGTAAACCAAAAATGAAGATATGCAAGTATTTCCTTTTATTTGGGGTGTTTGCTGGGTTTTTTTTTATTATTATTCAAGATGGTAGTAGCAGTTTGAAAGTGACCTAGACAACAGCAAAAGACGGACATTATAATGTCCAGCCTATCATTACCTGCTGATAGTGAGGAAGCTCATTTAAATGTCAGCTTCAGGCCATCTCAGCAAGAATTAGGAATCGTGATAAGACACAGCCAAGTGTTTTCAGTTTAAAGAATTCAATATTTGAAAACGTAGGGTCAGAAAACAACACAAAGGCAACCATTTCCAAAAACTTAATGTCCTGCAGAGGAAGGAGGTCACAGCTGTTACCAAGTCCAGCTGTGATGCCCTGGAGAAGTAATGCTTTGTGGAATCTGTGTGAGGAGGACCTGCTGAATGCATAATTTCCTCCGAGGTAATGTTCCTCCCTTGCATTTCGCATTGTCATTTTCTGAGCCACAATTTAATTGCACTTGGAAATGGACCTTGGCTTTGATGGAGGACACATCTCCTGAGGTGCAGGACCAAGACATGATGATGAGGAAGAGCAAAGACAGCAGGAGCCACCACTCATCTTTGCCAGAGAAGGGGAGAAGGCACCAGCTAGAGAATTTGGCAACCAACAGAAAAATGAGCAATTAGGGAATGCTATTGGATCTCACTCTCCTCCATGTGGTGTTAGGAGGGCTACAGACCTAACACACTTCTGTGGCTATTGCTGCAAGATTTAAATCAGTTTGTCATTCATATTACCTCCAGTGAAAAGTGGGCAGAGCCCTGGTGGTGGAAGGATTTCAAAGGCATGTTAGGATTTTTTTTCCTTCATTTGTGTATCAATGACGTTGCAGAGAAAATTAATATTAGATGTTCAGTACAAGACAGAAAACCACCATCCAGGTGGGTTCAAACAGATCTTCAAATACTGGAGATTTCCAGTGCAAGTGGAGGGCAACCTGCAAAGATAAAACTTCTCCTCAGTCTTGCTTGATTTTTCCCTCATGACATTTCTTAAACTACAGTAAACAAAGCCTTTATGTGACAGGGTGTAAATTTCTGTGTCCTTCAACACCTGGAGTTACTGTTCCCAGCACAAGGGTTACTTCAGCATATTTCTCCAGGCAAACTATAAAAGCAAAATTAAGGTACATGTATTTCTGTAAACAAACACACACATGCATGAATCTGTTGGTATTAGCCATTGGGTAGGAATGCATTTCACTCAATTAGCCTTTAACCATGCTGGGGATGAAGTGATGGACCTGACAGGAGTCCCTGGTGTGTGCTTAAGTGCTGACTGCTCCTCAGCTGGTGGAATATCTCCAGCAAACATTGCCAGTGAAACGGTTGCTCTGCATCATCCAGAGAAGAAGAGATGAGGAAAGGCGTCTGTTACTTGTTAAATATCAAGTACACAAAAAATACTATTTTTTTCCTCTTCCTGCCTCTTCTTACTGAGGAAAGGAAAACCACCTTCACTGAGTGCTTCTGTCCTCTGTTAGCTAGGTTGTGTTACATTAGATCAGTGACTTAATCTCCAGGATTAAAAATCAGGGTTTCCTTTCAGCATAGGTGGTACCTCCTGCCCGTTTGGATAATTCCTTATTTATTTCCATTTCACACTTTTTTCCCTGCACTGCACAGCATACCTGTTTCTTGGTCTCTGAAGGAATGAGTTATTTCTCACTCTGCTTTAACAGACAGAAGGCTGTGGAGCACCAGAAATTAGGGAGGCTCGCTGGAAGGTGCCATATCAACATGGAACATGGTCAAAACTCAAAGTCAGCAAGTTGAAGACTATTTTGCCAGGAAGAAAGGAAGGATTTCAGGANTTTGGGAAGACAAGGCAGTCCTTCACTGATGTTCCACAGCTCAATACAACTACTTCGTTCACAAAAGTCATTTTAACTTGTTTCCACTACAAAGTGAAGGGGCAGAGGGAAGATCCATCCACTCAGATATTTAAATCTCCGCATTTTTTGCTCGGACATTCCTTCTGAGTCAGCCTTACACCCATTTTGCCAAGCAGGACTGACCATTATGCAGAAATTACCAGGTTCTTCAACCTCAGGAGACTGAGAACAATTTAGTTTCATTAGCACGTTGTTTTCCCCTCTGTAATTAACTCTGCTGTGCTGACACTGAAGATCACTCGCTTGCCAAGGATGAACACTTCTCCAAAAATATTTGCAAAGAACTCGTTTCCCTGCTTCTTTGCAGTGAAATTCGGTATTTTTGTGCTTCTTTTCTTCTGAACACTTCTACCATCAAGAAAGAAGACAAGGGGATATCACACCTCCTATTTACAAGCTTTCTGTGGTGCCCCAAAACATCGTGTCATCGTTCATGCTGGTGCTAAAATAAACAACAATATTTTGTTAACAGAAAAATTTGATCCATTAACCACTTTACTCCATAATCCTGGGGGTATGGATTTGCAAAGCAGGCTGAGGACCAGACTGAATTTGCAAGGAGCTCTGATGGTGCCATTGGATAACCTGTTTCTCTCGAAATTAATTTTGAAAAATGCTGGTTTTTCACGCAATTGCTCATGCAGGAGTGCCATCTCGTGGTCCTTTCTGCTCTGACAGCAAAAAGCAGGTGGGAAGAGCCTGCTAATCCCAGCAGAAATAGTTTGTGCTGTTTAATTGCTATCCTGCCAAATGCCTACCTGGATGCATGAGCAGGCTGTGCTGAGGACATCTGCCAAAATCTGTGGGAAGAAGTTTTAGGGCAGAAAAGGATCCTGATAACAGGTGGACTGAGGGAACTTCCAAAAGGAAGTTTACCCTGCGAGAACAACAGCCCAGATATTTTGTTTTGTGTTTTCAAACAGAAAACAAACCCCAAAGAATTACAATGTTCACCTAAAAAAAAAAAAAAAGTTAAAAAAAATAACCAAGCACAAAACACAAAGCAAAAATAAAATGGCTATTAAAGAGTGGTTGGATTAGGAAGGGGGGCACAAAAGCAATTTAAAACCTGTTGGAGTAAGTGCTTTGTGAACAGGCTGACTGACTTTCAGTTTAGCATTCTACTCCTTCCCCAAAGACCCACAAGCTGTGAATGCATGGTCCCCAAAGGTTCCACTGCTCAGTATTTTGAAAGCATGGGATGCTCACGGCGAGCTGATGGGGGCTGTAATGGGATTTGGGCAGCACAGGATTGTTCGCTGGCAAACACCAACAGAGCCAGAGTAGGGCTGTAATTCCACAGGTTAATGAATCACCTGCTGAAATCAATGGGACAACGATTCTGCTCCAGATTACACGTGCTGACATCTCTCCCTGAGTCAAGGCTGTATGGGGGAGAATAAATTACCCAGCCAGATAGAACTGACGTATCAAGGAAGATGTAAGCTTGAGATTGGGTTATCTTGATTGCCCTAAGTTCCTGAATATGCTGTTGGGATAATACACAAATAATCCATTAAAAATCTTTTCATCTCGTAGGCTGGTCTGAGAGTTGTTGACATCAGAGTGTTGCTGCACAAATATTGTTTAAGGCTGAGACGTGATTTCTGTTAGCAGATGCGGTGGATAAACTTCTGCCCATACCTGACTGGTGACCCCAAAGGATGTTCAAGTAGTGCTATTGTTTGTGCCATTTTGTATGGGCTGAATTTTGTTTGCCATCATCAAAAAATTTGGGAGTACCTTTGCCATGCTTCCACCAAAGCTGATTTTTTGTTATGCATTTTTCTGAACACAAACTGAGATGATATTTTATTAATGACCATTATTCTTGGCAATATACAACTCATAAACTTTTCTTATTTTTAGGAAGAAAATCTTCCTCCTGGCTCATGCTTCGCTTTTTAATTGGCTGAGAAGGCTTTCAATTTTAATAGCTATGCAATGGGGAAAAAAATGTGTCTGCTCTGTAAGCTTGAAACAGTATTTTGGCCAGTAGAGTTGGGTTTCCTTTTTGTTTGTTGGTCAAGTGACTGGCCATTCACTGCCTTTCATGTAGCAAAACCTGCTTTCTGTACCACATTGCCATCAGTGCACTGAATACTTATTTTGCTGCAGGTAGGAAGTCAAATCTAAGAACTTAATATCTTACAAGTGCCATTTCAGTCTTCTGTACTCCCACTAAGAGATTTGGGGTTTTTTTTCAATTTCCTACCATATTTTCCTTGAATTTTCAGATTCATGCACATTTTCCTCTGTCTCTGAAGCAGAGAACATGCAGTGAAGAAAAGGCAAGTCTGTAATTTCATGTTGAAATGTCAAGCTACTCTGGAGCTGGGTATTTTTCTTTGTTTTCCTGTTCTCACTTACTTTATTCACTTCACATTTTTCCTTCTTAGGAACTAAGTGAGTCCCCAGAAGTGTGTGTAGACTTTTTACATCCATTTTGGACCGCTGCAGCCACTTGCAATATCTGTGGACTTAATGAACCATCTCCTTCAACCAGGAGTCAAATGTCAGCTACAATAAATAAGAAATACTGACCCTGGGGACAAGAAAAATACTGCATCATGTCATTATTTCTTAGGATTTTCTCAAAGAAAAAAGTTTGGGGTACCAACTAAGAAATTATAAAGCTCACATATGCTGAGCTCCAAAATGCCACCAGAAATAGTCAACCTCTCAAGAAATCTGTCTGAAAGCAAGGGCCGGGGAAACAAAAACTCTCCCCAGAAATGTGGAGGGATATTCTGTACCTCATGGCTGCTTCATCACTGATCAAACTGAGCTGATTCTGCAGAAACTTCAGCCTGAGTGACTGTTGTGCACACATCCTTCAAAGGACAGCATTTTCCAAAAACAAACAATTGCCAAACGCAGAAGCCAAGTATCTTCAGTTTGTAGGAGTGGTACCTGTCAGAGCACCTGGATGGATGCTTTTAAAAGCATTTTAGCATGTCAGAGTTGTACCAAGAACCCTCATGAGTGTGGAACCCTTGTGAAAGACTGTCACATTTTCCTCTTGAAGCTGTTAATCACAATGTTCCCTTCCCCTGGCAGGCAGGTGATGCCACATCATTTTACAGAGCTGTGCAGCCTCAGATTGCAGAAGAGCTGCTCCTATTAAAAAACAAACAAAACAAAACAAAAAAAACACACCCAGGGAGTGGCTGGGGAAGAGCTGAAATGAGTCATGGACCACAGCAAGGTCCTTCCTGCCATTCAAGCCTGATGGGTCAAATGAAAGGAGTTAAAAAAATTTGAGGGGGAAATGGAAAATATTGTCATAAGGAAAAAGCACGCTTATCGTTGCAATTTTGTTTAGAGTTGCAAAAATAAGGGTTAATTCCAGTGATAATAACAGCTATTAGCATTTATGATGAATGAAATTTGTAGTGACTTCTGCATTTGGGCGTGCTTGAATAAAATTAATATCTACAGTTGCTTTCTATGTCACATGTTGAAAAGGGAGTACTTTGTTCTCACCTGGTTTTTGTATGTTCCACAGTTTTTGCCCCATGCTTTGCTGGAGGAGATGAAGGGATTGATTTACAAGACATAACTTGCCAAGATTTGCAGAGACAAAAGAAACTGAGTTAATTATAAGGGCTTTGAAGATCATTCAAATAATTCGTCAAACCATATGCTGGGATATCAGGGAGTAATGGCAAGCTGGAAATATACAGCAAAATCCTGGGGCTGTTAGAAATGTAATACCACACTCTGAATTCTGCTAGTGGCCTCATCTGAAGGTAATTTTGAGCACCATTCAAATACTCCAGGTTTTACCACGCCCTTGAAGCAAGGATGGGAACCCAACTTGTCATGTTTTTTGCACCCATCTGCAGCCCAACCTCTCATCCCTCTTTCAGCTCCAGCAAATATCACCATTGTGCACTGAATTTATCTAAGCAAACCTGTTCAGCACATGCTTGTGGTGCATCTGTGCAGGAAGGTGCCAGGTGATCTCACCGCGCTCTGCGCATGCTGGGGTGAAGCACCCCTGACTCACATCCATGACATTTTCCATGCCTTCAGCTCCCTGGGAGCACAGCCCCATGGGTGAGTTTAGCCAAAGTTTGTCAAGTGTGGCTACTGGAAGTGGAGCTGCCTTAGGAGAAGGGGGTGTGATTGAAGAGAGTGTTGCACAGCCCCAGATCATGGGGTAGGTGGTAGAGGAAGCACTGACTTGTTACTTCTGGAAAAGAGTGGAACCACCTTTTCAGGACAGACTAGAAAATGCTGGTTAGTTGGATGAAAGAGTCATGGGAAGAAAACCCAGAGATCATGTGCCATTGGACAGACTGGTGTCTGTTGTGTGGAAATTCTGACTGCAAGCTGCTCTCATCAACAAGGAGAAAAATGCATAAGTTTTATTAATTTCTAAAATTTGGGAAGCTATCTAGAAAATGACCGCTGGGAATTTTGTATTTTATAAAAGATTGTGTGTAAAATGTATACTATTTAAATTTGGGGGAGTTTAAATCAATTTATATACTCTTTTCCCAAGTAGCAAGCAATAGGACAAGAGGAAATAACCTCAAGCTGTGACTGGAGAGGTTTAGATTAAATATCAGGAAAGGATTCTTCACTGAAAGGGTGATCGAGCATTGGAACAGGCTGCCCAGGGAAGTGGCTGGGCTACTATTCCTGGAGGGATTTAAGAGATGTGTAGATGGGGCACTCAAGGACATGTAGCCTTGGCAGTGCTGGGTTAATGGCTGGACTTGATGATCCCAAGGGTATTTTCCAACCTTAATAATTGTATGGTTCCATGGTTTTACACACAGGTCAGTGGACACACATAAAGTGTAATCATATTTTTTGACTGACTGCCTCTCTGAAACAGCAATTGTAAAATTATGAAATACTGTAATGTTTAGGTACAGTGTGCTTAAACTTTAAAAGGCAATATGGATGTGATTAATCAGTTCACTGTAAATAAATTGTTAGGCGAATGTAGTTCACTGCAAATAAATTATTAGTAATTATTGTACTGTATCCACCTTTAGACCATTACAAGAAGTAAATTGTTCAAAGAAATACATAAGAATGTGTGTGATTAAAAAATAAATAGTGATTGTAGTGATTCATGAAAGTAATTCCTGGAATTTCCTTCGTTATTCTCTTTTTATCTTTATCAGAGAGGATGTGAGGAAGCACAGCATCAGAAAATATATTTATTTCCTTCAGGATGCTTAAAAAGTCTTCTGAGGAAAACTTGGAATACAGTAGATTAGCTGAGACCACTCTTTCTTGGAAAAGAATGTCTCATCAGAGAAGAGAGTATCCTGAGAAAACCAGGTTTGAGACTATCTTGGGAACCAGAATATACTTTAGTCCATAGTACCCTGTAGTTGTCACTCCAGCCGCTGTCATATTTGCAGAGTTATGTCAGTCAAACTAAGTGCCCAGTGGCTGGGGAAAAGGGAATATCACACCCATTTCTGAAAAAGGGTAGAAAGGTGTTGGGGGTTGAATAATTTCTTTTCTTTTCTGTGGAATTTTTCCCCATTGTTATGCTAAGTACTTGTGACTACAAGTTAGTTGCCTCTCACCAGAAGGTGAGGGGAGGGGGGG
>VXBI01003718.1:111101-129774 GCA_013397375.1 Toxostoma redivivum
AAGAAAGAAAGAAAGAAAGAAAGAAAGAAAGAAAGAAAGAAAGAAAGAAAGAAAGAAAGAAAGAAAGAAAGAAAGAGAAAAGTTCACCATTATTGGAAATATTCAAGGCCAGTTTGGATGAGCCTTCAGCCACACAATCTAGTGAAAGACATCCCTGCCCATGGCAGGATGTTTGGGCTAGCTGATCTTTAAAGGTCTCTTCTAACCCAAACCATGCTATGATTCTGTGATTCTATGTGGCTTTTTCAGACAATATATTTCTTTAATAATATTCAAGGATTGTCTTAATCCTTTGTTTATCATAAAATTGTGGTAGTGCTCTGTGGTCAGCCTGTAAACTACATTAACAATATTTTCTCTATGTTTCCCAAGCTTAATAGATATTATATCAAGTAGATACTTGAGTGCAAATAATGACATAAGCTGAAGAAATATTTGTAAATTATATTGGTTTTTTCAGTCTTCCTGAATTCCCTGGAGTGCTAAATAGACAGATTTTAAAAGCTTCATTATATTATTTTCTATGTAATTTAATGGCATTTAAACAGGGATAAGACAGAAATCACAAACAAATGAAGGATAGTAATTAAAACCTATTTATGCATTGCATGTATGCATACAAATGTGTGAGGGATATTACATGGAAGCTTATAGACTCATGCATATATTTAAACTGTAATATTTTCTAAGAAAAACAGATTTTTATTTGCCTCAATTTTCAGGTACTTCTGAAAATATTTTTTCAATATTGAAAAAATGAAAAAAAATAGTCATTTTTTTCTGGTTTCTCAGGGGATGCACAGGGAAGGCCTGAGCATCTGCTGGCCTTCCCACAGCACATCTCTTGGTTGGAATTCAATATCTTTGCTGGAAATGAAGGTGAGTAGAAGAAATGTATTGAGCTGAACAGTTGTTACTGTGTTTGCTACCTCCACAAAATCTTGCACTGTTTTTTGCACCAGCGTTTTTCAAGGGAGGCCTCACGTGCCATTTCTCATTTACTTACGGTGGAATTACAGTTTACTTTCAGGTTTATATGAGGAAGGAGTGAAACGTTAAACTAATTACTTTAGTCATATATTGGAACATGTTGCTCAGGGATGAGGAAGAAGGGAGGAGGAATTCTGTGGAGCTGAGAAAGCCAGAAACTTGCTTTCAGTAAGGATTTCTTAGCAGCTCTGTTCCTCTGCCTTCTCCTTGATCACACCAGAAACCTGAGTGTTTATTTGGACACTTGTGTTTAGAAACTCCAGCTCAACATGTATTTGAAATTATTTTTATCTACTACAAGACTCCAGGGCAGAGGACACTTTTCCTTTCATACAAGAAAGTGTTGACATAACATTGTGGATGTTTGGGAAGCTCTGACACTCAGCAGAGGATAATGGGTGGGACTTGGACTGAGAGCAGAATCCTTTCATTAGAGCGGGTTTTCACTCAGTTTGCAGTCTGGGACAACATTGTGAGAAGTTGTTGATACCTCACTGTCTTCCAAAAGCCAATCTGCCCCTGGATGAAAGGCAAACTATCATTTTAATGTATTCTCTCCATGTTCTCAGGTGAGATCAAGTGTAGCTTGGTCAGAGGAGATATTTATTTCAAAATAATTTTTTTTATTTTGGATGTTTAGACCACTGCTCTCTTGAAAGCAGCGTGGTGTTTATAAGCTGTCTTCAGGAGGATTTTCCATTCCCTATGTGCTGTTTCCCTCCTCTTCCGCCAGAGAAGTAATTTCCTAATCTAAGTTCTGTTGTTGGTAGTGTCCCTTCTTCATTTGCATTGACCTGGGGCAACAATTCCAGCAGTTTCACCCCGTGTGAGTAAGTGTGCCTGGCAATATGAATAATTTCCCTGCACAGCAAACAGCCAGGGATACCCTAGTTAATATTTTGTTAATTTAAAAAAGTTGGGCCTAAGCTGCTCCAAGCAGAATAATGGAGCAGATCCCATCTCTCTCTGTCTCTTTGGTCCATCACCAGTATCTAGGTTGCTGGAACCACTCAGAGTCAGGAAGTCTGACAGAAATTAGCTTCACCTGCTGTCAGGGTTGCAGCAAATTTGGCACAGCACTATCAGCTGCTGTTGGGTGCAGACCAACCTGCTCCAACTTGTTCTGGAAGGTTGCTCCCCCACCTCACTGCTGCCAGGTTCTCCTTCCTCTCCTTTTCCCCTTCAGTTACCTCTAGAGATTTTAGGCTTTTTACCTTTTCACAGCAGAGGTATTCTACAGAATAAGTAGCCTGACATCTCTAAACTTTGTTTTATCTCCACGCTGCTGTTGCAAGTTGCAGGTAAATTCATCACAGAGATGCTGACAAGTACTGCATTGATGAATGCTTATAATAGAAGAAGCAATAAATACTGGGAGTTGTATACCTTGCAGAAATTATCTTAAAACATGAGCAGCTTCCACCTAACCAGACAAAAAGAAGAACAAAACTCCCAGGAAAATAATTTGTCTGCTAAACTGACTTCCACAAACAACATATTCTAGGCAGGAAAACTGAAAACTTGGTCCAAGGGAAATAAACTGCATTTTTTATTCCATTAACAAAATGAAGGAGAAGGGGAATAGAAGATGCAAAAGGGTAATTTCAAGAGGAGAGTCTGGAAGGAAACTTAGTGAGGAAGGCTATGAAAAGGGAACTCTTAAATTGCAGATAAGGTGTGATTCCATCCTCCAGAGCAAACAAAAGGAAAGAGGTTTCAGTTAGAGTCTTTGGAAATCAGGGCAGGACGGAAGATTCTTCCAGGTGAAACAATAGATCTTATGTGAATTAAGAGGACTGGAAAGAGAAACCAGAGGGACTAAAAGTATTAAGTGATAGGGAAGGGAAAATGTGTTTGCACAATGAAGAACAATCGAGAACAGATGGAAAGGACACATTACAAAACCATAATATTTATTTAATTAACACTCAATATTTATTCATTTCTTTCTCACCAGATAAGTTATAACAACTTTCCACTAACTGGAGATCAAGAACTTGAATAAAAATGTAAAACAGCCTGTGCAGAACTGTTTTTTTCACACACAGAAACTCCAAAAACCTGTCATGGCATGGACCTCTGGATTTCTTTTCTCTCTTTGGTGCACGTATCTCATTGTAGCCATGAACTAGTGAAAGATAAAAATAATATACTTCATAAAACACAACAGGTTCACTAAAATAATACCTAAGTTGCTGCAACTACTTTGGCTGGCAAACAGAATTCTCATTCAAATTGAAAAACTATTCCTCCTCTTTAAAAATTAATTAGAAGTGTGCTTGGAAAATCGCAGCCTGTTGAGCTAGCATCTTTAAAGAAATTACAGTCCCAGTGTGCTACCACCTCTAAGCAGAAACAGAGTAAAATGATTATTTATCTCTTGTGTTGGTGTTGCCATATGAAATAAATTCCTTCATACTGTGAAATCAGTAATGTTTCAAACATAAGGTTTTGTTGTTGTGTCTGTAAAAAATAATTTTGGAGAATACTTCCCTAGAAAAATAGAGACAATTGGGAAGTAAAAACAAACAAATCAAGTCTGACGTGTTATGCAATGCAGATTCCCTTGGGTGTCAATAAACATGGCAAAGTCAGGGAGGGTTTTATGGATCAGAAGTCTAAAGAACAAAGCACAGCATTGCACCTTGACAAAAAAGTGTCTCATAATGAAGAAACTAAATTAAGTGTTTCCTCCAGTGAGCCCCAGTAACCAAAGCAAACAAGGGAATAATAATGAGCCTTGGAAATATTACCCATGAAAGAGGATCATGTCGTTTCTTTGATGAAAAGTGAAAATCACCCTGAATCAAACAAGCCTCTGCACATCGTCACACTGAGTTCTCACATTTTTGGCTGCAGGCACATTTCACATGTAACCTGGTTTGACAAGTTGCACTGGAAGAATGCCAGGAATAGAAAATCTACCTCTTTCAAACTATATAACTGCAATAAATATTAACTTTTTACACTGATTTATTATTTCTTTTTTTCCTTTGAAATACTAAATGTTGAGGTCCTTCCTTTCCTGGACCATGTCTGAACACCCTTCCCCAAAACTTTTTGTCCCAGAGGTGAACAGAGAATGGTGAATGCTAAAACATACATAAAAAAAAACTTGACCTGGGCATCAAACTCCAATACTTCCTTTGAAGTTTGTGTTTGAGTTGAGGGCTGTCAGGATGAATTCTGCCTCTGCCACACTTTGTGCAGTCAGGTGAGCTCAGCAGAATTGCACAGGATGTATACAACACAGTTAGCTCCATCAGCTTCTGCCATTATCTGACCTCCTTCAGTTTTGGGTGTAATCAGCTTAGAGTAGATTAAATCCTGTGCCAGCAGATCTACAGAATCACTGAATTCCTCAGGACAGCTTTTTTATTCCAGGCTACAAATATACCCTGTGCTGTTGGGCATAAACATCTAATTTCCTAGCAGAGGTTTTCCAAGAACTTCTAGTTCATGGAACACTTTGATTTGATAATTATACAAAAAAACAGTTCTGATGAGTGATGGACAGAGCAACACAGACTTTTAAAGTACATTTATTTTACTTTAATTGCCACCTCTGTTTAAATGGGAGGGCCATTTTGCTAAGGGTTGGTGTATAACTAGCATTTTCTTCTTTTTTTTACTTTCAAGATTTTAATATTGGGCTGTTTCTGATTACCATTGAAATTACAGGACAAGAGGAAACGGCCTCAAGTTGTGCTAGAGTAGATGTAGATTGGATAATAAAAGAAACAAAAATTTCTTCACTGAGAGGGTGGTCAAGCATTGAAAGAAGTAGATTATTCACCATGCCTGAAGGGAGTTAAAAGACGTGGATGTTACACCTGGGGACATCATTTAGTGTTGGGCTTGGCAGTGCTGGGTTAATGGTTGGATTCACTGGTCTTAAGAGTCTTTTCCAACTTAACCAATGTTTTCATTCCATTATTTGATAGCTACTGAAGTTTGGAAGGATGCAAGGAGATGTATGCTAGAAAAGAGACCATACTGAACTTGATTTTTTGATGTTGTGGGTAAGTTCTGTAGATACAAGAGGTCAGTGAAATTGAGTAATAAAATCTGTGTAAAACGTTGATGACTGGGAGTGGTGAGGTCTAAGACAGACCCCTAATTTCCAGAGTTCATGTCAGCTTTTTTTATTGCCTATGATTGTGTCTCCTTCTTAAATGTAACTCTGTGTCTTTGTCTCCCTGTGAAGCCATTACTCCTCCCAAACAGTTCATAGGAAGACTGGATACCTCGCACAGTCCTCTGTATTCCCATCATAAAGGTGACACATTAGAGATCATGTACTTTAACACCTAAATTTTAGATCATTAAACCTTTTAGCAGGAATTTTTTTTAATTTTGTTCACCAATTGTGGGACTAGGGAGCACAGCTGTGTCTCAAGTCACTGTCTGCATGTCAAAACCATGTGAAAAATGCTGTTTTACTGCACACTGCACTTGAGGAATTAGCATGAAAATTGTATTTTACTTACATGTTCAGAGGAAGCTCTTCAGAGGTTTATGACTTAAGCCAAATCATAGATAATTTCACCAAAACTCCTCAAATTTATTCAAGTCCAGCAGAATGTCTTCTCAATAAATGTGGGAAATTTAAGTGGATTCTGCTTACATGTTCTAATAGCAGAAATCTTGAAAACAGAGGTTTTACCTGCTGGAGGAGACTAAGCAAGCCAAGCAAGCCCAGAAGCACTATGGAAAATAAGTACTTGGAAAAAATTTTCTTGAAAGGGAGCACACAGAAAATGAGACTAGAATTCATTCTGCAATGTCAGCTCGATGACTTTTTTGTACCTTCTTCTTAACAATATTCACTTTTGTAAAGTAGTAGAGTGTAGGATGTGAAAAATGGGTTTCTTTGGAGAAATAGACAATGGTAACTGAATTGCTAGCAAAAAAATGAAAGGGAAAACAAGGAAGGAAAGAGAAGGTACTGTTTTGGGGCCTAACATTTGTGTAACATACATTTTTGTGAAGTTGGCAAGACTTGTGGGTGCCTGATGATAATTGCAAGGGGCCCTACAGGCACAAGTTCAAGCCAGGACTTACTCCTGTTAATCACAAAAAATGTGAGGGGCCAAATGTGGCACACAGTTAAGGCGGGCTATTCGAGAAGAGAAGACAGATCACACAAAAGAAAGATGCTCCTTTCTCCTCTGTACCTCTTGGAGAGGCATGGCACCACAGCAGGCACAAAAATAGAGCTGAGTTAAGAAAAGATGGATGTAGGAGTCAAAAAATCCCCATGCCAGAATGAGTATTAATCACAGGAGTAATGGTATTCAAACAATTTTGGGAGATTCAAAGAAGAGATTTGTCTTCTAGGAACAGAGCTGACAGATTGGTTGGAGTAATTCATAAAACCCAGTGAAACATATGGGAAATGTATGAAATCTGTCAGAGCAAAACCCACAGAGTAAATGGCTAAAAAACAAACTCCCTTGAAATTTCATGGTTAGGTTTTCAGAATTAGCTTTTTCAACACATTAACCTACATTCAAAGAAGGCCTGACTTTAGAGTACCAGGAACTGTGAATCCAACCAAAACATCACGTTTGAATTAGGGATTGCACTGAGAGTTTTTCTCAGAAAGAAGAAATGGATCACAGGTCTTCCCTTAAAGCTATAATGAATGATCCCATCTCTGAATCAGCTGGCTTGGAATCTGCTTCCAGTAACGTCAGCAATGGAAGCCAAAATATCTAAGGAAAGATGAAATCAACTACAAATGAACAAAAACAGTGTCCTTAAAAGTGGTGCGGGATGAACAATTTTTATTTTTCTGGACAAAAGACTCTTACTGAGAGACAGAAATAAGCTTTAATCTGAACCAGGAAGCTATCAGAGCTGCCATAAAGTTATCAGAACCTAGAGTATCCCTCTTCTGGCTGGGATGCCATCTGGAGATGGATAAGACCTTACAAATGTTCCCAGACTTGGAAATGCATTTCAACTGCAGATGTCAGCCCCCACAGGAGCTTGTATGAGTGTGAGCACTGTCAAATGTGTACGCAAACCTTCAGCTAAAATCTTCCAAACAGCTAAATTGGTCTGCAGCTAAGCATTACTGGTCAGCCTAAGCCTCAGAAAAGACAAGAGGTTTCGTACAGAAAAAAAATATATAGAAGTACAGTGAAAAAAGAGGTGTCAAGCAGAGGAAAATCTTGACAGGTTGCACCCAAAATCCAAGCCACTGCTCCTATTCCATCATCTCTGAAGAAAAAACTCAAACCACTAACAAGGATGCAGCACTGGGAATTATTGCCTGGAACCAGATTCTACACACAAGTTTGCAAATACACAAGGAATTTTGCTGAAGTTTATACTTCAGTATAAGTTCTTAGAACTGCAGTGAAAGAGCTCTGGGTTTGTGTAATAAGCCAGTTGTGTTCACAGAGGACAGCTGGTGTAATTTCATGTTTGGCATCCTCAGTCTGTCTTTACATATACAAGTTCAATATTTATCATAACTCACTCCACAATTTTGTTTTTTTCCCCGGTAAAAGGAGAGAAGACTTCTCAATTCACTAGTGAGAAATAAAGAACTGGACCTCTAGGTGTAATAATTTATTCAGCATTCAAGATTGGGAGAAAATCCAACATTTGCATGTTCTGTTCTTATTTTGCAATTGTGAAGCACCATGGTCAAATTTTTGAGATAACAGTCCGAATGCTTATTTTCCTGAGGAAAAAAAATAAGCAATCAGTTCAGGAATTAATGACATTTCTATGGAGGAAACATGCAATGTTCTGGAGGTTTGATTTAACAATAACCTGTGGAGGAAGTGTTCACACAGGGTTTTAGGAGAAAAGTAAAAGTGCAATGAAGGAAGATGATTCATGGGCAAGGAAGTGTCAAGCCTCCTCTTAGAAGGTAAATCTGAAATAAATTCATAGTAAAGAGAATATGGCAGTGGGGAGAGCAAGGAAACAAGGCAGCTGCAAAGAGGAACTTTAGTCTCTACAGGCTTTGGATCAAAATTAGCTGTTGCAATACATTCTGGGGTGGAAGACATCAGAGTGAGTTAATCCCAAGGTGTATAAAGTATCTGTAAGACACAAAATATCGCCAAAAGGATGAAAATATAAGGTGACGGTGGCTCAGAAAGGACAGGTCTCAATACTAAATAAATCAAATTAATACTAAATAAATCAAATAACAACTAAATAAATCAAACTCCGATTAGCAGCAGGCCAGCAGGAATTTACCCTTTTTGAGAGGAGGATGAGCTATTGTGATTGCATTATGCCCAAAGAGGTGTCAAGTTTTAAAAAATCTGGCTGCAGAGTCAGAACATTGTAAATGGAGTTTATTTAGATATCTTGGAGCAGGATGTGTTTTCTTTAGCCTGTTAGTACAATACAGAGGATTAACCCAATTACAGTTCCTCTCACCTTTATGCCCACAGGCAAGGGCAATGAGAGAACATATGAAAGATTATTTAATGTGTAAAAACCCAGAGTGTCTTCTTTTTCAGTTCCACCTGTGTCTATAGTGCCTGTATCAAATTTATATCTGCAAGGTGATATCTTGAGCCTTATTTCTGCAAATTATTATAAAAGTCATGCACAAACCTACTATATTCTGGTGCTGTTCTTGCACTGTGCACCCCAGACTGATACAGCTGGAGAACTAGTGCAAGAAACAAATACCTTTTATGAGCTTTTCATGAAATCTATGACCAGAGAAAATTGTCTTGACTAGGTAAAGAGATAGAGTTCAAACTATGAGTTGGGATTACAACACCACTGAAGGCAAAAATACAGAGAAAGAAAAATATTGCAAGCAGAGAAAATAGGAAGATTATATTAATAAATAATGCAGATGGTTCTGTGTCCTGCACAGAGGCAGAGAAGAGCTCATAAAATGGAATGAGGCATCTGCCCATGTGTCCACGGATGGATTAAATGGTCTGGAAAGGAAGAATCCATATCAGAGATTCAGTTCCTGTGAGAAAATTTTGTCTATTACTCCCTTCACGATGGGGAAACATTCTGTTTGGACTTGGGATTTTCAGCACTGGTGTTTCCTCCTTCTATGGCAGTCTCACCAGTGGTTTGCTAAGGACTGGATTTTGGCAGATTGTAGAGTTTGCTTTGAGGTATGACTTGGAAAGAAAGTGAAATTGTCACTCATGGCAAGTTCTGTTAATGCCACACAAGTGTTTTTCCTTTGTTTGCCCCTGGGCTTTTAGAGAAGGGAAAGTGAGGATGAACACAATAAAATCAATTTGAGCTGTGCCTATAATTAAAGATTACAGATTACTGTTGACAAACTCATCCCTTTAAGTATTGCAGAAGAGCTACCAGCAACAGGCTCTGTATGACACTGTATCTTATTAGGGATTTATGTGCTTTCAAATAAAAGTTCACAAAAGCCCCCTTACATCTTGAGATTTGCTTCCTAATCAGTTTTATAGAGATGAACTCTCATAATGAGTGCCCTTAGTTGTTAGACATTTTCCCAAAAAACATTGGGTCATTTGGCCTAATGCAGTGTTTCCCTTGGTGCATGAAAAAAAACGGAAGCTTGCCACAGCAAAAACAGAATTTTACTTAGGAATTCAGAGGGAAGTTTTGTTCTGTGAAAGTAAAAAGAAGATCTGGGTAGCACCAGAAGAAAGTGCTCCATGTTTAAGACAAAAGTAATCTATTTGGTGCTTTCAGAACTCTTTCAGAATGGATTTTGAAAATTTCTTCGTGGCCTAGGTAGACCTTAAGGAATGAGCTGTAATTGTAGATGTGACCCCACGGGATAAATATAAAACACCAACAGAAGTTTTTAAGTAGCATTCAGCCCAGGATTCCAGTGACTCACAAATGGGCACAATTAAGGGAAAAACACATGCTCATTGTGACCCATTAAACAGAGCCCTCCCAAACTCTCTGTGTGCCACAATATGCAGCTACAAGAGTATTGCTCTGGAAACGATGGAGAGACAAAAGACACCAGTTTTATGTGACTCCAGTGAATGCAGCATTTTGGAAAGACAGTTTAAAGAACCAAGATGGATAATCTAGGTGGAGAATGTGCAGTGTCCAGACAGATGCCTCTATACCAAGAGAAGCATTACCAACACTGTAGGGTTAAACTCCCTTTTCATCTGCTGCAGAAAAAAACACATAAAAAGTGGTGTTAGGGAGAGTGGCAGGCAACTCCATGCCCTGGGGAGAGTTCCTTCATCTCTTCCCATCTCTGACATGCTCTTTGGTATTGCTCACATCTAATTTCACAGGAAGGGGTTCGGCAGAGGATGTGTCATTCCAGATGTATTTGCACATGAGTAACTGAATCTTGTGACCTTGACTGGCATCTTTAGAAATACTAACAATAAAAAAGCCCACATGTATTGCAAGTTTTTTACCTAAGCAAACACATTTGTTTGGAGAAGCATGGGCTTTTCAGCATCTACTCCACAGCCTATTGCATGGACAGCAGCCAGAGAATGGAAAATACGTACTGCACTGTCACCAAAGAGCAAAATAACTTCTCTGTGTTCCAAAGTCTTTTGTAAAGTATTGTCAGCTCAAGGTGAGCCACAGTGACTGAATATTTGACCAACTCAAGTCTTTCCAGCATGTCCTTTGTCTCATTCCACTTAGCTCCTCTGATTCACTGCAATTTAGATTCTATTAGCACAAAAAAACAAAGTGCAGGATCTGAGTCAGCCTGCCTGAATAGAACAATATCCTCACTGCTGCTTCCCAAGAACTGTGAAATTTTGATTCTGGAACAAAACCCTGAGAGAGTGATCTTCACACTCATCTTCCCAGTGTGCTTCAAAACACAGGTTTTTCAAATGTATATGTGTACACAGCACACACCCACAACCACAAATATATTCACAGATCAGAAATTAATCCGACATTAAAACCAAAAGTAGTAGTTGCATTGTAAGAGTGAGAGTACCAATGTTGCAAAAGTGGGTTCTAAACCATTGTAAATACCATCATAATCATGTCAGTGGAGTTAAGCTGTTGGCCTTTAACTTGGAAAACAGGATCCCTAACCTTAAATTCACAGAATTTAATTTAAAAAATAAATTAGACTGCTGTGGGGAGGAGGCGGAATTGATCACCATCTGAATCAATTGAGCCTGAAGTACAGAAATGGAGCTGTGTCTTCTCTGGGGAGAATGGATTTGGCACTGAGTTGATTCTCAGCTCCTTTTGGAAACCTTTCCCAGCCCCTATCTGTAGAGATACTTTATAAAACAATACATCTATACATCTGGAATGTTTCAGACAGCTGGATTTGTCATTCCTTGTTCACAATGGACAGCATCATAAATGTCCTTGAATGTTGCAAGTAGCCATGGTCATCTGCATGGCTCAGCGCTGGGGTAATGATTGGAATCAATGATCTTAGAGGTATTTTCTNTTCCTCCTTCTCCTCCCAAAAATATTTAAGCCCAAACAGGAACAGATCTAATGATGTGAAAGTGGTTTTGTTGTGCTGCACAGTCCACAGTCCACAAATTTCCGTGATGGAAAATACTGATTTTGGTGGTATTATTGGTATATTTTGGTGGCATTTTGGGTCAGTAAGAAACATCTAGAAGTTCTCAAACATATATTTTGGATATTGCTGTATTGATCCACGTTTCTAATAGCCCCCAAGTGCTAATAGAAATGTCATTTCCTTACAACCCTTTCCAAAACTATGTTAGGAGATTGTATTTGATAGACTAATCCCCCTCTTTTAAGCATTTAAATAGAAATAAAAACTCTTCTTCTTTCCTAGTAGGACCAAAGGGAACAGGACCACCAACACTTTTTGCCTTCTGGTCATCTGGAACCAGTGCAATTTTTTTTCTTTTTTTCTTTTTTTTTTCTCTTTCTCTTTTGTTGAAAAATGTTGGAGTTTTACCATCCGCTTTTAAAGATTAACTTCACAGTATAGTAAAGGAAAGTTAAAAATGCAACAGATTAAAGGTAATTAAAAAAATTTAACCCCACAAAAGACAGAAAGTTCACAGCACAGGAACCTCCTTCATAGTTACATTCAGTGTATTTGGGAAAAAGTGTATTAAATTATTCTAGTTTCTATCAAAGTTTTGAAAACATCTATATGGTAACAGCAGCTATTTGACCCAATAGTTAGGAGCATGCTGAAAGAGTCTTTAAAGGCAGCCAAATATGAAAGTTTTCACAAACTGAGATCCTAGTGAATTAACCAGGGAAGGCCACATTTGCTTTAATAATCTGCAACACAGAGCTTGAAACCATCCTGCCAACAGGAAATGCTCTCCTTGAGAAAAAAATGTAAATATATTCTGAGTGAATACCTTAAAATTTCTAATCAAATTTATTTTTTAACTATAAATGGATAGGAAATTTGATGGTACAGTGACTTTAGTAACCCTATTAAAACAGCAGAGAGCATCAATCTGGTTTTCCATCCCTAGTAGTTTAAATATCTGTTGAGTCTGCTGACTAACACTATTTTTAAAAATAGGTCAAAAATCCTCTTGTGCCTTGACTTGTACTCCCCACAAAATCAGTATGCTTTGTGTTTTAAGATGTTATTGGTTGAAAAACACAAGTCTTCCACAGCACATTGGGGTGTACCTATCTAGCAAAAACCCAATACAAAACAAAACAAGAGCAAAGAAAGCTGCATTTTCCTGTTTGTTAGTCCCATCCAAGGCACTTTTCTCCCCTCTGTCCTTATGTTGGAAATAATGATAGCTCATTCTGCCTTTGATGAGTGGGATAAAAGGGAATTGACACAGAGCACTGCTAGGTTTGACAGCTCTGATGAAACTCACAGTGTTAGGTGAGCAAGTACCTGCAGCTTTCAAAACGGAGTGCCATGAGTAAACCTGTTGTTAGCAGTGGGTTCATCTCTCCTGACAAGCCAATCCTTCCAAGTGGGACCCCCTCACTGGGTTTGGTGGCACAAGTGTATGCTGAGCCTCTGGTTCTTCACTCACCCGATGGCTGCACCAGCCACGCGGTGAAATCTGTGTCACCCCAGTGTCATCACCTCCCAAGGAAGCACAGCTCTGGCCTTGCCAGCACGTGGAAATGAGGATCTGATGGTTGAGAAGCTTCTGTGACCTAGGAGAGCGCCTCGTCAGAGTGTCTGAACAGAGTGTGTTTGGACTCTTGGGGCACAATTTCTTGTGAAAACCTGAAGTTCTGGATAAACTTTCTGGCAATTGCCCTTTTCCCTCTGTGAAACGCAGTGATTTTTGACACTTTTGTTTCAGAGGGCTGCTTGCTATCACACTGGAAATCCAGGTTTTGTGTTTCTTCCTCTACTGAGGACATGTTATCTCTTTTCCTGATTCCTAGATTCCTGATCCCTCCTTTTCCTTCCAAATGCCCGCTGCATACAAGAGCTGAGGGGGAATGGAATGGCATCTAATCGTAACCCTGCATGTCCAATTTTTATTTACGTTGTGGAAAAGGATTGTGGTTTTGGCAGCTGCAAACCATTGTCACAAGAACACAAAGCAGACATTGATTTCTAAGGCCTTACACTTTTCAAAGTGTGGTGGTGTAAACCTGGAACAAGTTCACTCAAACGAAATGTTGTTGAGACAAGAGCACTGGCACCCCAGCAAAAGCTTGCTGCAGGTTAGACCCTAAACCACAGCCAGAAAAATGTTCTCATTACCTCTTGAGCTCTTAAGTAATCCAGAGGATATAGAGTAGATACTATTTAATTTCTTTTCTATGCACATTGACAAATGCTGCTGAGAACACCAAATGTGCTTTTAAAGTTAGATCAATTTTTTTGTAGTTTAAAACACTTTAATCTATAAAATTTAATTTGAGACACCTTTCTGCAGGAAAATTTCATTTCCTAGAGAGTCTTTGTTTTTATATTCTCAACCTTGAAGGGGGGCAAATGAGTCAAAAGTTCTAAAAATCAAAATATACAATTAATAATTTTGTTTCAGTTCAAGCAAATTCTCTTGGTTAATCTGAAGTGTCTTGCTCCTGTCTTAATAGAGGAAAACAAAAATGTTTTGAGATCTCTTGTTGCTATGGTTAATTCTAATTCAATCAGAAGGACAGTGTTTTTCCCACTAACTTGCCAGGCTTATTCATAAAATTCAAAAAGGCATCCAAAATACTTTCATTCCTTCTCCCAGAAATAGTCAAGGGCCATCTAGGCTGATAAGAATTACACAATAAAAAGAAGAGAGAAGTGGTGAGAGGATCTTCAGAGGGGGAATACAATCTGTACCTTGGCAGATTTGTGATTGTTGGGTAGTGTTGGAAGGGGTCACTTTGAAATCAGGCAAAAGGGTGACTCAGACCCTTGTGATGGGCATCACCATGGAAATTCAGTGGGTTTACAGATACTGATTATTTGCTTTGAAAGGAATTTATTTGCAGGTTGGGACAGGATGGCTTTTAGTGTCAGTCCTTTCCTTAAAATCCAAAACAAAGCAATAACCAAAGTTTGCAAACAAGCTGTCCCTGGGGCTTTTTTAACATGTATGTGTAGAAAGCAGCATTCCAAGATGGGGACCATGCTATGTTTCTGAGTAAGGTGGGATTCTGAGGCTTTCTCAGAAGCACTGGAAGGAGAAGATATAAGAAGAGTAGCACTTTTTATCTGTGCAGAAGGATTTCCACCACGTGGGAGGAACACCTCTGCCATTGCCCTCCTGGCAGGAGGTGTGTGCTCAACTGGCAGCAGAGCGTATCCAAAATGCAGCCCAACAGAAATGCCATCTTCCTTTGGCACCTGCCTCTGCAGGATGCTGTTGCCATGTGGCCAAACTCACACCTGTGTGTGCCCATCCAGCTTCCTTTGCTCTCTGGGCAGAGGGTGGGAAGGAAAAACCTTGAGTGCCAGGTGGGTAGGAACAGCCAGCTGCTGGCAGTGCCCCTCAGGAGGGCTTCTCTCACCTGCCTGCCAGGCACCATAGCAACTGCCAGCCACAACCTGCAAACAGCCAGAGAACCAGAACACTGCTCTTTGTGCCCTGTTGCCATGGGGTGGGAGCTCCTGTGTGGTTGGAGACCGTGTGGCTGCATGCAGCCCTGTGTGAGCACCTGTGGCCTCAGCTGCTGGGCACTCACCAAGGGCACACACAGCCAGAGGCTGTCCCCACCCTGGGCATGGAGCCTGAGCTGGAAAACCAACCCAGATCCTGAGGAAACCAACCAAATTGTGTTAATTTAGTCGCGGTGAGTCGGTTTGTTATGCCAGCAAGGGAACAGCACACTTTTGGCCGTGTGAAATCTGGGCGTAAGAGGAGCAGATTTAGGACTGGTCTTTGCCTTCAGAGCAGACCCATAGATGGTTTTGGCTGCAAGATGCTTGTGTGGGAGCAGTGGTACCCACAGGTTCCTGCTCCCTTCTCCACTCATGCAAAACTTCTGAGTCTTCTTTGCCCTCATGTCTCACGAGGTCACTTACCTGTTGGTAACACTTGAGTTGCTCACAGTTCTTAGGAGCTAAGGGAACACATAGGGAGGTGTTACTAGCAATCAGGTCAAGCATATTTGCTTCATCAGACTGAAGAAGAGAGAAAATATTTTTTTAAGAATAAAATAAATCTGTAAAATGCAGGTAAGTATTTTTTTAAAAATGGGTCAAATCTTTTGAGACAAGATTATGGGTTTGGGATTCTGGTTTCTCTCCATGGTGCTCAGGTAAGTGGCAAAGATGAAAATGTAAAAAGTAACATATTTTGGTTTTAGGAATGAACCTGGGATTGAGTGTTACAGAAAGCTGTATTCCTCTTTAGACTTCATAAGAAATCCCTGACCTACGCCTGTCTAAGATTTCTACATGTACTGACAATTACATCTTCAGTAAAAAGAAGAGTTAATGAGGCTGTGATTAAATCCAGCATATCTTCCTGTCCATGCTGACATTTCACTACCAGCTAAGAAGGAGAACATTCTGTTGAACTGCAATGGGTAATGGGTTCTTTTTTTTTTTTTCTTTTTAAAATAAACCTATGGTAAATGGACAATGCTTTCCCTCAGGGAAATGTTCTCATCTGCTTGATTCATGGAAAGTTACTCATCTTCCTACCTCAAGGAAAGAATATGTATTTAATTCCTGAGAATAGACAATTACATCACATCAGCAAAGATGGTTTAACAGGAGGTAAAGCTGTGAGAACTTCCAAAGGCAGCAAAGTTTGCCATGCAATGAGATGCTCTTCAGACAAGAAGTTGTTTAACTTCTATAGGAAATACTTCACAATTAGCATATTACAAAGATTCTTGTCCCACAAGATGACCTAATGCTACTGGCCTTTTCCACCTCATACATTGCTTGAAGTGCAAGTTACAGCAGATATTTTTGCATTACTTAACCAATTGTCATCACTTGCTCGATTCATTCCATTATACTATTTGTGGTGTACCATGAAAGTCTTGTAAAAGTGTGCTTGCACATCATTATTACGGGGTACTGATGTTAAACTGGGAAAATGCCATGAGGCAAATGCTTAATAAATCATTGACTCTGAGAAATGCTACAAATAGCATTGGAAATACAACATGGATGAAGAAGTGCCACCTGAGCTTATGTGGTCTGATTATGGACAAAACAAACTGGTATGACAGTAAGTTTTTGGGGGTACAGGACACAAGCTGGCACAATTATTTTTGTGTACAAAATTCACTGTGACTGAAGCCCTTTGATGTGGCTGAACACTGTTCTCACCTGACACTGCCTGCCCTTGTCTGATCTTAAATATGGATCAGAAAATCTTGCAGAAGGGTTGCCTGGAGTATCAAGATATTTCAACATAATAGAGTTCTAATATAAAGTGTGGTTTTGTCAGCTTCTAAGTCCATGATTACCTTTCTGAAAAAGAAATAAAGCTTAAACTAGAATCTGCAGAAACCATATCCTCCTCTGCTCCTCTGCAACTAAGGAAAACTTTAACTACAACTGTAAAGGCTAAAAGAATGATTGAGGTGTGGGATTCAGACTAGGAAGTTGTTTGCCTGCCATTTTGCCTTCTGCAGAGTACTTTCTTAGTCTGAAGGATGAGAATAAATCTCTGCTTTGCCAGCAGCTCCTCTGTTTTTTTCTGGGAAGCATTTAGACACGTGTCCATGGAGGTGAACAAGCTGATCCAACAACTTAAGTTTGTTCCTGGAGGAGGCTGGTTTCACTGGGAAGGTAGAGACCTGTGCTAACAGGGTGCTGTGCTTGGCCTAGGAAGCCTTGAGCTCGCAGTCTGGGTTTGTTAGACTGAAAATAAAGTCATGGCAACGCAGCCACAGGAGCTCAGGTCTGTCCACACACAGCTGTATTGTTAGCAAGACCTTGCTTTTTCTGGACTGGATGCTCGTGGTGAACATCTGTCTTCCAGGTCCACAACTGACACATTTTAGTGCCACAAATCCCAACATGATTTTCTTAAACTCCGTCTCCAGCTGCAGTCTCACCCTGGAGGTGAGAGCCATAAAAATCTCCTGGCTCCTAAAGGTCTGCTTGGTGTGCCCAGGGCTGCTTCACACTTGAAAACACTGAGTTAGAAATTTTCTTTTCCGTCCAACTAGAAGAGCTGGACCAGTGACTGTGTTCAGCACATTCCAACCCAAACAGTCCCTGCTTCAAAGCAGTGTTTGTAACATCTTTTTCATTCCAGAGCTTCACTGGTTCATGTACTGGTTAGACAAATATACTGTGCACCTGATTAAAGAGAAAAGCAGGTATCCTGACCCTGTTTTATCTCGTGGTTTGTCTTTTATAGCATGTATTGCAGTGGGGATGAATATGGAAAGTGGATGGCCAGGCAATGTAGAAGCACCAGAAAAAGCATGGCATCAAACTTGGTTTTCTTATCATAGTTCAAAGGAAAAAAAAGGAAAAAAAGGGAAAAAATAATAAAAACAATTTAAAAATAATTGACCTGGAGAGGAAAAAAAAATACGCTTGCCTTAAAAAGTCCTTTAGATTCTCCACAGACGGGAAGACCTTCCTCTGTAAAGCAGAGTAACATCCTTCTGTTCTCTGTTTATTCTCCCCCACCATAAGAAATTTCCAGCACAGTTAATCACCCCCTACCAATCTGCACTGCAGTGGGAGAGTGGCCCTTATCTTGAAAGGTAAGACACTGAGTAGAGAAATATGTTCTGCACTCTGATGTCAGAATTATCCCTAGGGTTTCTCCCTCCCTGTCAGATGGCAATGACAGCTCCACCTTATCACACAAGGTATGGTAAGGAAAGATGCTTGTTCTGTTATCTCTGTTATTGCTGAATCCATGAAGGAAGGAAAACAGACACCACAGGAAAGGCCATTCTGGTTGCAGATTCTTATGACAGTTTGCAATTTCCTCAAGAAGAACCGATCAGGGAAGGTGGCCTAATATGGGCTACAGTCTGAATAAAGAAAATATTATTTGGGGTTTCTTTCCTTCCCTGTCCCAGCCATTTAAACATTCAACAGTTTAATATAGCAGTAGAATCTGAAAAGTATACAGAATCTGTTTGAAGTATATAAGTTTGTTATGTCCCTTGTTGTATCGTTATTCTGAATATCACAGTGGTTATTGCAATAAAAAAGTAGATTTTCTCTTCCTTTTGTAACTTTATTACATAGAGACCAAGATTCCAAAGTTATTTAAGACAAATTGTTGATGATGGAGTGTACACTGCTCTACTGATTTACATGCCCAAAAACATTCATTACATGGATTTCTTTCATTTTTATATTTTCATTTTTATA
>VXBI01003718.1:129802-148816 GCA_013397375.1 Toxostoma redivivum
TTTTCATTTTTATATTTAATAGAAATAGAATATTTATATTTCATTTTTATATTCTGTAACAATTTTATGTTACAGAAAAAAATTATTCGACAGAGCTTTCAGATTTATTTTCTTTTCTTCTGATCACATCACATCTAGGGTCTCTCTGAACATAACATTGTTCATCTAAGCACAAACACTCCTGGAATAGTCAGATGCGTGCAAGCTGATTCAATTCTCGGTGAAGGAAAGAAAAAATCCAAGCTGGAAAGTACTCAGTAATCTAAAATTATACAAATATTACCTTGACATGGCAAAACTGAAATTCTTTATTGACAAGATTTCATTGGGGTCTTGCTCTCCAGCTAATATTAATGTTTTTAAATTATATTTTCTTGCTAAAAATATCAAACTGAGAAATGCATTAGCTCCACATATGTGTGGATTCTGCTCTGAATACTAGGGACAACTGGACTGACTTTCAGCTGGACTAATTGGATCTTGTGGGTGTTTTTATCAGGATCACTTTCCAAATAATCATCTAAACAAAACCAGGTCTGACTTTGGTAGGTGCACCCCCTGAATCATCTACAAAGATTTCTGAAAGGAGCCATGGGAATGAAACAAAGCCTGCCACCAGGAGGGAGCAAATAAAACTTGAAGAAAATCTTAACGTGTTGTCATTTAGTATTAAGTCATAGCTATGACAGTAGTTTTCCACCTCATTCCTTAAACTGCTAATAATTCATTATAGTTGTATAAACCCACCAGTAAACTGCACTCAGTAGTTCTCTGAGAAAGGGCTTGTGACTCTACTAGCACAAAAACACCAAACAAGATATCTTGTTAAAAAAAAATCCTCTGACTGGAGACGGGGGAAGCCCTACCCAAAAAGAACAACATAATTAGATCTCTTATTACAGCATGCTTGCGTAATTCCATCAGTGAGTAAGGTTTTCAACAGGAAAGAAGGTGGCCTTTGGCTGCAGACCTGCAGGTAATAGCAACTGGCAGCCACTAAATCTGAATATTTGATGTTTGCTTCCCAAGTGAGCTGCAATAGCCAAGGTGCAATAAATGAGAACAGCTGGGAAACACCCCAATACTGTTCTGCTCTACCTGTGAAAAGCTACTGGAATTCAGCAAGTTTGCATTTTTAAAGAGCTTGAAAATAAGGACAGTCTTAATGGAGTCACCTTCTGAGAGATTTTTATCTTCTACAAGATTATTTTCTGTACAGCAGATTTTTTTCTCTTTTTTCACCTTTTCTTTTAATATACAGCAAAGTCCTGCATTAGCCTGCTTATAACTGAGGGGGATTACTCAAAAAAGGGCAAATTTATGTCAATGTATTTCCCAGTTGGTGCAACTGTGAATCCTCAAAAATTGTCTCTATGCAAAACAGAAGAATGATTAGACAGAGGCTGTCTAATTCTTGGTTTGTTTGAATTAGTGCTGTTGATTTTGGATTTCAGGCTGAGTTTTTTCATGTCCAAAAATGGAGCCTTGTCTGCTTGAGCCTGTGAAAGAAACAGAAATAATGCCCATTATTTTTCAGAAAACCTTCTAGATCTCAAGTATCTGAAGAAGGAAACTGGAACAAAAAAAAAAAAAAAAGTGCAATATCAAGGTATTACTGCCTTTGAAAGTGTTTTTCAAGCTCTCTGTGGAGCAGGGCTGGGTAACCTATTAGTGCTTTTGGCCCTAATTATTTATCCTAACTTTTTGTCCAGAGGAATACACTTATCAAATCCCAACATAGACAAAATTATCCATCAGCTGCAAATCCTTGATTTTCCTTGTGTTTTCGTTGTGTGTGACAACTTCTAGTTCCTTCTAGAAACAAGGATTTTGATGTACATTTCCACAATTCTCTCCTGTGATAAGAAGACAGATAAACTATATAGTAAAAAACACCTCAAGGAAATGTAATGATTCAGTGCTTTTTCATGCAGTAACTATAATCCTACAATAATTAAATGTTCCTTGAAGCTGGAAGCTCGTAAAAACGTTGCTATGCACCAGATGTAATTTCAATTACTGCTTTGTCTTCTTAGTTCCATAGTTTGTCTTCTAAACTTTAGTTTATTACGGTGTCTGCAACTTTTTTTTTCCCCCACAACTAGGTCTAGCTTGATGTGCTGTAATTAGAGTATTTGCCATTAAAGGGCTGGAATGAATGTCTTGTGAAGAGCATGTGTGGACTTCAGGTTTGTCAAGCTTGGAGAAAAGGAGGCTGAGGGACAACTTTATGCTCTTGTCTGTCTAGGCCTGTGAAAAGCAAGCCAAAGGTTAAATATGGGACAGAAAAGACCTGGAAATTTTCTTCAGACTTTCACAGGTGCAAGGAGACACCTTTGTCCCTTGAGAACAACCTATACAGATCCTATTCTAGTTCAATCAGTAATTGAATCTATAAGTTTCTGCTGTATTTGCATGTAGAGAAAAGATTTCCAAATTCTCTCTTTCATAGAGTGATGATAGTTAAATTAGAATGTTTCTGATTCACTCTTTTTCATTTTCACTTCCACAATAAATATATTTTAGAATTACATGAATAATCCTGAAGCTGTTGAAGACAATCATTAGTCCTTTTATTTTATTTTTATTTGCACTAACTTCAGATCTTAAAGCTACGGATTAGACTTAAGGTCCAAAGCATGGACTTTTTTTCCAAAATATTCGGAATTCCTGATTGTCAGTATGAAAGCCAATGGGAACTGCCTGATGTTTATCATATCTCCTGACAGTTATGTATCTTTGACCTGTGGAAAAAAATTGAAATTTTACATTTGTACGCAAAATGAAGTTTTTTAAGAAAAAAGAGACAGACACCACTTTATTATTTTGCAGGTGCATGCACTACAATGGGATTATTTTAGGCATGTAGGGACCTGACAGGTTTGTAATTTTTTTATAGGCCGTTTGTCATATCAATACCTGCCACATATGATCACTCTCCCCATTTCAACAATGTGCCCATAAGAAGGCCATTTTCTGCCAACATCACGAAAAATCTATTATTTTATGCATGAAAGGAAAATATCAACAAAATGCAGCAGCCTAGTTGCCTCTTATTCTTCACTGTTGTGAGGTCTAAGGCAGCAAATTTCCTCTTATCACAGAATATTTTATAGATGTTGGGGGCCAGGTGGGGGTTTTTTTGGTTTGGTTTTTTTTTTTAATACTGGACCACCAGTGTATAAGGAGTTCCAAGTTCAGGTGAAAGAAAGCATATTATTATACAACAAACCTGAGAAATTGCTTTTATTGGCTTTAAAAAGAGGTGTTTGAAATCCCAAATAAATAAAAAAGCAAACAAACAACACCAACAAACAAAACAAAACAAAGCAAAGAAAAACAAAACAAAACCCCCTAACATCCAAAGCTGAATATTGTTCATGTCAGTGAATTGTGGGGAAAGTTGTGTGCAAATGTGCAATATAGGCATGTGCTGTATAGATGCCTTAAGGGCTAAATCTGCATCCCACAAGCAGTCAAAAGCACCAACACCATAAACTTTTCCCTGCACTTCAGCTGCTTTTGGATCATGTCTTGTGTGGTGTGGCCTTGGTTCAAAATAGTAGCAATAATGTCCTTAATTAATATTTAGCCCTGGAGGGGGAGCAAAAAAGCTGTACCCCTTTACCAAATTTGAAATAATCACAACCATGACTACACAAAGGTATTTGTGCTTTTAGTGACTTTTCAATAGCAAAAGATGAGCGAACAGTATAAGACTTCAAGTTATACCTTAAAAGTAAACACCTGGCAAATGACTGCCACATCTGGAGCACAGCACAGTATTTAAATTGCATTTGGCTCGTCATCCTGTGCTTCGCAGCTGTTATGGCACAGAGGAGGATAATTAAAAGCAGCAGATTGCCATGGTGTTTAATGGACTGCTGCTGAACTATTTGTGTGTTTGTGATCCAAATGAAAGCTGTTGGGCAAGTTATGGCTTTGGAGCAGGAAGATGTTTATGAGTGACAGTGGGTTTATTGAGAGTGTTTATTTACCTTGTGATCTGGGGCAAGAAGCAAAGATTTCAGTACAGTGAGAAACTGTAGGAATCATAATGCAGTTATGTAAGGAATGTGCTTTAAGCAGAATAAATTGTGTTTTGGCTAAGCGGGAATCCAGAATACATACATTAACATGCCACAATATCAGGTATATCAGCTAAGGCTCTGAGTCACCAAACAAAGAAGTAAAGGAAAGCTGGTTTCTGACCAAAAAAAGAAAAAAATTATAGGAAGGAAAGAATGAAAGAAATTAGTTATGGTAATTTGACTGCTTTTCTGGTGCACTGAGCTCATCCCACAGCTCAGGTACAGACAGGTTCATTTCAGGACTGCAGGTGACACACAGCAGATTCCCATTCAGCCTCCTATGATGTGCTTGCAACCTAATATGTCAACACACAAAAGGTGAAAAATCTTTTTTTTTTTTAATGTTGACAACCATCCCTCCCTCTTGCCTAGCAACTGTTTACAACCACATTCCTGGAGACAAAAGCAACCTTTTCAAATTTGATAAGGACCTATTATGGGTTCCCATGTGAATGCCAGGAGCTGCATGGAAATTCAAAGACTTTTATCACTCTCTAGTGTGGTCCAAATAGATAGTGGTAAGTAATGTTTGGTTAATGTGTATAAATTGAAAAATAAGAGCTCTTGGAGTTTCCATTCTGCCTTCCCTTATTTTGCTCTTCATCTAAGATCATTTTGTCTCAAGCTCATAAACGCATCACATTTCTTCTGTCCTAAAATCTGGGGTTAATTAGGAAAAATAACCCCCATTTCAACGTACTAAGTATTAGGTTGGCTTTTGTGACTGCGGTGTTAGGGTGTTAACCCTTTAGTTGCGGCGGAGTAAAGAGACACAGTCACACGGTCATTCTCGAGATGAAAGAGAAGGCGAGAAGACAAAGTTTATTCAGAAAACTCACTGCTTAAGTAGCATGACTCGCAACAACGAGAACAGAGTAAAGATGATTGGTCCAGAGGGAAGACACCCCATTCCCAGGGTCTGTTAACAGCAAACAGGTGTCTTTATCTTTATTATTAATTCCTCTGTGTTTTGACCAATTTAACTTTCCTGGGAAAGGCTTCTTGGCCTTCAGCTGAAAACAGCTTATCACCCTGAGAAATGGTTCAGAGAACAGAGCTGAAAGGCTAGGGCCTGGAATAATTTTCCAGGCAGTTCTCTAAAAGGTTACTACAGGCTTTTTCTTGAAATACCTTGAAACAAGTATGATTTTGAAGTGTGGCTTGAAGTCTTTGTGTTTCCTTTACTTCAGAAGGCAGAGAATTGTTAAGTTGTTAAACTTTGGAAGGCAGCTGTGTTAAGTATTCTTGCTTTTTTTTTTTTCTTTTCCATAAATATGCAAGTAAGAAACTTATTTTTGTTACTTAAGATAAAACATATCTTACCTAAAACAAAAAGCAATGTCTCTCACTTATTCACCTGTCTCCAGAGGCTGAAATTTAAAGAACCGTGGGTAAGAAGAGACCCAGAGTTTCAACCCTGTGATCTGAAAGCTCCAGAGCAGTAGAAAACCACAAGAATATGAAAAGTGCCAACATCTGACTAAAAAACTCTTGCAATAATGGCTAATGAAGCAATTTCTTAGGAGTTCATTAGGAAGCACTAAACAAGTATGAGCTCTCTGCATTGTGAGTGGCAGATTTCTTCCTCTCCGTGGGCAAAACATGGTCATGGCAGGGGAGGAAATTAAACACAGGACAAGGGCAAGGGAGATTTAGTCCTCATCTTTCCTTTGCCTGGCAAAACTCAGGTAAACAGCTGCAGACAAAGAAATGGCCACAGAGATAATTTCTCTTTTCAAGGCAGCACAATTACATGCTGTTCTTCTCTCCAACTACATCAAAATCAACAAAATCATCTACACTATCATCTTAGCTTCACAGCTGATGTTGAGAGGAAAAATAAGCAGTCAGGGAACCATGATCATTTTTCTTTTACTTTGCATGGTCTCACATTGCATATGTTTTGTTTTTGTGGGGGGAGAGACACAGAGGTGGGCTGGATCAGGAGTTGATAATTAACTATTTTTAAATTAACCATAAAAAAATTTTGGGATTACACTAGACTGGTTTTGTGTTTCTTCTCTACTCCGTTGTTAACTAATTGCACAGTGACTCTGCAAAGAAATTTTAAAAGTCCTAAATTAACCATAACATAACCTTAAAACATATTTTCACCTATGAATTTTCTCCTAAGGAAGTTTTTGGGGTTGTTTGGCATGAGATGAATTCAGAAACAATATCTGCTTCCCCACCCACAGCAATACCAAAAAATGCATATCACATGAAGTATCAGTTATCTTTAATCACAGTGTTTGCCACCTGAATTCACTCAAACTGTGAGAAAACTTGGGCCAAATTCCAAGATCCCACATTTAAAACCTTGGTGCTGCAAGCCATGGATCAGATGAAAAATCCTCTAACCATATGAATGTATTATTTTGTCAGCAGGTTTATTTTCACACACTTTTATTAGATGTTACTCAAGGGAACTGCCGATGTCAAGAATAAATATTGAGAAAAAAAAAAAAGTACCTTTAGCTCCATAGAAATTAGTCATTATTGGAACTACCAAAAACAACCGAATTTGAATTTAACACCTGCAAAATTCACATCTATAAGCTTTATTTTATGATAGTTTCTTAATACCAAATAGGCTATAACATAAAGAACTCTAAAACTCAAATGGTATCGAATAGACCAAACAGAGCAATAACCCAGCAAAAAAAATTTCTGTTCTGTGAGGTTCCATGATTGAATAAAGGGAAATGTGCAAAACCACCAATTCACAGATGTGGGAACAAAGGGGAAAAGAGATGTTATGGATAGCAGATAACTATTTAAATGGAAAGCCACCTCTCTTTTCTATGAAAGAAGAAATCTAATATTTCTTTTCCACAGTGATAAATCTTTTGCAATTAAATCTCCCATCAAGCTTACATGGAGAAAAATACCTAATTATATCACAATAAGACATCACAATGCCTTATTTGACACATTTTATTTGATAGTGTTCATTGGCTGATCATTACATTTCAAGGTTGTGTGTTCATTTTTAAGTCAAGCCCTGGGGGAACGATAGTTTCTAACTTTAGATTATAACCAAATGCTCAAAAGTCTTGATCCCTCAAGTCTTCATCTTGGGACCAGTTCTCAGCAGCCAAGACAGGGATTAATAACCAAGGTGTCTCATTGGACTGGTGATGACTGATCTGAACAAAGGTGCTTTGGCTTCTCATTTTATTCGTGTCATAGGCACACCTTATGACCAAAGACCTGACATTTTCCTTCTGAATGTGTCTAATTTTTTCTCTTGGTCACATCTGTGTAGCCTGTTCAGTGTGTTTAGCTTTGAAGTGAATCATATATGTGAGTGTTTATTGCCAAAACAGGCAAGGGACATGGTGCTGTGCAGGGTTTAAACTCCAATATTTGTACTTCTAAAATGCATGAATGCAGTTAACAAACATTTGCACAATACACCACACTGCAGTGGAAGTTTGTTTCTAGGAATCAGGACATGAAATTTAAAAGGTCCTAAATTTCAACTTAATGTGACCCTAAAACATATTTTCACCTATGAATTTTCTCCTAAGGAACTTTTTGGCATAAAGATTCATACAGAAACGGTATCTACTTCCCCACCCACAGCAGTACCAAAAATCCATATCACATGAAATTTCAGTTATCTTCACTCACAGTGTTTGCCAACTGAATTCACTCAAACTGTGAGAAAACTTGGGCCAGATTCCAAGAACACACATTTAAAACAGTGATGGGGTTCTCTCAGGGGCTTCTTGTTTAAGCTTTGGGATTCTGTTTCTTTGTTTTCATGGGTGTCTTTCTTCAGATCTCACCACTGGGGATGGGGACTCAGGGTGGGAGGTTGTGTGAACTTCATCTTTTATTCAATTGATATTGAAAAGCATTAAAACATTTACTCTAAGTAATACATCAACTAATTCTGCTTTTCTACAGAGCCCAGGCCAAAGACAAAAAATGCCAAACTGCTTTGTAAGCACAGCACAGTGATCTAGGAAATGACAGCCAGGAAAAGATTGGAACACATCCCCAGAAAATTCCTCATAGACAACAAATGAACCAAGGTGAGTACTTGGAAATCTAAGGAAATCTAAACTTTTCTCTGACTGTGGTTAAGAAAAGCATGGACAGTTTCTTCACAAAAAGTTTCCAAACTCAATCATGTTTTTCTCTGCTTAGAGACTTTCCCCTTTTGCACAGATTCCTGCTATCAAATACATACATTCTGCTTGAGAAAGAGCAAAAATGTAAAGACATTTAGTACTATATACCTGCTGGGAATCTAGCATAATCTGATTTAGATGAAGGCTCTGGAAGAAGCCAAAATTTTGAGTCTATCTGCAAGTTTTCAAAGGCTGATACTGAAGATCCTTAGAGCTAGTCCCTCATCACAAAGCTGAACACTCCTGCCTGACATTGTGAACAAATTAAAATAAAAAGTTGTGTGAAAACAGCTTGATTTGTTTTACACTGATAAACATTTATGTGCAAATATTCCAGTGCTGCCAAGGGATTTGGTAGCATTATTCCCCCATTATTGATCAGGAAAATTAAGGCACAATGAGTTTTTCAGAATTCACCCAGCAGGAGTATTTCTACTTAGCCCTTTGCATTTCTTTTTCCTTTAAGAAGCGGTGATATTTACACTTGTATTTTTCAAATTTTATCTCAACCTCTGAATTCCCTTTGAGTCAACAGGCTGAGTTACCAATTAAAATTAATTGCTCTACCTTGGTTTGCATTATTTTATGGGGATTATGGCAAACCAGGCCATTGAAAGGCTTTGGAAATGGGGGCCAAATGAAGATTTTGCTGTTCGCACACGAGAGCTCAGTGTGCTCTGCTGGGAAAAGCATTCCCACGGCCCACATGAATTGCAGGCAGCCTCCCCTCCACAGATGCGTGGTGTTAAAGGCTCTAGGGAGAAAACCGGCCTGTGACAAGCAGGGATGAAGATTCTGGGCTCTCAGTGGGAAGCAGAAGCAGCACCTGTGAGATCATGGACAATTAGCCCCAGCACTGCTCATCAGCCGCATGAAGCAGCAGCCAAGTTAATCTCTGACAGCCTTTAACTGGTTTTGCCAGCTTTTTGTTCCATTGCTTTTGTTTGGCTCTACCTTCAGAGATTGCTATTCTGATCAAATATCTTCTTTTTCTCCCAGATTCTGTTCTGAAATCTATGAATTCCCATGCATTGTGGAGCAGTGCATACAGTCTGGAGAAAAAACGTGAGGCTCATTTATTTTATTGCCATTGTGTATTTGCAGAAAAGGTATTTCACCTTTTTTTTTCCCTTTAAAGCACGCATATTTAGCAGTTTACAATGTCTGTATTGAGCAAAAAATAGTGATGTATTATCTGTATTTTGAATACAGTGGAATTACATGGATAATCACAACATTCCTTGGACTTGACTGTTTCATAAAATCAGAAGTCTGCAAATCAACTCTATAAATGTTGCTACTATTAACATCCTGTGCAATCATGCAAGGATTTCAAGGAATATGCAGAGAGACTAAAAACTGTGTCTGAGCTTTTTGAGTGAATTTGTGATGACTTCAAGATCATAATCTCATAGGACTGTATATGGTAGTGCATGTTTCCTGAGTGCCTCACCACATTTCCTCAGGAGCATTTCTTCACAAAATGATAGAAGAGAAAGGGGAAGGCTCCATGATTTTCCCCAGCTCCATAGGATCTGTGAAAATGTCCCCTTTTTCCACAGAAGATGTGGTCTCTACCAGAGATTCATTCATCCTGGAGGTTCACTTTGCTTCTCAGATATCAAGTTTGCATGCAAATATTGCTTTCAATTTCCACTCAAGTCTAAGCGCGTTAAAAGATAGATTTGCACCCAAGAACTTCCTCATCAAGTCAGGGAGCATTAGAGATGTTGCTTCTTTTTTACATGATTTAAATGGTTATGTGAAAATAGCACATCATCAGAGGTCATCTGCTGCTGCAAGTGCCTCTTAAAATACATTTTTGACAGTACTCAAGACTGAAGGAGAACAGAGTTAGTTTTGCACCACAAAAGAGTAATCTAGACTGAAAAAATGGGAGGAAATTTACATTTGCCAACGTTACTTTGTTCTGAAATGGAGAAAATCAGCTCCATTTAACTAAGGCTCCCATGATTCCTTTTAAGAATTAAAAAAAAAAAAAAAAGCATAATAAAGGTTATCAGCCAGAAAACCTGTTTTCTATTCTCCTGGAAACCCACAGCACTATCACCTCCATCAAGTGAGAGACTCAAGCAACTCCTGTTTTTGCCTGTGGTAGAAACAGAATCTGCACGCTGCTGAGCCACACACTGGGAGCAGGGTTTCCCAAGCACTGCAGTGGTAGGAGTTTTGAGATACAAGGGTTTCCCAAGAGGCTGGGATCTCAGGTCTGTTGATCAATAGTGCACAGACCTGATAGCTGCTTTTGAAAACTTCCTCCTGAGATAATTCCTGTGACGTCTGTTCTGATCCTGCCATGGCACAGCTGGGATTGCAGTGCAATCCACAGCCAGTACATTAAAGCAGACATTGTTTTGTGTGTCAGGGCAGATAGTCTTATCTCAGTACCAAATTAACTCAGATAAAACTGAGGTGGGTGAGGGATACAGATGTCTTCACTTCTAAATCATTGAAAAGCCTTTTTTTTTCTTTTTTTTCTCAGCAATCTTCTTTTCTTACTAAGGATATGAACTGTCTCTCCCTCTGTGTGCAATCCCTTTTCCAGGGCTTAATCAGGAACCGCAGGTTGCAGTTCAAATCCTAAATGAGTCACTGACAAAGTGAGTGCCTCGAGAATCATTTCCCCTTTTTTGGGAAAGCTTGAGCTACCCCTATGTTCAGGAAGGTATTTTCTCCACTTGAGGAAAGAAAAGAGAAAAGACAAAGAAAAAGGGAAAGACAAAATGAGAAGAAGAGAGGAAAAGAGGAAAAGAGGAAAAAAGGAAAAGAGGAAAAGAGGAAGGGGAAGAAGGGGAAAAGATGAAAAATAATAAAAGAAGATGAAGAGGGAAAGGGGGAAAGAAGGAAAAGAGGAAAAGGATGAAAAGGAGGAAAGGGAAAGGGAAAGGGAAAGGGAAAGGGAAAAGGAAAGGGAAAGGGAAAGGGAAAGGGAAAGGGAAAGGGAAAGGGAAAGGGAAAGGGAAAGGGAAAGAAAAGGGAAAGAAAAACCGTGCTCCCTCCTGGANGGGGAAAGGGAAAGGGAAGGGGAAGGGGAAAGGGAAAGGGAAAGGGAAAGGAACAAGCCAAGGGAAATTGTCAAAATATTGTTAAAATGCTTTCTTAAAGGGAAAGCAAGCCCAACAACATGTTGGAGTAATATCTGGTACTCAATGGCTGAAACACCAGTAACAATTTTACAGTGATCTTTTTATCCTGATCCTGAGATATCTGCATGGTCAAATGGGCTTTTTTTCTTCTCTTCTAGAACAGGACTAACTAACAGATGAGTACAATCAGGCTCTGGGGCGATGTCACCAGCCCTGAAGGGCAGTAAAGCCCCCCAGATCAAGGCAGTGATGCCCCCATGGTGTGAGCCATGTCCCCTTTGTGCCTTCTTCAAATTGCTCCTCCTCAGCCACTCTGCTACCCAGACCAGCTTTCCCAGGGTTTGGCGTTACAGGAACTCCCCTCCCAGGTCACATGAGACATCTTAAAATATATAGTATTTTTAGACATGTGGATCACTCTAAAACAGACTTCCATGTCTCCACCCACTGATAAATCTGAATTTTAAGACAGTATTTTCCTTCCACTAATAGGAGTCCTGCAAGGAAAGGCTTTCTCCCTCTTGGCTGCACCTTTTTGAACACAGGCTGGAAACTGTTCCCTGAGATATGATGGGAACAGGCTCACTTACAGTTTTGGATGTGTGAGCCAGATTTCTGTGTTCCATTACTGCTGCAAGCCATTACCACTTTTCCACTTTGAGGAATGCCCCTTCCTTTTATTTTTAACAGAAGTACCTCCCAAACACAATAGAACAACATATGCAAACACTTCAATCCTGCCTGTTGCGCTTTCCTAGTTATTTCTTCTTTTTACTGGATGCCTACAGAATGCTTTGCTTCTGTCTGTAAACTTCAGGGAATTTGTTTTCTCTGTTTGCTTTTTCTTTTGAGGGGATGCTTTGTATTTTAAATGCAGGGCACCATATTTTTATGTGAAAAGAATCCATTTCTTATGAAGTACATAGATGTGGTCTTAAAAAATATGTTTCACCATCCTCCTTCCTCCCCTTCCACGCTTGAAGCTCAATACCAGAAAAAGAGTGTGATAAAGACAGGGAGCAAAGGAAGCACAAGTGTAGAGCAGCACCTGTAAGTCTGAGCAAGAATTCTTCTGGCTAATTGTGCTAAGGTGGGCTGTCACCCTTATCTGAGGCAGAAATGATAAAAGACATTTGAGGCAGATAAAAGACATTTGGTAAGCAAGATGAAGGACCTACAGCCATTTATTAGGTGCTGGCAATAATTGATGGCACATGGTTTCACTTAGGCTTTACAATCCAGTAGAATTTATGATAGTGCCCCTAGGTTTGATGTTAGGAAGCCACGATGAAGTGTTAAGAAAGGTGCTGGAAGACTCCATATTTTCCACCAAGAAATATTTCCATCAAGAAATCAGGAGGAGTATGTCATATTCCAAATATTTAATATTCCACTTTGAAAAAATAATAATTTCTCTAGATGCACCACACAGGTTCTTTTCCTTTTGTCTTTACTTAAAGCACCATTTAGTTTGCTATTTGGTTCATAATTGCAGGGATTTCTCAGGTTTGCTGCCAGCAACTGAGCAGGAGAAGGAAGGAGAGATAGGAATCTGTGTGGAAAGGGGGAAGACCTGCTTGTCCTACAATGGATTTATGTGGTGGGTTTTTCTTTGTAATTTGGTCACAGCAGTCTCTGGCGATTTTTAGGATCCCTGCAGCCATTTAGGGAATACTTGTGGAGTACTTGTGTTAGAGCAATCAGCATCAGCTCCCAGCTGGAAAGTGTATTTTAATGCAACACAACTTCCCAAGCTTAGAAAATGACCCTTTCTTTCCCCTCATGCTCAACTTTACAATAAAGAACAAATATCTTCCCCAAACTATCATTTTTATTTCCTTTTTGTGCTGGTGAGATGCTTCAGGTAAAGACTTGTTCAGGACACAATAAAAACAAAAAGCTGCAAGTGAAAGTGAGGGCACATCTGGCTCCTGTTTTGAAGGCTGTACCAACCAAATAGTGAAGGCAGGTGCAAAAATGTGTCATATCCCAATTTTTACATAAGAAACCAAGATCTAGAAAGATTGTTTTGCAATATTAGCAAGGAACAGGAGTGATTATGAATGTACTTCATGACCTATGGAGGGAAAAAAAAAAAAATATAAGTACCAGACTCAGTCTTCTGTTTCAGTTTTTTCATCCAATCTTTTCTCAGAAAGGAAGTGGAAAAGCCTGATTGTGAGAAGAAAAGTGCAGGCAAAACCACGCCAACTATTTCCCGCTGCATTCTTCATTTTTAAAAATATCACATGCACATATTTCAGGCCCTACCCTGAGGGGTAGTGCGAGGAAGGAGAAAGACACTGCTATAACAGTGGTGTGCTGTGAGAAAAAAACCACAGTGCATGAGCACTCCCTAGTGGGATCACAAATCCCAGCACCAAAAAAAAACTGTGGCTGCTCGTGCTGGGTTTGCTCCATAACTTTCCCCCACCATGTACTCACAGGGGTCCTTTCCTGACAACTAATTATATGCAGGAAATTAATTCTGAGAGAAGTAGAACTCAGTTTTTTCTGTGGCACTCCTGGAGAAAATTATAGGAATTTTTGCAGAGGTTGGGTTTTGTTTTGGTGTTTTGTTTTTTGGGGTGTTTTTGGGTTTTTTGTTTGTTTGTTTGTTTGTTGGGATTTTTTGTTGTTGTTGTTGTTGTTTTGTTTTGTTTTTTGTTTTGGGTTATTTTTTGTTTGGTTGGTTTGGTTTGGTTTTTTGGGGGGTTTTTTGTTTGGTTTGTTTTTTTTTTTTAATTTTTCTTTTTTTTCCCCTTCTGTTCAGTAGGAAATTCAAATTTGTGTGTTTTTGCAGTCTATCACCGTTATTAATTTTTAATAATAATATTTTTGTTCACAAAAATGAAACAACTGCCTTGTGAAACAGCGACCTTCTCGCTCCAGTACACAAGTTTGCAGTAAATAATACAGCAATATTAAGGGAATCAAAGCTCTTTTCCAGCACTCTGAATCCTAAAGTTGAAAAAGACAATGGCTGGAACTGACCATGATTTTAGATGAAGGATCAGATACATAAAGTAATGCAGAGACAAATGAACAAATCCCTTGCCACTTATTAAAAAATCTTCCTCGTTTTTGCAATTGTGATTTATTGGTGGTTCTGCAGAGAGTTTGGTCAGGTCTTTCTAAAACCACATGCATTTTGGGGGATGTATCACCTTCCAGAGAATGAAAATTGAGAGCTGCCAATTTAAGGCACACACACACATTAAAATTAGAAATAAGATATATGTATTAAACGTGAACTGATGATGAAAGGGGTATGTTCTCCATCTCCTGCAGTCATCCAGGCAAGCCAGGATGCTGTCCCAGAGGAAGGTTTAAGGACTATGTGTAATAGGAACCGCACAGAATTCCCTGGGCTTTATTCTGTAGGACTGACTGGATGAGTTAATGCTCTCTCTGGCTATAAATCCCCAAATGTATGGATTACAAAAAGCTAAAAAATTTGGGCAAGACTTATTCTTAAAAGTTATTTAGTGCATTGGTGTGCTGAAACAGCATAACATTTGCTTTTCCAAAATGAAAAATAAATTAATTTTAGTAACCATTTCCAAACACGTGGTTTTTGGTTGATTTTCTTTGCAATTGGATTAAATTGTATTTTCTTGAGTTCAAGCCTGGACTCTTTGCAGACATATTTTCAAAACAATGAAGACACTGGTTTTCTACAAAGTACTTGAATCAGATGTTTAAAGTAATAAACAAGACTGACGGCCATTTGTTTCTTAAATAATCATCCTTTATGTGGTAACATTGCATTTATCAGAAACCTTCAATTAAAATAATTAATCTGCTACTGCATTAAGTTAGTTGAAGAAAAGTTTGTATTTTATTGAATGAGTATCTGCATTTTTCTCCTTCTTTTCATCCCCATTGAAATTTCTTCAGTCATTTAAAAATAGCATAAGCACACAAAGTAATTTTTTTAAAAAAATTATCTGTTTCCATATATATCTCTTTATAATATAAAATTCTATACCAACTCAGTGAAAATCAGATCCAGTCAAGCACTTTATCCTGTGGTTAGGGGAAATTGTCCCATTGACTTGAAGGAATTTTGAAGGAAGTGCTGGTTTTAAATTAAATTATTATCTTCTTTAACATCACTGTGGCCTAGAGAAGAATATGTAAGAATTTTCTTTGAGACTGAACTAACATTTTCCAATGCCTGAAAAACTGCATGTGACATGATGTTCAGCTCAGCACCTTATCAGATATTTCACTGTCCTCCTAGGTAGGGTGCTGATTTAGAAATAAATCCTCATTTAACCTTCAGCTGCTTCTTTACCCTGAAGTTTTTCTTCTTCATGTAAGAGCAGTGGTTAAAGCCTGAGAGAGGAGAGCACTCCTTTCCAGGCCACTCCAGAGGTCTTCAAGCTGAAAGGAGGAAAAGAAACAAGAAAATATGTGTAAATGGCACAAAATTTGTATCTGCTCTATATGACAACTCAGACTGTGAACTGGAGTTTGTGACTGATCATAAGAAGTACTGACACCAAAAATTCAAAAGGACATTTGTACACAGTTAGAGACAGGAGATTATCCTTTGGGGGAAGAAACAACTCTTGTATGTTGAGGGGAAGAGGGGTTTTTTTCCTTCTTTAGTTTATATACATACCATATAACTCTTTTGGCAGAAGGTACAGAATTTAGTAGGTATTTTAATTTCTGTGGGCACAAGAGAGAGAGGGAAAGATGGAGAAAGCCTTTGGACATTCACACAGACCACATTGTAACTTTGCTGTGTGTTTCTTTCCAGTGCCTTCCTACCAGATAAATGCCTTCCTACAACTGATAAAAATACCTTACACCTTCAAGTATTCTAACCAGCTGTTGTGTCAAGGGCACAGAAACTTGGTAGAAAATAATCATCCTTGCTTTCCAGCTGGTCCTCAGAGATCAGAGAGGCTGGGTATGGCTGGGCTTTATTTCTGATTATAAACAACTTGACATGGAGAGTCTGGTGATATTCACTGAGGGCTTTCACAAACAGAAATCCACAAATATAGTGAATTACAAATTCAATCTTATAGATCTGGCTGACTTCAATCAGTACTTGCATGATCTAGATCCAGAGCAGCAGGAAAGCAGCTTCAGGATAAATGCACTTAGCACAGAGAGTTAATATACATAATAATGGAAAATATAGTAACAGACATCTATTTATGACATGTGGACAGATATAAATATCATATATTAACATAAATAGATATTCCTGAGTGTGCTCCAAGGCAGCTGGAAGTGCCAAGCTCACCTAAAGGTGTCCCTTTGTTGCCTGATATCGAAAGACAAAAACCTTTGCAATAGTATTAAAATGGGAAGATTTCTACAAATTTTTGTAAGTGTAACAAATTATCATATCTAACAAATATTGTCCGATTAGAAGAGCAGTTGGTTAGGTAATTTTCCCCCAAAAAAACATTGGAGTTGGTCCAGAGCTTTTTTGCCCCATTTCTCATTATGTCCCCTTGTAGGTACTCTATTCAAAAATAGGGCTAAATAGTATTTCAGGAAGGTGTTAGAAAGTTACCTTATTACTCTAAAATCTAAGAGTAAGGGTAGAAAGAAATACCAGGAGCCACATAACTACGTACTAAAGTTCTACCAAGTTACAAATATACCAAAAATACATAAAAAGCAAAAATCTTTAGGCATCACCTTAAAGAGGAGCGACACAGTCCATTGACTGATTCCAAGCAGGCAGAGGCTCCTGCTGTCACCTCTTTGCAAAACTTCTTTGCAAAACCCTATTTAAAAAATCCATGTTTCAAAGGAGATGGAGTCAATTTTGTGCTCTTATATTGCCATACCTGAACATAGGAGTTGAAATAGGTGTTGTACTCTGGGAAGGCTTGCACAGGGGAAAAGAAGAAAAAAGGAAAACAAAAAACAAAACAAAATAAACAAAAAACCCCAAACAACAGTCTGGATTTATGGAACCAGAGCAGAAGGAATTACCTACACATTTGAAGCAGGAGTAGCATATGTAAAAGTAATTTTTCAGCTGGGAGAGTCTGGCAGGGGACAGGGGATAATTTCTGATGCACCACATAATGGAAAAGAATGGCTCAGATGCTGGACCAGGACCATCCAGTCCTTGGAAAGCTGGTGGGACAGGCATTTCTGCCTCTGTGTGTGTGTGTGTGTACACACTCCTTATGTGATATATGCACACCTGCACGTATATAGGCTGGTTTTAATTACCAGACAGAAAATATGCCTGGCTTTCCTGTTACTTTTTGAGTATGTGCTGTCTTTTGTAAGACTGACAGCATAAAAGAAATGTTGAAGGGTAATTATGAATAAGAAGAATGACTGAAAAAAGCCAAAACTGGCTACTATGATTCATAGGGAAAGAATGCTCTGCTAGAAGAAAGAAAAAAATTATATTAAAGGTAGAGAGGAAACATATTTTTAGTAGGAGTCTGCTTTCCTTCTCTTCAGTCCCCCCTTTCCTTCCTTTTTCAACACCTCAGTTTTAATTTTCACCCTGTGTGTAGCCTGTGAATCTGCTGAAATGGAATAATACATTTTGGTTTCTCTCCTCCTCCCCATTCATTAAGAAATGTCATCCTTCACTTTTTTTTATGGAGTATTGCTTTGATACTTTCCAGTTAATTATATGTAAGATTCTAGTAAAGGTCAACATTTGATTGAGGGCTAAAAAATTATAATTAGTAATTTTGTTGGAATATCCTTCCAGTATCAGGCTCCTTTTCTCTATCAGGAAGAGGAAACAGCATCCAGGCACCCTTAGGAAATGGAGGACAGCAGTGATGGGAAGTCCCAGTCCTGGTGAAATCAGTGGGACCAGAATTCACTTCTCCCTGTTTCTTTTGCACCAACCAGTTTTACCCTTCTCTTACCTATGATTAAAAAAAAAAAATGTAATATTTATTAGGTGTCTCACACTGAAAGCAAGACTCATATCTAGTTGTCGCAGAACACTGTTTTGGGGAAAATACAAGATTTCTAAGTGGTTGTGGCAGGCTCTTCTCCTGTTGTTTGCATCCATTAACTCAGAGGGGATGACACAGAATGCTCAACACCTCTGCAAATGCCTTTTTCTGCACACACCCTCTTGAGCAAGGTGAGGTGGGGAGGGATGGAGGTTTCACCCTCCACAACACTCATTTCTCTCTGTATCTGCCTGACTGCAAGGAGGGGTACTCTCTTCTCTCCTTTATAACCCTGACATCCCTTAGACACAGAGGATTCCTCCATACCCCTCCATTTTCAGACTTTGTGTGCACACCCAGCCCAGTCCCAAGGTCTGATCCCAAGCTCAGGTTTCAGTATTTTGGTGTTTTGGTGTGTTTCCTACTGGCTTTAATTCCCACCTGCCAGGAGAGGCTGGGAGAGGCTGCCCCTCCTGCCTGTGCTTGCTCTCCTCATCCCCCCAGAGCCTGGCAGGTCTCACAGGTGCTCTCGATGTGGTCCCACTCTTGATCTCCCTCTGGGAATGCTGTACCTGTAACCCCAGGCTGAGCACACTGGCACAGAGTCAGCTCCAGGCTATTTCCCAGTGAAATAACCTTCCTTGTGTTATGAATGTTGTTCTATTTTCCCAATTTATCAAACAACAAGATTAAATGTAGCAGCAAATTTTTAATAGCAACAATTATAAATAAATACAATTAAAGTATTGGAGATGAATACAAT
>VXBI01003718.1:149041-165752 GCA_013397375.1 Toxostoma redivivum
TCCCCCTTTACTCTGTAACAATTGCCTTCTATTGATCTAAATACAATTTTGTTAATATAGTTACAATTTATTTAGCACGAATCACATTTATTACACTTGCAATTCCCTGTCATCTCTTGTCATGATATTCTGGGTTGTTTCCCCCTTTTAAGCCCCTCTGACAGGGTAATATCTTCCAAGGACATTAATAGCTGGACATTGTGCAGAAAAATTACTTCTTCACTGGGTTTGTGTGAACTTCACACAAAACATCCAAAGGCTGTGACCAAAACCATTAAAATCATTGTTTAGAGTAGATTTTTGAAGGGGCCTGCACTAAAAACAAGGAAAGAGAAGGGGGAAATTCAATTTTTCTGCAGCTGTTAGGGGCTGATGCCTGTCCTGAGCTGCCTGGGGCCAGCATGTCATGTGCTCCATGGTGGACATGTGTGACCACAGCCTGTCCTTGTCACTATGCCAGAGAGGTTAATCCAGGCAGGAATGCCTTCAGACCATCTAAATTTTATAAAAGATATATAATAAAAGTAATATTCTGCAGAGGCTTCATATTCTGCCCATCGTCACTGGCTTGGTTATTTTTTTATTTTTTTTTAAACTTCTTAAGACGCTGTAGTAATTGTGCAGGTCAGATAGGACAGCAAATTTAGCATAACAAATTACAGGCTTAAAAAATTACAGACTAGCAAGGAGACATGGGGATAGCTTCTCTTCAAGTAATTCTTTCTCAATTAGCCCAATTTGAAGGCAGGGGATGCCTGGATGGTACAAGGGAGGAAAACTGAGAAGAGAGGATCCCTCTCAGCTCCAACGATGCAGTGTAACTTAAACTTTGCTCTATTGGCTTTGTGGTATTTGCTTGTACCTTTGGGAGAAGAAATGTCTGCTTAGATTATATCTTTGTCAAACAGCTTGCCAGTGCTAACTTTATCCACAGAAAATATCCTATAATTAGAACAAACTGCAGCAATGAGCCCTAATTCCTTCAGATCCAGTACCAGCAGATGCTGAGCACCTCCTGTGAATTAAACAGCAACAGGAACCAACAGCACTCAGTGTTGTATGAGGCTGATAAAATCCTTTGCTGGATAAATGAAGATGCCATTCAGCATTAAATATATATAGGCTCATCAGCCTCTCGCTGAGGGAATTCTCCAACAGGCAGAGCAAAGTGACTGTCACTGGTGAACCATTAGTGACTGTACAAGGAAGAATGAATAGTATTCCCCAGACCACAATGCCTAGAAGGAACAAGATTTTTGAGTAAATAGCAGGAAGGAGGCTTGTTCATGTCCATGTGAAAGGGATTGAGATTTTTAAGACAAACTGTGTAGGTCTTTTCTTCATCCTTTCAGTAGGCATATAGAATTTACCACCTGTATGTAGATTTTCAGTCCTACAGAAGGTGCAGGGTGTGCCATGACTGCTCTGTCCATGAAAACCCGGCAAGGCATCCCAAGCACAGAAGCCTAAACTTTTGTCTCTACAGGCCAACATGTCAATACCTTCCTAATTGCAAGTGGCTCATTCTCCACTTTGTTTCACATTAGGATACACTTTGCAGGCCTAACAACTGACATTTTTAAAAAAATATACTTCTTAATAAGGAAACAAATTCGAGACTGCCAAGAAGTTATTAAAGCAATTTTGGTATTCCCCCTGTCCTACCCATACCCCAGCAGATCCTTAGACAGCTATCCATCTCCCTGAGATTAATTAGAAATTAAATAGCTGAACAGCCTAAGATGATGTCGTCTGTTGTGCAACAAAGCAATCAGGAATTATTGTCCTGGTTTCCACCCTGTTGAAGCCTGTTTGTCTTGAAGTGGCAAATCCAGTATTTTCCATCTTGGTAAATTGCTGTTTTGCTTCTTTTCCTACCAATGTTGTAAAGATTGAAAAGGTTTTCTTTAAGGAAGGCATTTTAACTTTTATTATCATCACTTATTACTGCTGTTCAGACTTGATAGAGTGCCTGTGAAGACCAGGATGATCAGAAGAGAAGAATAAATATTTCCTCTAGGTATTTTCTTCTAAGAAGCCTGTGAAGCACCCTGCGAGTCTCATGCTAATACTGAGTTTTTAAAACAGAAGTTCAGATATGTTATAAATCCAGGAGGGAAGAAAAAACCAAAGCAATATGGTTTTTTATTACTGAGTCTGAATTAATCTTATGAAATCTTCATCATTACCAAAGGAAAATGAAGGGTCAGAAGCTGGAGTTCAGAGAACTATTTATTTTCACTTGCTTTTATAAATCTGCCTCTCTTGAAACCGTGAACTGAGGAGGAGCATTGCTTTTTCCATTTGATTGTTGTTTGCCCCATTTGAAAAAACTCACTGTGTGGGAATGATTCACAGGCTGAAAGACAGGCATATATTGAAATATATACTTACATATATGAGAGCAACCATAAATATATTGAATTTGCACATAGAAGTCCAATTTGAGACCCAATGTCATGCACTGTTCATCATGCAGCTTCAACAGGCTTGCTGGTAAGGGTGGAGTGCCTTTTTTTAAAAGACAGGTATTTGTTAAGGAGAGGCAAGAACCCCTTTTCCTGAGATGGAGAGTGCAACCCCCCCTCCCTTCCAATTATTATAATTTGAAATCAGGCGCTTTCAGGCAGAAGAATATGGGGATAGGAATAACAGTTCTTTACTAATGTATCTAACCAGGCAAATAGCAGAAAACAACAGCTGTAGAAATTGACAACAAAACAGAGCAGTCTAGTTCAGTCCCAGCCTTTTTCGGATGCAGGCTCCCTCTCCCTGTGCTCAGTTCCCAGTGCTGTGGGCAGGAAAGGCCTCACGCAGCTGAAGAGGGCTGGGGTGATGGCGGCAGCGGCCCAGGGGTGAGAGGGATGGCAGGGGCCGCTCCTCCCTCACGGTGTCAGCTGTGCTGCTTGGCAGTAGGGAGTAGGATGAAGCAGGAAGGCAGCAGGGCGAGGTCCAACAGCAGGGAACGTGCTTTCCAGCACGCGGGGAGGATGCCAGGCAGGAGCCCTGGCTGTCTTCCTCCAACTCCACGTGTGAGCCAGCGAGAGCCCTCAGCCCGAGCGCCCACCCCTCATCCCTACCCTTCCTTTTTCCAGTTCCCCTTTGTCACCCCCACCTTCCTGCAAGAGAAAATTATTACTAAGCTGTAGCCACAAATACTTAGCATAACAATGGGAAAAATTCCACAGAAAGAAAAGGGGAATGATTCAACCCCCAACATGGAGTCCTGCCAATTATCACTGCATTTTTGAATTATCACTATGGATTAACTGGTTGAGTGTCAGGATTCCACTCTTAACAGAGTTTTGGGGGGGTTTTTTTATGACAACTCATTTATTAACTGCACCTTCTCACAATGTAGAGACTGCTGATTGCTTTCAAGACATTCTAACTCTGTGTTGAAAGGGTTGTGCCAGTACCAATATGCCATCAGCAGGTGCTTTGGTCAGGCTGGTTTCTTTCACTAGGAGCTGGATGCTCTCCATAAATGTGAAAGACTTTATTCCCACAAGTGCTTTCGTTCTTTCCACACTGACCTCTCTTATTCTTTTAAAATTTGCTGTGTATTGTCGGACAAGAGTGTCCATGAAGCAGGAGAAATAGAAAGGAGGTGAGAGGGGGAAAGGCATGTCAGGACCTCTTTGAGATGGTGACACCAGCAAGTTTTTGCAATATAAGGATGGCCTCCCACTGTCTTCAAGACCTTCTGCTGTGTTATGTGACTCCAACAAGGAGCACAGAGTGACAAGGGTAGAAGGGGGACCACAAATATCCCAGCTGCTCCCAGTGTCACCCCAGGGCCACCCACAGCACAACCCCCAGGAGCCCAGGGACAGGATGGCAGGCAGGAACTCAAACCAGAGGCTCCTGAGAACTCACCCACCTTATTGTGTGTTGGAATCCTGGAAACTGGGAGTTTTGAGCTTTCTGTGCTGACAGGCACTGACCCCCAGGAAAACACTGCTTTTGACCTGAGGCCATGGAGAAAGCTTCCAAAACTGAGTGATAAAAACTAGGTTCACGAGTGTATAATTTGAATAGAAGTGTGTAATATCACATGGTGAAAAATTTGGAATTTAAGGTCTTAGAATATAATAATATATAGAAAGCAAGATGGAGATTTTAGGGTGGAGGTTTTGTCATTCTTCTTCACCTTCTTCATGGGTTTGGGTAATATCTTGTGATTGGATAGAAAAGTCTGCATTGTGGGTCACGGGTGATTAGTTATTGGGTAAAAAGTAAAAATAATTTAGGCGTTCATTCTTAATTGGACCATTTGGCTTTAAAAGGCCTTGTAGAGAGAAAGATATGTATATGTTTCTTAGCTTGTTAGCTAGAAGTGCTGCAGAACTCACTGTAATATAGATAAGAATTAATAAACATCAAAGTCCAAGCAAGAAATACCATCTTCTGTGCATTCAATCCTGACCTTGGCAGAAAACCGATAGTTTTGGCCCTGCCAGGACTCTTCCAGGACAGCTCCAGCCCAGCATGAAAGCCACCAGCAGCAGCAGCCAAGGGTGGAGATGACCTCGGGAGTAAAAAAAGCGGCAAAAGGAGGGTAATGCCAGCCAGGGGTTTTAAGCACAGAAGCACAAATGGGATGGGACTGCTGTGGAACGCATCTTGAGCTGCTTTATTATTATTTTTTCCTCCCAAGCATCAGTCTCATTACAAGGTAGGGACAATGGGAAGATGCCAGCAGCTCCTGTCCCCAGCTGTAGCTGCAGAATGTGATGTTACAATNTGTCTCTGAGGCCTCTCTGATTTTAAGGATTCCCACAGGAGGATGAAGGAGGCAAAAAGAGCTGGTAGCAGTTGGGTGGTGGGCACACTTGTGAGTGAGTGAGCTGAGTCCTGCTCACCTGAGTCCTCCCCCTGTCACTGGCAGCTCTGTGTGTGTCCCCTCCTATGGGGTCTGGCTGCAGCTGGCATGGAGGTGCAGCCTCGAGGGCTGCATGGCTCTGTGCCAGTGCTGCAGGAGTCCTCACCCTACTGCATTGAGCTTTTAAAACAAATGAGGTTTTAAAGCTTAGTCTAGGAACAGTCAAAAACTAATCATATCACAGGTGTTAAGATGCATACTTCCTATTTTCACTCTGAATTTGTTTTAATTTTATGTGGTTGTGAATTGAAAATTGCTTCAGATGGTGACACCCACTATTGTGGAATTTAGTTTCAGATATTTTAAATCCAGAAATTTATTGTAATCTTATCTTAAACTTGTTGCTATATGTCAAATCTGCTGCTTGATTCTAATTAAAATCATATGGCTTACATGCAGTGTTAATTCCCTGAAATGCAGACAAACAACTCAAACAACATCCTGTTTTCCAAGCTGTCAGTGGTGGGCATCATGTACTGCATTTGGTGTTGAATTGTACCAAAAATACTCAGGCTTACCTGAATTAACACCCTGATAGTGAGGCAAATACTTGGTAGATAAGGTGCCAAGCTGGGAGATGTGTGACTTGCAGTTACATCACTTTCCACCATAAAAGTTCAAGTTCACTTTCATTTATCAGTTTCTTCAGATATATTTCTCCTTGGAGTGTGTGTGTGAAGTTTCCTTCCTTGGAAAGGGGACACCACTCCAAGGATCCTCCTCAAGGTCAAGAGAAAGAGACCTTCCACAAGTGTTGATCTGGTAAGTTACATCAATCTCTACCTGTTTATTTTTGACACCTTTAACATGATTGCTTCAATATAATTGCTTTGACCTGGTGCACTGTACTATACAGCATACTGCTAGTAATTTTAGCTTTTATACTGTGCAGTTAACAATTCAGATTAAAATTTTTAGTCTAATCACTTTGTCATGATAAATAATTCATTTTAGGTAAATACATCTGATTTGCCATCTTTAAATCCTGCAGGACAAAATTCCTTAACCTGTTGGGAAAGTCTGGGGCTAAGATTGGATCCTGCCACCCCCAGGCTCCTCTCTGGGAAGGATTACAAGGGAGTCTTTGTGGCAGGACTTCTCTAACAAACCTCTTGGATCTGTCTGGATGTATTTTCCCCTTAATGTTTCCAGCAGACTCACACTTTGTTTTCTTCTTGGAACTGGAATATCACATACTCAGGCAGAGGGGAAGTAACAACATCCTTGGAGGAACATTATTTGCACCAAAATATGGATACAAATAGCTGGATGTGACACAGAAATAATTTTCACATCCCTTTTTCAAGACATGTTTTGTCCAGTGAAAAAATCTGTGCTTTCCTTAACTACAGCATAAATTATTCCAGATATGTGCATTTTGGAATAAGTTAAAGCTTTTAATTTTATTTTTAAAAAATATTGTAAATTTAGATCATTATTTATACACTTTTATTTTTCTGTAAGATGGTTAGCAATGTCTTACCATCATCATTATTTTGTCAAAGGTAGATATCAATGTTTTTTCCTCAGTTGAGACATTGTCTCCCTCTTCTGCTCAGCAGAAGCTTTGGTCCTTTGCTTGACATTACAAAGGCCAGTCTAACAAGTATTTTAGCAATATATTTTCTTTACTGAATGGGGTTTGAGTAGCAGTTCTATTAGCAAAGGTGTACTCTTTGTTTCCTTTTACTGTCTCCCAGGCTTGCTGTTCAGTCTAAGATATAAATCTATGATGACAAATACCTTACACTTTCACTTTTGACACATTACCAAACTGGCTGTACAGCAGATTTTTAATGATGGGTAAAAATGTCTACAGGCAAAGCTCACCTTTTCCAATCTTTGTACAAAATTCTTCTCCCTGGGGTAGCTCAGCATGTGCCTAAGGTGTCCCACACTAGGGCTTAATTTAGGTGTACATCAAAATTTAGGTATTCATCAGAATTTAGGTTTTCATCAAAAGTGTTCATGACAATCTGCTTTTGTGGGTAACTCCTTCTATGCACCTGACTGCACAGACGAAGTTGTTGCAGAAACAGCTTTAGTTGTGCTTTATTGAGTGATAAAAATAAGCCTTTCTTCCACTGAATTAGGTGCATTTACTGAACCCCTGCTTGCTTCTGAGGGTTGTTAAGCTCACTCAAACCTTACACCTCAACATGGGTGCAAGCTGCTGCACCTAAATCTGCCTGGGCATCTGGAACTTGCAAAAGGGCTGCTCTGAGCTCTGCATTCACCACTAAACCACCCAGACAACTTGGTAACTGGCTCTGGTATGAGAGCCACCACTCTCTTATCCTGAACTTTTTTGTGGTGGTCTTTGATTTAATAAATGACTTGACATGACACCACCTTTGTGCCTGGGTCTTTGCAAGTCATGCACATAATTTCTGTTTTCGCACCCTTTTTAGAGAAGGGTCATGCTCTCCCCCACAGATTAATCCCACAGGTTTGTCCACTACCCCTGAAAAGACTGGACTATAATCACATGTCCATGTCCAAAGTCAGCCTTGCCACCCCCATCTTCTGCAAGGTTTTGTTTTTCTTACACCTGTTCAGTGCTACCACCCTGCTGCCACTCACAGCAGCCTGGTATCACCCTCTGACAACCATGGGGATGTTGCTGCTCTTTTATTTGATCTCACAAATGGCACTTCTGACCTGTGTTGCCGTGTAATTTCTGACAATACAGGTAAAAATTTGTTTCAGGAGCAACCAGGGATTTCCACACTGGGCTCATAAAATACAGCACCTGCCCTTTGTCAGGAGGCACTATTTGTTTCTCAAGGTGTTGGAGGTCTGTGTAGCTCAGGTAGTGGCTCTGTTTTGGATGGCTCTCAGTTTTGAGAGAGTGGCCTCTCTCTCAAAGGCTCTGTTTTGGGTTTATGACCTGCCTGTGACACTAATGCTCTATGGTAATGTGTTAGATTACTCTGAAGTTAAAGTTTGAAACTGTGAAATAAAGATTTTTGTAATGTAGACAGGGGCTTCAGTATGAAAATTAGTATCTGCACTGTCCTTTATGATTAAAAGTCTTCTTAATAGAATTTTAAAGCAAAATTTCCTAATTCCATTATAATATATGGGATACTGAACACCATACTTTATCTCATAGGAAAAAGAACCTGTTATTTTACAAATGTATCATTTGATCTTTTCCAAGCAAAATATCAAAACCAGACTTTAAACTCAATGAATAACTGAAGCAACTTTTAAAGTTCCTTGAGTGAGGAATAAAAATGTCATTAGTTAACCAACTAATCAGAGACTTCTTTCCTATGTGTCTACAGACATGGATGTAAATGTAAACAGAGTGTGCACCCTCCGGGGAGACTGCTAATGGGTTTTTCTTAATTTCAGGTGTTTTTAATGGTGTCTTTAACCAAAACTTCAATCAGATCTACTCTGGAGTATTCTCTGCATTGCAATTTTTTAAATTTCCAAACCAGAAAATAAATTACTTTGTACATGGCAAGCATTCTGTGGGACTTGATGAGGTGATGTGCCAATGTATATTTCTATGTGTATATACACACAAATATCTATGCATGTATTTTCAACTTTTGGTAACAATTCCTTTCATATCTTCTGTACATAGGCAACAGATGTTCCAGATTAACTCAAGCTCCTGGAATTCAGATGCACTTGAAAGGAATTGGACTCCTCACCAAGCGAGCAACCACAGTTCTGTATCTGGAAATCAATACACATCTGCTACTTATATGTGCTACAGGATGACTCAAACAGAGCTGCAGAAATTTATCTCACAGCCTAAATGATTTCAGATCTCTTTTTTTCTCTCCCATTTGCAAGTCAGCCTTATTCCATTTAATAAGAAATGGCTACACTCAAATCATTCATGCAGCAAAAGCAGTGACAGCCAACATAGTAAAGATCCTTTTCTCTCCACTTTAGCTAGGGAAGAGCAGCTAGATAGCTAGCATGAAAAAAAAATTGACATTTCCTTTTGGATTAGGACATGTCTCTTTTCTGATGGGATCCTCAGGGGCATGGGCAAGCAGAATTGCTTTTCCCTTCTGTCCTGGTTTAGAGCAAATTTGGGAGGAAACCTTTGAATGGGGTCCCTCCAGGGAAAGGGAAAAAAAAACAAACAAACAAACAAAAAATAAAAAACAAACCAATCCAAGCAATCCCTCCCCCAGTTGGTTCGGGAAAAAAATTTCCTTGGAGAGAAGTGGAAAAAGAAACAGAACTGTTTATTCAACAGGCAACACACCTCCCAGCACAAAATTGAACAATACCAAACAGAAAAAAACCTCTTGCCACTCTGAAGAGATGACAGGATCAGAAGAGTTCCTTCCGTGGGCTGCCCGGCTCACTCAGGCTGTTCTCAGTCCCTTCGGTGCTGGGAAATGCCACGGCCCAGGCCAGGCCTGGTGGGACACAGGTGTGAGCTTCTGGTGCTCTTTCTAGGTTTTCAGTCCAGAGCAGGTTCAAAACAGTTCCAGGAAAAAAGGAAAAGGAGGAAAAAAGCAATCTAGGGAGTTTCTCTGCCTCAGCTAGCCAGAAGAAGCCACCCAGAGCAAAAGAGAGCTCTCCCTCGCTGTCCACCGCAGACAACACAGTGCCAGCAGGAATGCGGGGGAGCTGGTGCAGTCTCTGATAACAAACCCTGCACTTCTTCTTTCCCCCTGCTTCACTCCTGGAACCAGTCTTAAAGTTGCAGAATTTAATATTCAACACCAACAGAACAGACGATTTGGGGATACAGGCATTATACAGTCACCCCAAGACACCTTCCTCCCCAGAATGAAAGCAGTGACATTTTTTCTCTTTGAAAGTTTCTATGCAGCCCTTCAAAACCAGCTGCAAAACCTGAACCTTTAGAAATAAATGATTTGCCATTTGAAGAAGCACACAACCCTGAATCCCTGTATTGTTAATTTGTTACACTCTAAAAAAAAAAAAAAAAAAGGCATTTTACTGAGTTTCTTACCTGAGTGCTGTTCATCTGAATTTATGCAATCTATGAAAAGAAGCCTTCTTCGCCTGCCAAGTGAGATTTTTTTCCTATTTCTACACTTTCAGCTTTACAATCTCAATAGTTCAAAAGTGCATAATTTCCAAAGCACTCCTTTTCTTTCTCACTCTCTGTCTTTTAATTGCATCACCTGTCATGGACAGGCACTAAAGCATAGGAAATACAAGCATTTAAACCACTATCTCTGCTTGTACACACTACTGCTAGGGAAACGAGGGGGAAAAAAAGGAAGATAAATCCTCCATGCTTTGACTTTCATCAGCAATTCAGGATGCTAAAACGATTCTTTCTAGACCTTGTGTATTTGTTAGGTAAGCCTCGTAAACCCAGTCTCAGGCCTTTGTCTTGCTGCCTGACACCTTATTACCCGCAACAAGAAATATGGGAGAGCTCCCCAGGCCTGTAAGATTAATAATGACTTACATTGAAGGTATTCTCTTTCTGCCATTCATCTTTTTCTCCACTCAATTTTTGTACTAAAAGTGAAAAACAAAGACAAGGCCTAACGACTTTTCAAAATTTCTTCCCTGCAGTCCCAGTGGATGGCTGGACATTCCTCAGAGTATAGCTCCTCTGGCATCAAAAACATTTGATCCTCCATTTTTATCCTGAGTAATCTTCCACATCAAAAGAAGAAATAAAGGCTTCTTACCATTATCTGCATGCATATTATAAATTCCTACCAGGACATGATTTAATAAATCAGAGCCCTTGGGCTGAAAATCCTGTGCCAATGGGCTCACAGTTCATGTGCTCCTAATATGGTGAAAAAACCAAGGTAGCTCTTCTATAATTCTCTAGTTTTTTAAATGAACTAATACATCCCTGATTTACAATCAGTGCAAGTCAGACATATGGTTTTTTTTAGGTTAACAGATAGACTTTTAAAGTATATGTTTAACTCCTCTCAAAGCCAAATTAATGAGTCTTAATTGCTTTTCTGCATTAGCATGCAAGAAATGTCAGCTGTGTATTTTAATTGTACTTTTAAGAGTGAAAATTTGTGGCTTGGGTCTTGTTATATATCCATTTCAAGTAAGGAATCTATTTTTTTTTAATTAAGCTATGCATAGCATGCCACAGCTACTAGAATACAAACTACAGAACAGATTATACCACAAATGCAAGTAAACATATGTGGAGATGCTAACATTTGGAAAAGCAGTAGTATCACACAGTTAAATACTATTTATGTAATGACAGTACCAAAAAAATAATTTTTACCACTGTTATTTTAGTATAGATTTTATATTGGCAGCACTTCTAAATAAGATGCAAAATAATATCTCTGGGAAATGGTTGCTGAAATAAATCTAAGAATGCAGAAGTACTAGTATTACCCAGGTGGAAAATAATTTTGTATTATAATATACATTAAAATTGGTCATTTGAGGGTGGGGGGTGACAGTTCTAGAAAGGGTTCAGTGAAGAGAAGCTAATAATAAAATGAATGTAACCAAGATCTGAAGGCAAATTACAAATAAATTCTGTTATTCTCTCAAGAGGATGCGTACCTCTAGATTGTTTGATGAATAAATGGAAGGAGAAACTTCCAAACTTTTACTTTAAAGAGAAACTTACTCCTGTTGAATTGTGTCACCTCTGCCAGACACATGATAAAAGCAGGAACAAAGGGACCTACTGAGAATATAAACTTAAACCTTTGCTTTCACTAGAATTGATTTAAACTTGTGGGCATTGGTGGGGGAGAATTTTTTTATTGGTTTCTGTATAAAAAGTAATATATTGATGAGGAAAATTGATTCTAACACTGCAACTGACATGGACCACGAGAGACATGTGAGAAGTATGAGAAATTTAGCTTTGAAACTGCAGCATGAAGGGTGCTGTTTCACCACTTGGGGTCACTGTAGCATGTGATTTTTGTAATTCCTAGTCCATTTTTAGTAGCTGCTGTTGTCTCTAGATTTCTTTTTTAATTATTATTTTTATCGTGGTCATCGCTGCATTTTAATCAGGAATGAAAAGTAGCCCCTAGTAGCCCTCAAATCTAACAGTTAATCTTGTTGAGTGTTAAACAAACAGCATAAAGCCTTGGGCACCAGACTGCAATGAGATGATTCAGGGGTGGATATACCTTGCACAGTTCAAGGTTTGGAGATCTGTCAAATCTGCTACTGTAGCTACTGGTGAAATTGATCAAGTTCCAATTCTCTTCCCTTTACATCTACACCCCTTTCCCCCTTCCTGAAATAGGAATGTCCTGGCACTGAGGCCTCTGTGCACATCCTTCTCTCAGTGACACAGGCAGCATTCCACATTTTATATAAAAACAGTTTTATTTTACAACTCATTTTATAACTCATTTCAGAAAGTGATTGCCTCTGTGCTATGCACATAGAGTATCAGATAAGAGTTTCTGTGTCTCCTTTTGCCCCCAGGTATTAATGAAATGTGGGAAATGGAGAAAGAGAGAGAAAGAGAGAGGAAAAGAGAGAGAAAAAAGGAATCAGAAGAGAGTAAGAGAGAGAGAAAGAGAGAGAAAGAGAGAAAGAAAGAGAGAAAAAGAGAGAAAGAGAGAAAGAGAGAAAGAGAGAAAGAAAAGAAAGAAAGAAAGAAAGAAAGAAAGAAAGAAAGAAAGAAAGAAAGAAAGAAAGAAAGAAAGAGAGAAAGAAAGAGAGAAAGAGAGAAAGAGAGAAAGAAAGAAAGAAAGAAAGAAAGAAAGAAAGAAAGAAAGAAAGAAAGAAAGAAAGAAAGAAAGAAAGAAAGAAAGAAAGAAAGAAAGAAAGAAAGAAAGAAAGAAAGAAAGAAAGAAAGAAAGAAACCCCTCTAAAGTGAGAATATCCTAAAACTGAGACCAGTAGATGAGAGCATGCTGTACCAGCCAGAAAGCACACAGATCCCTTGATACCCATGTGTAGCCAGCTGCAAAATTTCTCATCCAAAGGCTACAGCCACACAAAATGTCTTGGAGTGATTCTTTAACAGATCTGTCTCTGCTCCTTTCCTGGCTGCCTTTCCAGGGCTGCTGCAGTGGGGTGACCTTGGCCAGGTGCTCAGAGAGCCATCCTCCCACTACCCCTCCTTCTTAAACCAGACTGTGGGGGAGAAAATAAGATTAAAAGCTCACAGGTCAAGATAAGGACAAGGAGATTACTCACCAGTTACTATCACAAGCAAAACATGGGGAGGATTAATTTAATTTATTGCCAGTAAACAGCAGAGGAGGATAAAATACCTTTCCCAACGCCACCAAGAACTGCTCCAGGGGGAGAAGGATCTCTTTATGCAGGGCTTCTTTTCTCACATTTGTCCCACTCCTGTCTCTCACAGCTGCTGTGCAGTGTTTTCTACCCCTTCTTTCACCTGTTGTCACAGAGGTGACACCGGTTTCACCATGGGCTCAGCTCTTCCCCCGCAGCTGTTCCCTCCTGGGGCTGTCTGACATAGGGGCATCCCCCAGTCTCACCTCACAGGAGCCACCCCTGCAGCCCACTCACTACCAAAACCATCTGTCTTTTTGGCCTCTAGTGATTGCTAAACACACATAGCTTTGTATTTCCTCCCCAGTGATCTCTAAGTAAAATACAGAAATGGAGGCTCAAGCTAAAATTGACATTACATAGATTGTGTGAGCAAAGTTTCCTTGCATATGATTTTCCTCTTTTCAGTTTTCCCTTTAAATTTTGGCAGTGCTCTGTTAAATTCTGACATTTACTCCTGTGAAAGGGAGGCTGAAGGGAGGGAGGCTTGAAGGCTAGCAAGATGGCTAGTGTTCAATTTAATCCAATTTCTAAATAAGTGGCTCAATGCAGCACTGGCCAAGATACAGTCTCTATGAAACTGGTCAAATGGGTCACAAAGAGAAACAATTAATGCTGATAATTACCTTACACTGCTGTATTAAGCCCATTAACATACATCCTAAGCCAAGTTAAGGGATGTTGCCTTTACTGAGGAATTTTGTCTCGTTCACTTACTCTGTAAAACTACTTCAGGTTTTTAAATTAAATTCAAAATCCAGACTCCTTGCCTTGGTTTACAGTGCTCAGGATGGTTTTTTTCCTTTTAATCTTAAACTTGTATATTAGATGAGGCCACAGCAATATCTTTGGTGAAAGTGAGTGCGGGAATGAAAATGCTGATGGGGAAATGCATCATTTTAATAATGCATTATTTTAACAATATCAGAGGAAGGAAACAGATCAAGACTGTAAACCACGTCAGGCATTCTTGACTCATAGACCAGAGATTATGAGAATGATGTGTGCAGGTGTGACCTCTGAAAGCACCTTCTGAATCCTGCAAGCAGTTGCAGTGCTGTTGATGTATTTCTCTGAGGAAACGTAACTTTAGCTAAGCTACTTCTGGGTTTCTAAGTCACTGTTGTAAATTACTTTCATACAGAACGCAAAATGCAGCATTGAGCCTGGGAACTTCTTTTTTTGCCAAGCCCTTTTCAAGACAGAATTTTTTTTTAGTATGCACAAATTTGGAGCTTTTCCTTGCAAGAGGCCTCCCTGCTGTGTGACAAATGTGTGCTTGTTCATCTGCAGGTAATGCCACACCACCTGCAGCAAGTGCAGGTTTTGCATTTCACCCTCTCCAGACCAAGGCTTTTCTGACCTCTTCTGGCAAGCTGCCAGTTTTCCATGCAGTTCTGAAATTAAAAACCTGGCCATTGTGCTCTCTGGCACAACTAAACTCCAAGATATCCATCATAAAAGCTAAACTTTTTTTTTTCTTTTTCTTTTATTTTTCTTTTTATTTTTTCTTTTTAATTTTCCTTTTCTTTCTCCTTTTTTTTTTTTTTTTTTTTTTTTTTTTTTTTTTTTTTATTTTTCTTTTTTTTTTCCTTTTTTTTTTTTTTTTTTTTAATTCTGTCTTGAGGAGGGAGGAAGGCTTCATGAAATAAGGATCTAATTTTCTTATTTCAGGATATGATTTTTTTTCTATGTTAGACCTCTTGAGTCTCTATAGGCCAGGAGTGGGTGATAATTCAGGCTCATGCAGGTGCTCATTCCAGAAGCTGCTGACCTAAAAAACTGTCAGTAGTGTTTAGCAAAGACCTATTTCTGCCTCCAACCAGTGCTTCTGATAATGTTGTGGGAGTCTGCAACCAAAAATAAATACATACATACCTTTATTCAAACTACTATTTTTTTTCTCCTCTCATGCTGAACCAAGGCAGAGAAGCTAACAAATTACATGAAAAGTGTGACTGGCATCTTCTTTACTAAAAAGAAAGAGCTTGGAAAGTGTCAGAAAGGCATCCAAGCTTCCACTTTGTGAGTAGTCCTATTAATAACAGAAGTGAGTGATATTATTTACTGACCAAAAATACTTCAGACTTATATCTTTTCTCTAAAGCTTTGAAAACCATTCTAAAAAATGCAGAAGTGGGAATTTTATTTTGCCAGCCATTCACTGTATTGAGAAAATGAGCACCAGCTTGGCATTTTTGTTCATGTTTTGTTCACTCACTACTGCAAACTTTGTGTGTTTGCTATTGCTAAACTTGAGGCATGCTATTCTAATCTAAGACTGATGAAACTTGGCTGTGAGTGATACTGAGGCCCAAATTTTTGCTGCAAGGAGGAACAGTATGAAGAAAACTGCATTTTTCTGGGAGTTCCTTTCAGACGAGTAATAACTTAGGATTGTGGCATTCATGTGAAAACTGGAAACAAACAAACAAACGAAAAAAACCCTGCTATAAAACATGCTCTATTTATGAATTGGTATATTTTTATTATATTGTATAAATAGAAGAAATAAATTAAATTTGTGTAGGTAAAAGCTGTGTATTTATGCCACACTGTATTTCGTTACTTGATTCTAGTTTAACCATCCTATACACACAGAAAACCTTTCCAGTGAGATAAAATGCCTGACTTTCTCCAAAAAGCACCCTTTTAAAGTTCTGTTGCACATGCAGACATTCCAGAGGAGACATGATGTGTGTGTTCTGCCTTTCTTCGTTGGATGGCTGTGTAAAATCCTGTGCTGAAGCCCCTGGGCTAAATGCTGCTCTCAAACCAAGCGGGTTTTTGCACATACAAAAAAAAAAAATCACAGAAACTCTCAGCTTTGAAGGTAAACCTGGGATCTACACACAGGTTGTGTCCTGAAACCCTTGGAAGCTGATGTGGTAGATTTCACTTGCAAAGCCGGAAATTAGTAGGCATGGATTTGCAGCAATTTGCTTATCATGGTTTGACTAAAACTTTGAAAGCTAAAACTAAATCACTAGTCTGACATACTCATTGCTATGAGGAGATAATTGACCAGACTTTTGCACTTAGCTTGGAGATTTGCTTTATGAATACTGGAAACTTTCTTTGAAAATGTGGATGGTACAGCTGTATTTTTTCAGATACAGCTTCCATAACTCTGGGTCAGCTGTCATGAGTGATTTTGGTTGAAAAATTTTCATAAACATCTCCTACAAATCTCTTTGTGTTTTACTAAGGGAAGTGTCCTGGGAATTTAGTACTCACTGGCTATTCTTGTCTTATCCAGTTCTGAACTATACATTTCACCTCCTTAGATGAGTGCCAAAATGTACATACTCACATTCTCCTTTATTCTTTGTCCTGAAGCAAACAAAAATAAGGTAGAAAACACTAAATACTAAATGTATTTATGTAGGGGATTTGAGACTAAGCAGCTACCTTATGATCAGGTTGTGTACTTATTTTCAAGCTGCATAAACATATCAGGTAGGCATAGGAAAGACTGTTGAACTGCTCAATTACCGCGTCAAGCCGAGATGGTGGAAGACCAATGCAAAAATGAACCTGACTGGACGGCAAGTTAAGTCTTAGTTAGCCAGGAGTTTGGTGATTTTAAAAAAAAAAAAA
>VXBI01003718.1:174289-186321 GCA_013397375.1 Toxostoma redivivum
CCCATGCCGGCCCCGCATCATGCCCGCCCCCCAGCATGCCCGCCCCGGACGGACGCGCTGTCCCGCCCCGCCTGCCCGCTCCGCCCTTCCGCCGGGACATGGCGCAGGAGCTGCGGGGCATGGACGACGACGTGGAGGATGGCGAGCTGTCCGGCTCCGACTCGGACATGCCCGGCGCCGGCTCCCCCGGACAGGTGAGGGCGGGCAGCGGCAGGAGCGCTGGGCCGGGGAGTGCCGGCCTGGGGGGCTGCGGGACGGGCAGGCCGTAGAGGCCACGCCTGAGGGGCTTTTCCCGGCTTGGGGCTCTCGTTCCCGACTCCGGCTTCTCCCGGAGTCGATGGCTTCTCCCGGGGCCGGTGGCTCGTCCTGGGAATGCTGTCCCGTCCCTGCTGCCGTGGCTGTCCCTGTGTTGGCACCGCCGGGGCCTCCCCGGGGAGTCGGGGCCGCGCCGGGCGCGTGGCGCGCGGGAACAATGGGGACAGTGGCGACCGAGGGGGCGAGCCCTGGGTCACCGGCGGAGAGCTCCGAGCGCTGCCGTCCCTGGGAGCCCGCGGCTCGCCCACGGCTCGCCCGCGGCTCTCCGTGCCTATACAGAGATGCCAGCGCTGTCCCCATGACTCCCTGTGGCCCGTTGTGGCCCCCCGCTTCTGCCACCAGCCTGGAGTCCCCAGCACAGCAAGGAGCTGGAGCTGCTGAGAGAGCCCAGAGGAGGCTCCAGGATGAGCAGAGGGATGGAGCAGCTGTGCTGGGAGGAAAGGCTGGCACAGCTGGGATTGTTCAGCCTGGACAGGAGACTCTTTGGGGTAAGCTCAGTGTGGCCTTGCAGGGCCTGGAGGAGCTGCAGGAAAGATGGAGAGAGACAATTGCCAAGGGCTGCAGGGACAGGGTACAGGGAATGGCTCCCACTGCAAGAGGGCAGGGCTGGATGGGATTTTGGGAATTAGGAATTGTTCCCTGTGAGGGTGGACAGGCCCTGGCACAGCGTGCCCAGAGCAGCTGTGACTGCCTCTGGATCCCTGGCAGTGCCCAAGGGACACTGGGGCTTGGAGCAGCCTGGGGCAGTGGAAGGTGTCCCTGCCATGGCAGGAGTGGCACTGGATGATCTTCAAGGTCCCTTCCAACCCAAACCATTCTGTGATTCTCAGAGGACATGAGGAATTTATTCTTTATTTAATTTGTACCGATAGTATGAAGCATTCATGGTGGTGTACAGAACAGGAAAATATTTCAAACTACAATCAATATGTGGCACTGTATGCATAACGAATTTTATTTTCTCCAGTTACTTTGATCTTTGTGATACAGTTCTGAGAAATTAAGTGCAAAAATAAGGTTTTTACAGAAATGTTCAGTCTTTTTTTATTTATGTTGATTTGGGATTTTTGCATTACACTTGAAGTTAAAGGTTTGTATTTCATTACATGGTAAGTTGAATACTTCTCTTTTCTGTTTGCCGTTTGGAGAAAGAAGAAATGGCACCCGTGTTGACAAAAGCAGTAAGGCTAAAGAAAGAATTTTCATTTCACCTGAAAGTGAAAGAAGAGATCTTATTTTGAAAGATCATGGGATAGCATATAACTTTACAATAAGAAATCTGTCAGGGAATAACTGGAATTAGGAGTAAAAGCACTTCTTGAGTAAATGTATCTCAGTGGAATGATTTTTTGGTGGGGGGTATTTGTTCTGATTCATAAGACATAGTTAATCCATGATGTCTTGTTGGTTTAAAGGAAGAGAAATGGGTAGGTACTTCTGTAAAGGTTCTGCAGTCCCCAGGTTGGTCATGTGCTGACCTGACTGAGCTGGGATCACAGAACACTCTTAGTCTGAGCACTGTCCCAGTTTTGTGGGTTTGGTTTTTTATTTTTGGTCGTTTGGTCTTGTCACTTGAAACTCCAGAGAGATTAACTTCTCTGCTGTTTGACAAACCTCTGGTATTGTTCTGGTATTTCACTGCTCTTAGAGTTGCTGTGTGTCTTGTCTTTGTCCAGTTTGTGCATATTTACCACTCTTCCAGTACCGTAATAATTTTTGCTCAGCAAAGTTTGCCTTAAGGACAGAAGTAAGTCCTGAAGTGTTTCTGTGTCAGCCATGCTCTATTTCATGTTCATGCACTCAAAACACAGGAGTTTCAAAGATGCTGTGGCCCAAGAGATGCTTGTGGAGGGCTGCACAGCCACGAGGGTCAGGATTACCTATTTTAGCTAATCAATGACTTGATAGTTCTTCTGATTTTCATGAATAATGGGTTTTGATTCACTTTTTAATTGCAGAAGCTGCATGCTAGCAGTGATTCCTGCAGGCCGTTCCAGAGCAGCCTCTCATCCTGTGCTCCCAGCGTTCCTTACAGGACTACCAAGAGCTTGGACTCCAGCGAGGAGAGTGCCTCTGACTCCGACGACGACAGCTGCCTGTGGAAGAGGAAGAGGCAGAAGTGCTTCAACGTCTCCCCTGCCAAACCCGAGCCCTTCCAGTTCAGCCAGAGCCACCAGAAACAGACTGCTCTGCGTGGCAAGAAGGTCAACAACATCTGGGGCGCGGTGCTCCAGGAGCAGAACCAGGACGCGGTGGCAACTGAGCTTGGGATTCTGGGCATGGATGGTTCAATCGACAGGAGCAGGCAGTCTGAGACTTACAACTACCTGCTGGCTAAAAAGCTGATGAAAGAAGCCCAGCAGAAGGAGGCAGAGACTTTGGATAAGGAGCTGGATGAATACATGCACGATGACAAGAAGACGTTGGCGGCAGAGGAGGAGAACGGGCAGGGCCTCCTCAAACGGAAGCGGCCCGTGAGAGAGAGACTGGGAGAAAGGCAAGAGATGAAATACAAGGGAAGGTATGAGATAACAGAGGAAGATTCAGAGGAAAAAGTGGCAGATGAAATTGCTTATCGGTGAGTTTAACAATGGTGTATCTTCACTAAGTACTGGTTGATGGAAAGAAGAGGGGGAGCAAAGCTCCCCTGCTGCTAAATAAGGTGTCACACCAGATCATAAAAAGCAATTCCAAAATCCTGGGATAGAAGTCCATCACTGTGGCTGATGGTCTTGTAGAAACATCCTATTAATATTGCCTGTTTATGTGAATTTTTATATTTTTATTTAAAAAACCACCAGGATGGTTTGCTATTTGAGAAGAGTGGCAAGGAAAAATACTGCTTCTTGTTAAACAGATATAGTAGTGCCTTTTGTGGGGAAATGCCCCATGTTTGTTTGGGCTTTGACAGCAATGCACACATGCTGTGGGCACCACAAAAATTTGTTTTAAGTTCTCATCCTTTGAAACCGTAGATAGCTTGGACAGTGCAGTGTTTTGGATGGAGTCAAACTGCCACACTCCTTTCAGTGGTGCAAGGGAAGAAAATTATGTTAAATAGGGAACAAGACTTAGATTTACTGACAGTTAGCTTGACATTTAAATAAAACCTGTGTTTATTAGTCATAGTTGTTTTTATACATGTAGCATTACTTCAGAATCTGGCAACACTACAGCCATTAGTTATTACTGCTGTTACTAGTTCTGGGTAGTTGCTCATTTCTTAATCTGAAAACTTCAAGCATATTTCTTGCAATAAACTCCTTTTTGTTGTATAGAGCTTCACTGAAATAGGGCAGAAGCCTATTTCTTCTAATTGTAGCAGCAATGGCATTGAGCTGTATCAATAGGGCTTTAGTGTAATTTTTTTTGTTGTTTTGTTTGCTTTTTATAGATTATCCTAGATCAGTCAATAAACTGATTTCTTCTTTGTTTTGGAGGTTTGACTGAAATGGCACGTGATACAGAGGAACTTCTATATTTCCTGTTTTTTGCAGTTGCTGATTTAACTGTAAAAAGTTAATTTTTACTGTTAAATGCACAAGAAGCTTTTATACTTGGATTTCAGAGGCTTATGCAGGTCTTTGCAGTTTCGTATTCAGTTTGATATTTCACACATCTGTAGAAGAACAATAACCACTCAAGGCATTTTCATTGAAACAAGTTTTAAAAATGCATGCTTTAGGGAAAAAACATCCCTCAGAAGCTCAGTATTTTGAAAGCTGATTCAATAAACCATTTAAACACATTTGAACACATAAACTCTTCAGCTCAAAGTGAATTGTTCATTGTGGAAGTTCCACAGTCAGTTATACTCAAGGAATTATCCTGACAATAAATGTGCCTTTTTTCCCCCCCCCCCTCTGTTCAGACTTTGTGAGCCAAAGAAAGACTTAATTGCTCGAGTAGTGAAAATAATTGGGAAGAGAAAAGCCATCGAGCTGCTAATGGAAACAGCTGAAGTGGAGCAGAATGGTGGGCTGTTCATCGTGGTAAGGAAAATGTCATCCTGTGGTTTGCCAGGGACAGGAAGGGCTACACAGCTTTTTATGATAGAATATTCACAAAGTGCTGTTGGAGGTCTCTGGTGCTGGACGTGTTCTCCTGGAGTTTTATGGCCTTCCCTTGCCCTGAGACTCCCCTAATAAACACTCTTGAAACCTTCCAGTAGGATTTGAGCAAACAATAACATGAATAAACCTGGAAATTACCCAAGTTCTTGTGCTGAAGTTGGTGTCTGATCTGCAGGGATAATGATGTTTCTGTTACTGCTCTCCTTGGAATCTTTTACCTCCTTGAGATTGAAGGACTCCCAAGTTTGAATAAAAAACAGCATTTCCAATATACCATTTGCAGAGTTAACTCCCAAAAGGAAAACTGTTGGCCTTATTAGGGAACCACTGGCTTGTGTATCAGCAGAGCAAAACTGTGCACTGATTTCTGTTACAAATCATGGTAAAAACCCCATTACTCTGAGGTCAGGGTGTCAATTTTTTTAATGGTTTTGTTCTTGTTAAATAATGAGCCTCAGTGTAAAAAAAACAGTGGGTAAGAAAAGCTGTGGGCGAGGAAAAAGTGGGTGAAAACTTGGAAATACTTTCACTTGATGACAATTTTTAAGTTCTATCACTTGGAAGTAGAATGGAGGCAAAAAACAAGTAGGGGGACACAATCCAAAAAGCCCCACCAAAATAAATTTAAAAAAAAAGCAAAGCCACCACCTGCCTCCTTCAAGAAAGAAAAGGAAACAAATTCCAGCTAGTTGGTTGTGTTAGAAGCATTCTATTGTCTTGAATGTTAAGTTAAAAAGTGTTTTGACTTTTAAAGAGGAGATGAAGGGACACAGCTCCTGGTGGCACAGATTGCTTTGGAAGCAGATGTCAGAGTACACTCTTTGAAAGGCAGATCACAAAAGGCACCGTGAAATGCAGGTGATAAAAAGATGTTGACATGTGCTGTTTCAAGAACGTACTTAAAACCTGACCACCCCTGTTCTTGGAATTTTTAGATTATATGGTACATTATTTAGCAGGAAAGTATCACATTTTGCACCAGCACCATCCAGTTTTTACTGGAGTAGAAGTAGTGTTTTATACTGCAAATTTTAATTGAATAATAATATGATAATTAGCACTTGTAATTTACAAAGGTTTCAAAGCTGAGCCTGTTCCATGCTGTTGCTGCACTGAAAACTGGTGGGTCGAACATGTGGTGGGGAGGAATTTTTAAAGTACAGGTTGTGTTTCCTATGCCTTCAACAGAAATGCAAATTCCTGTCAACAAAACAGACAAGTTTTAGCATTTCTGAGCACAATTACAAAAAAATGCAAAACCTGAGAGGAACATAATTTTATTAAATTTGGTTTAGACATTTTACTGGGCTTATGTGTTAGGAATGCTCTGAGTGTTTAACCTAGGGCATAACTTGTTGCAGATAACTATGAGAGTAATTAGAATATTAATCATATTTTGTGTCTTCAATACTAAAATCAGCTTTAGCGTGTAGTTTTTACAACTTAACATTATATTCTAAAGGAATTATTTTTTAACTGCGTGATTTTCCTGTCCAGATTTAGCAGGCTGCTTGTTGATGTTTATATGACTAATTCAGTCACAAATAAGACACAGCCAGGGTTATTTTCTTATGGTATTTGACATACCAGAACTAAAATTGGCTTTATTCTGTCTCAACACTGAGTGTTGCCTTAGAGGCTATTTTTTGGTCAACACTTAGCATCAAGCTTGCTATTCCCAATTTCCTCTCTCCCTATTAAGAATGGCACCAGGAGAAGAACACCTGGGGGTGTTTATTTAAACCTGCTGAAGAACACACCGAGCATCAAAGAAGAACAAATTAAGGTAAAAATGTCTGGAGTTCAAATCTGCATTCTCGTTTGGGTTTTTTCTTTCTACTAGAAATGTCAGGACTGAAACTCTCTGAACTTGTAACAAATGTAACTGCATATTCCCTTGAAACCAGGCTTTCACATTCAAAGGACAGGCAGAAAATAAAAGACCTACTCAAAAATTGTTCAACTGCCATTCACTCTTAGTGAGAGAGAACTCGCTTTTGCGTGTTGCCAGTCACAAAAATGTATGGAGGCAGATGAGGTTGTAGAGTCTGGCAGAGGTAAATGTTAGATTTTCCTAATTTATATATTTGTATTCTTTACAGCTAAGCTGTCCATTTTGTGTTCTTCCCTTGGAGCTATGTGTCATTGTGCATGGATTGAGTGCAGGTCTCTTAGTAGAATAATTTTGTCCTGTACAGCTCCAGCTGTGGCATGAGGCAGAATCTCTCATTAAATCAGTTGATGGTCTGAAGCTAATCTGAGTTGCTCTCTGGGCTCATCTGTGGTGCTCTCTAAATCAGTTTTGTAAGGTTGTAAACTTTTTTTTTTTTTTTTCTTGGTGGCGTATGCTACTTTTAATAGGGTTTTTGTTAAGAGTTTCTGTTTTGCTTGGAGGTGGCTACAGGCTTCTGTAAGCCCTTTTAGGGTCTGATACTGGGAATTGAGAAAAAAGTCAACTTTATGTCAACATTGTGATTCTTTGTTTGGAGTAAAAAAAAGAAACAGGGAAATTAAACCGCAACATCCTTTCATTTACAGCAGTCAGAAAAAAATTTTCAGAAGTTGCAAGACTGATCACTTTACCCTATTAGAAAAGGAATTTTATTTTCTACCCCTCTTCCTTAAGTGCAGTCTTTCCTTACACTTCTGCTATCAATAACATGTAGCTTAGTTATATATTGATCAGGATTTGTAATATATGGTTTTTTTATTAGTTCATATTCTTTTTAGGAAATACCAGTAAAATGAATATGCAGAAAAATTTTTGTTGTTGTTTACTTGTTTTCTTTCAAGGAAATATTCTATCTGGAAAACCAGAAGGAGTATGAAAACAAAAAAGCTGCCAAGAAGAGGAGGATACAAGTTCTGGGGAAGAAGATGAAAAAGGCCATCATGGGGCTTAACCTGCAGGAATATGATGATGCATCTCGTGAGACTTTTGCCAGTGACACAAACGAGGCTTTGGCTTCCCTGGATGACCTGCAGGAGGGGCACCACGAGGCAAAGATGGAACCTGAGGATACCATTGAAATTGATAATGCCCACGATTTGGAGCTCTTTTAGTTATGATATTCTTGATAACAGAGTCTCTATAAAAACATGTTAAATAAGCCTTTCTTGTAATCCTGCAGCTTCTCGTTTTCAAAGTATGGGGAATACTTGATGCTGAAAAATGAGAGGTAATTCTTAGTTAAATTTAACCGCATGAAAGACTTTTAATTGTACTGTTACTTGTTTGCTGAGTCCGCAGAAACTGTCAAGATTTTTCTAGATAACAGCCCCGTGTCACTTTAGGAAGCATTTTTAGTCACATGTTAGCTTTAGGAGTTAAGGCTGTATTTCAACCAAATAATTATCTTTTAATTTGCTGAAGCACACAAAGTCATCAGGTGAGCAGTGCTCTACTACAGATGAACAGAAAAAAAAGTATTAATTTAGTCTTGATATAAAAGATCATATATTCTTAATGTGGCAGTGTATTAACAAAAACAGCAGTATTTATAGAATTAAGACCTGTAAAAACAGATTGGTTTGTGAAATAATTTTAGTGGACCTTTGAATAAGAACCTTGTAAATAGCAGTATTGAACAATGTATGTTTCAGATTTCTGCAGTTTCATTCTTTGTATTCCAGTGATGACTTGAGCTTCCTATCTGTTCTGTCTAAACATTTTCCATGATTAGACACACACCTAAGTTCCATGGATCTTTTTGTTTGCAGACAAATATAACTGAAAGCTTTCAGAGTAGTGAGATTTTACTAAGCTGTGTTCCCTTCAAGGGTCTGTAGACTGTACATGCAGATATAAACCCTTTACCTTGCAGTTCTTGTTTCTGTCCTTCTCCTGTGTGCAGTGAAATAATGTGCAGCTTGCAGAAGATCTGGAGTTTTTCTGTGCTGACTCTTGCAGGGGATATTTTTTTTAATTTACTTGATTCAGGAAACTGCTGTGTAGTTTGTTAGTTCAGCCAAAAATATTTTTATGTTGAATATTGTTTTTAATATAGCTGAAGAACATGTGTAACACTGATATGTATGATGTGTAAAGTATTTTGTTACTAATAAGTTGTGGCATTTTTTGTGAGTAGACACTATTCAGCCCAACTTCTGTGCATAAATTTTGTTCACCTTTGGGTCCTTGAGTTTCAGAAGGAAAGTGTGTCAGTATAACACATAAGCAGTATATAAGGTTGAACAATTCGGTACTACCAAGAGCTGGCATTTAAAGGATTGCAGCATTTGAAGAAACACTTCTTACACATAACATTCCATTACCTGCCTTACTAAACCTGGGTTTTGACTTTTCTGCTTTTTTTCTGTTCACGTGAAACAGAGCTCCTAATTATTAAAAAGTTACTCATCAGATGTGCAGCATGCCTTTGCTGTTAGTAGTTGCTCGTGCTGAAATAACAGAATTTCTAATTTTTTCGTTAATTTTCCTAACCAGTGATGATCACACTAAACCAATAACTCTAATAAGGGAAACAGAATTTTGTGCTGTTTAATTGCTTTGGGACTGTACCATTTCACCCTGGTTTTGGGAACTGCTTGGGGATATGTCTTAACTGTTTTCTGGACAGAACCAGCAAATTGTAACATTGTTTTAAGCAATTTTTTTTATTGTTATGTGATTTGCACTGTGTATTTTTTATGTTTATATTTCTAACTTTGATTTCCTGTGCAAGGGGTACTGAAATGGTGTGTAAAGTGTTGTCTTTAACAAAAGGGTGATAGGGACATTATTCTATTGGAGAGGGCAGTGAGGATGGGGAGGGCTCTGGAGGGGGGGCTAGGGACTGAGGGCACTTGGTCTGTTCAGCTGGAGGAGAGGAGAGTGAGAGGAGACTCACTGGAGTCTTCAAAATCCTCAGGAGGGGAAGAGGAGGGACAGGCACTGATCTCTTCACTGGTGACTAGTGAAAGGACTCCAGGGAACGGCCTAAAGCTGGGTCAGGGTGTTCAGGTTTGGATTGGCTATCAGGAAAAGGTTCTTCCCCCAGAGGGTAGTTGGGCACTGGAACAGGTTCCCCTGGGCAGTTATAACCACACCAAACCTGACAGAGTTCAGGGAGTTTTTGGACATGGCTCTGATCAGGCACAGGATGGGATTGTTGGGGCTGTGTAGAGCCAGGAGCTGCACTGGATGGTCCCTTCCAGCTTGGAAGATTCCATGGTTCAGTTCCCTCCCACTGTCTAAGAGACCTTTTCTTAACTTGTGGTATTTTCCCTGGCCAAAAGCCAGGCCAGTTCAAAATAATGAGTAGCTGAGTCTTTGCTCTTGGTCCCCAGCATTCTCCTTGTGTTTGGTATCAAACATTAAGCAGCACCAGTTTCTGTGACTACACCAGACAGACAGACACACCAGTCTGTCCTGGGCTGATCCTTGCACAAGGAGCAGCCCTGCCTGTCTTTTGTCTGGGAGCAGATCTGTCTCTGTAGATTTTGTTCTAATGTTCTGCAGGCAGAAATGCAAGCAACCCAGCTTGGAGTTTGAGTTCTTCAAGTTTCTCTGATGAGCAGGTGTGGTTGAGGTATTATCTTTGCTGCAAATAAAGACTCTCTACTGCTGGTACAAACATCACCCTTTATCCTATAAACTGTAGCAGCATAATGAGCCATCTCTGCTATACCCGAAGAAGATGCTGAAAAAATGAGGGGAATGTGCTTTGATCTGAAAACACAAAGCTCATTTATAACCAAAGACCTTTTGCCCTTGCATCCTAAATTTCAGCTGGAAAGCTGTGATATTTTGGTACCACTGGAAAAAATAGTTTATTTAAGATTCAGTTTTACTGTGGATCTTGAAAGCATCATTTAAAGTACAATTGCAATTTTGCACATTCTCCTTCCCCTTACAAGTAGATTACCTCATTAAGGTGTTCTTATGCCCTCTGGGCTTATTAACTGCCAGAATTCTAAAGGAAGTGTGGAATGACACAGTTCAAGCTACAAAGGTGATGGGAAAAGGAGATGATTGTATTAAATACGGCATTTCTCCTACAGAGAAGATGAATTTCATGCATTTTTTTCAGAGTAAAAGGGAAGGGGTAGATTGAGTAATAAAGACAATTCTTGAGCGTGTTTTTTTTAATTCCGAGTTTTTATTAGTCATAAAACTTCAGTATGACAATGCTCATTATTTATCCCCTTAACTTAGACCATCCTGTGACTCAGACAAGTGTGTCAGAGGCAATATTTAAAAAAATGTTTATTCAACTGTCCTGGTTTAGAGTAAATTTGGGAGGAAACCTCTGAATGGGGTCTCTCCAGGGAAAGGGAAAAAAAAACCAATTCAAGCAATCCCTCCCCCAGTCAGTTCGGGAAAAAATTTCCTTGGAGAGAAGTGGAAAAAAGAAACAGAACTGTTTATTCAACAGGCAACACACCTCCCAGCACAAAATTGAACAATACCAAACAGNTCTTTCCCCCTGCTTCACTCCTGGAACCAGTCTTAAAGTTGGAGAATTTAATATTCAACACCAACAGAACAGACGATTTAGGGATACGGGCATCATACAGTCACCCCAAGACATCAACGTATAGAGGAGAATTCATTACTCCAGTGAATAGCAGCTTCTTTGGTGTCTCAGAGATCCAGGCCCTTTTCTGAACCATTCTGGGGCTTCAGTGGATCTGGGAATATCCATCCAGTCTTGGAGCTTTGGCACCACAGTTTGCTTAAGGGATTCGGGAATGTGGCAGAGACGATGACTGCACTTTCCTGGCACCACCTCTGGAAAACATGGCAGCCTTTGCAGCAGCTGTGGCCTCTTGGTGATTTTGGACCTCACACATCTCATCTTATTCGTGATCTGCCAGACCTAAGAAGTTCTTGCAGAACAAAGCTATATTTAAAAATTACGTATTTGAAGGTTTCTTGTCTCTCCCATCTGCAATGATGGTAGATCATGCCACTTTTTCAGAGCTATGGGAGAAACACTCAGCTTTGATACATTTAATATTGCCCAGGCAAATGCATTTCTAGAATCACAAAAATCTGGACCTAAATACAGACAAAAATAAGGAATGTGTATCTGAAGGGAGACTACACACAATTTAGCTATTGTGGACACCTTTCAGGTTGTTGAGTTCTTGTTTCTTTTTTTGTTTGACTAGAAAAATTTGTTTAGTAATTTAAAGAAACAAACAAAAAAACCCAACAATTTTGTATCATTAAATATATACAGAAAAGAAAAATTTACTATCTTAAAAACTTTTCCCTGAACAGAATGTTTTATTAATAGAAAAGTTACTAGTGATTCAATATATCAACATTCTTGTTTAAGACATAATCCCTTTGAAAGGTATTCTCATTTTCCTGCAGAAGTTGCACTTTTTTAATTAGCCATCTGAATTTTTCATTCATTCTATCAAGGATTAATGGTGTTTGGGTTTTGTTTTTTTTCCCCAATGGGTAGTACAGCTATTTACAGTAATTATTTTACATTTGATGTTTAATTACCACTGATGAGTTTTGTACTGACACCTTTTCAGCCACTGGAATGTCTCCATTCAACATGCAGAACTGAGGAAAATAGATCCTGGAAAACGATTCTGTCTTGGAGCACCAGGAAAGACCTTGCCATGGAGCTGAAAGAAATGCCTCAAAAAAAAAAAAAAAAAAAAAAAAAAAAAAAAGAGGGA
>VXBI01003739.1:0-21513 GCA_013397375.1 Toxostoma redivivum
ATACAGTCACCCCAAGACACATAATTACTACCTGATGCAGAACAGGGAAAAGTATTTGTCCTCTCAGCAATGTTCACAAGCTAGAAAAATTATTTTCCATGCTACTTGGAATGATGATGTCAGGAAAATTAATCCACAAACACCAGAAGTTTATGTCCAAAAAGGAGATAGAGAAGTCCTTTTTGCTTTATTCGAATGAAGGGAGAGGCCATGGGACATTCCACTGGGATGTCTCAAATTTTTGGAGGATGCAGCCTCCTTTTTATCCTATTTTCCCAGCCGCATTTCTCTCTTTCTTTCCCCATTGGCTGAGGTACTTCAGAAGCATAGACTTCCCGGAACGCCTGATACCTAAAATCCCCCTCTAATGTACAACCCTCCCTTTTAATTTTTAATTCTTATTGAATTCATAATTTTCCCCCATTGCTTCTTTCATCTTTCGACATTCAAATTTATTAATCAGCAGCCCTACAGTTTGTTTGTAAAGGCAAATAAATTTTCCATTCATCAATCAGTGGAATCCATCCCATTGTTTCTTTTATCTCTCAATGCTAGTCCTATCTACAAGCAGATCCACAGCTCATTTGTAAAGACAAATTCAACATTCCTCTCAATGAGGGTCAAAATTACCCAGGGTCAGTTCTGTTTGGAGCCTTGAGGTGTTCTTTTCATGCTGCCAGTGAAACAGAAGCTGCCTTCGACTGCTTTTACTTTTCCAAATAAATGTGTACTTCAGTAACAGCAGAAAAAAAAGCTAGACCACCCTAATGGATACTGTTACAGCACTGAGGGTGTAAATTATATTGATTAAAAGCTTTGGGAAGGTTTTGTTTTTCAGTGCAATTTCTTTTAATATGATATTCTTGGAAAGCAGTGTTTCAGAAGTAAAAAGGATGAAAGAGCTGTGACCTGTCTTTTTTAAAAAAGGAAAACCACATGGAATAACACCTGTTGCTCAGACTTACTGCCGTGGTATAATTAGGTGTTCAGCCTGTCTTCTAAGGTTGGAATGCTTATTTCTAAAGATTTTCAATGCCAAGTAAAACATTCAAATACTCTTTCTTCAATTACTAGCAATGGGACCTGGGCACGAGGGTGGCCTAGAAAGTTTCAGGAAAGTCCCTTTCTTTTCACATTAGGACTAATGGACAGCATTGATCCTGCCAGACACAGCTGTTGCCACATTTTTCTGCCTTTGCATCTTGGCAGGAGGCAGTAGCTATACTGTAGTCCCTTGTAACTGTTTTCATAAATCACACAAGAGAAGAGTGCTAGTCATGATGATTGATCAACATAATACAAAAATAGCAGCTTTGATGCAGAGATTTTGGGGCATTTCTAATACCATGTGTAATCGACACCAAATAGCCACTGTTCAGGTAGCTCAGTTATGCTTTTGACACCCAAATAGGAGCCCAAACCCTATTCAGTATAGAATCTGTCATTAAGAGATTTCTCAGCAATTCATCAGCCTCTTTATTTGTGACAGTTATTTGCAGCTTGGTATTTCTGCAGCACACGCATCAACCTCTCAGGCATAAGGATGGCCATAATAAAAATAGAAGTGTAACAGGTCACGTTTCTACACTTTAGCCTAATGGGATAATTTAATGTGCTTTTAATGGCTATAGATCTCTCCCATCCTCCCTAAACACAGATCTAACAATGTGAGATTTGAGGTAATAGAAGCTTCTGGTCTGGAGCTGTTATTTCTTTCTATAGCTTGCTTTTGCCATTCTGCGGAGTATAAAATTCAAGATTGGTTTGAGATTAGTTTGGATAAGTGTAAGTACTTTGCAGAGATATTTTTAATTGCTTCCTGCTCCTTTACAAAGTCCACTGGTGTTCCTCAAAAAAAAATGTGTAGCGAATTCATATGTAATGTTTGGGTGAAGATTTCAAACACAATGCTTTTAAAGAGGATCCATTGCAAAGCAACTTACACTTGAAAAATTTTGCAGCGTTTTTGGGGATTCTGAGCCTTTAACAGGAATGAAGTATTTTTCGAGATCCTATTCTATTCTGTTTTAATTTTGAACACATACTAGAAAAGAATTTATTATCAAAACAATATTTTTCTATAAAGGCAAGACATCAACATCCATTCTATTCCTCTATTCAATTTACAGATGTTGAAGTGCACACAAGATGTTAAGTCAATGATTACTAAGCAGCTTTTAGATTCTCTCTTTGTAGCATAACCTTGAAATTCTTGATAACTTGTAGTTTTGCATGACTGAAGACTCTTTCCGTGTATGCATAAGCAAAATATTTTATTCTTTGTTTAGAGGAATTTGTCTTTTGCTTTGCTTGGTACTAGAAAAATATGATCACAGTGTCAAAACCAAAATAAGTAGCATTTCACAGCTATTTTTGTAGAGTGGTAAAGTCCTTGTCACAAGGACTTTTCATTTTGTGAAGGATTGATTCTAGAGGGATTTCATTCTCTCTGTAAACCATAGCACAGAAGATGCACTGTGTGCAGTTACAGAACATGCAATTAATATTAAATCACAGAAAATGGCTCTTGGCTTTAGTGTCACTTAATATCATTCTGAAGCTTTCAAGGACCTCTCGCAGTCACACTCTATGTGTATTTCTCAGAAAAGAATAATGGTTTTGTTTTTCCCTGCATTTATCCTCTAAAATTAAAAAATAATAAAGTCATCGTACTAGCAGTATAAACAAAGGGGTTTAGCAACTTTTCTGCAACCTCTGTTCACTGGTAAATGCAGAGTCACAAATGAAAACTTCACATCTTTTGTTAAAAAAGTTTCTCTGTATGAAATTGTGCCCCCAGATAAGCACTTTCATTGTCCCTTTTTGGAAGAAGTTTAGATCTGGCCTCGTGTGTAGTAAAAAAGCACAGCCACCAGACTGCAGTGGAGCTTTGATCTTAGTATTGAGATTTTATGAAGCACCTATCACAGGAAAATTCACATCTGTGATGAATTTCTTCAACGCTTCAGCTCTCTACTGTCTTGAGTTGTCTTAAGGTAAGCCAGAGCTATACATTAATGAATTGAGAATGCACATATCATCCCTGGCTGAATTATTAATGTCTTTTTCCCATCTGGCTTCAAGGTCAGGCGTGTGTAAAGATGCACGCAGAATTCACAGGTCAAACTGGGTCTCATTGTGCTGAATGTTGATCAGCATGGGCAGTCTCCTTTCCAAATAATTGATAACCTGGATATGAGACAGAAAATAGCACAAGCAGAACAGATAAACGATCGCAAAACAAAGTAGGGAAAAAATGTGTGGAAAAAATTGACACAGTTCTGTAAGCATAGTTTTGGCAAAATCGTTATTTCCTCATCAAAAACACAGGTAGCGTGAGTTCAGGTGTCACTTGACATACTGCAACTCACTAGTCAGGCATTTCCGCTACTACTTGTGCTTTTAAATTAAGGATTCACCATTCAGTGACTCCAGCACAATGAAGATGAACTCTTCCTATCCAAAAGTGATTCTTCACAGGTAAAGCAGCATCTACTCCCACACTTCTGGTCTTGTCCCTGAGCAAGACATGCTACTTCTAATTACAATGCCAGGCTGTTATAGGAGAGAAGAACTGGCTCATGCAATGCAGACAAAAAGGGTCAGTCACTGACCAACTGGCACATTTTATTTTTTATAAGTATCGAAAATGAAAACAAATGACATTTTCTTTTTGGTATCATTCAAATAATAAACCTCAAACACAGAAATCTTAATTCATTTTCTCTCTTCCACCGTACTGACAAAGATATGACACAGCTATATCTATTAAAACAAAGACACCAGAAATTATAACACATCTTCTCTGTCTCATTTCCAAAAATAACTATTCCTAACAAATGCAGGGAGAAACCAAATGCAGCTGCATTAATGAATTGGTCATCTAGGATATCCAACTGATCACTGCTCTATGAACACTCCTTAGCAAAAAATGGTAAGTGTTAGAAAAAGCATACAAAATGTCATAGGCCAGTGGTATTTCTGCACCTTGGTAACACTGAAAATGAGCACAGATAAATTGGAATTGAAAAATTATACAAAAAATAAGTGCTGTGAGCTGTCTTGCTTATCTCCAGAGCATAAAAAAAAAAAAAAAGAAGAAACTCCAGAAAAATTATTACACTTGGAGTGTGTTTGAGTGCAAAATCATAGGGAAGCATAAAAACTATTAGTTTATCAGTCAATGAAGTTACAACTACATTAAGAAAAATAGGGCCTTAGAATGAGAGATTGGATAAAGTGAGAAAATCTGCTTTCAACAACTCAGAAGAGAGTTGTCTTCTGTTCCTGGGCCTTTGTTTGAAGTGTGATCAATAGAAAGGTGCCAGTGTGTCTGAAATTCCTAGAGCAAAACTTTAGCTGCTATAAATCAGTGCTGAATCCATCCAGCTGCTCTTCACTGCTGGCAGAGGTGATGACACAGTGATAATAAGAGATCAACAAGAACAACATTCAAGGTCAGTGTCAAAGTGGTGGAAAATGTCCAGGGGCATTTTCCAGTCATGGATAAATCTTGACTGTGTGAACTCTAGAATCATTTAGGCTGGAAAAAAACATCATTTTTTCAACCAGTAATCCAGCACTGCCAAGCCCACCACCTAGCCATGTCTCTTTGTCTTGCTCTCATTTAGTCCTGGCATCTTCTGGCCTGGGAATCACTCTCCTAAACCAGTTCTGCAGCTGATGAAGTTTTGTGGCATTTTCTTGCTGTTGTCTGCAGAAACAAGTGTTTGCATATAAAAGTACTTTATAAATACATTTAGGAGGGAGCTGCTTGTCTGGTATGGAATTATAAAATCTTCCCATTCAACAAATCACACAGAATCAATTAATATGGACAGAATCATTAATATGGAATGTGAACTGCAGAGTAGACCAAATAATGTTGGTATAAACAACTTGAGATTCCAGCTCTGGCATTGCTAGTAGATTACATTTTTTGGACATTCATTATGTAAGTCTTTTGATTTCAAAGGAAATGGTATTCCAGAGTCTAGTTTCTTATTCTGCAATTAGAAGAAAAATTAATCCATGCCTTTTTACTGCTTCATGTCCTGCCATCAAAATCTCCAATCACTTCTAAAAATCTCTGCATTAATCTGTATAGGAGGAAGGAAATATTCCTATTCATGTCATCCTCTGATTTCCAGGATAGACTAATCAATACTGACTGGAAAAAGCATATCCTTAGTATCAATAAGGGCATAAATTTTTTGTTCCACTATAGCCTATAGTCATGTTAGGTCTAATATAGAGGGACTACTCAAGTAGTGCATATTTTCAGACAATTTCCTGGGTCAAAGTTAGGTGTCAAACATCCAAAACCTGTCCCTATTCAATCTAGCCTGTGGCAACAAATTTATTATGGAAACAAAAAAAGGCAAATGTAAAAAATAATATCCATACAACAAATCAGAAACATCCAATTAAGAACAGAAAGTAGTGCTGCCACAAGGCTGATGACGCATGATAAAGATGAGATAAAATACTTTCTACCTGTATCTGGAAGACTACATGGAAACAACATCTGCACTGTTTCCTGTCTGACTTCAATTGCACAATATTATCCTTAGAGATCAGATGTACTAATCAGACTTCCTGTTTTTTGCATGACTACTTGGGGTCATTCCTTTTAGCCTCATGTCTGTCGTTCAAAGTTCACACTGTTCCCCTTTCTGAGCAGAGATCACCTTATAGCTGGGAAGTCAGTGTTGGCTGGTAAGAGCCATCACAGCTGTCCCAGGAAGATCCACTGGGTTTGGCCCAGCTGAGGATAACTGCTTCTCTTCCAGATGGGGAAGATCACCCAGTCCTCCTGGGAGCCCATCAGAGAAGAGACTGAGTGGTAAGGATGCTCTTTTGGGAGACAATTTGGAAAAACAAAGAGTGGAGCAGGATGTGGTTGAGAAGGCAGCTTTCCACCGAGTGAACTGATGAAAAGGATTTGATAGGGTGAATTTATTTTCCTTGGAGAAATTTTACTGAATATTCAAATGGAAGAGTTTGGGCTGAGCTGGAGAGTGCCTTTCAACACATAATATTGTTATTTTCTTCTACCTGATACTTCTCATAAAGAATATAACTGTTCCTCCCTGATCCTTAAGAGGTAGGTAGGCAGGCAGCTGGGAAAGGTTTCAGATATTTCCAAGCAAAGGACATTGGGGTCTTTATCTTAATATTCTATATATATACATTATATATAGTATACAATATAATTTCATTATATATGGTATATTGTTTTATTATAAACACATATATATATTTTATTATAAACATATATGGCATCGTATTCTTAGATTATGATATATATTACTTCTGTCTTGTTCAAACTGCTGGTAAATAATCAATACTTCAAATTTGCAAGTAGCAAAACTGTTTTGAGGTCTTGGGGGCATTTTACACAGAATAAAGAAAGAAAAGAAGCAACTTTTTCCAAACTTCCAGTGTTGCATGCACGAGAGAGCTAAAGGTAAGTATTCCTCTCCTCCCAAGGGCAGCACAAATAGACTCATTCTGCATTTTGCTCTCACTTAAAGTTGCACTATAACGGGAAACATCCACCTGCACTATGTACCCATCTTCTTGTCTGTTTATTCCTTATTAACTGTAGTTGGAGATTTAGGCTCTGCAGGTCAACATCATTCAAAAACTAAAACTAAATTGTGTCAAAATAGGTATGTCTAGAGAATGAGGGCTCTCTGCAGATGAAATCAGTACTTCTGCCAGATTCTCGTGGAGTTATTGCCAACTGCATTGTTTAGCCTGCTTCCAGCTCCTAGACAGTGAAACGTCAAGTAACCCATATAATTAAAATTTTTTCAGACCTTCTAGGCATTATGGAGTGTCCTGGCTTACAATTCAAAATGTATTCTATCACCATCTGTTGAAATGAGAGAAGGGCTGATCCTTACCTCTGTGGGAGATATCTTCTGTTAATGGGCCATTAAGTCCCACTGCTTGACTGATAAGATTACATCATCCCATTGGGAGATGATCCAGTCACGGGGAGGAGCCATGCCTTTCCTACCTAAATAAAAACCGAGGTTTGAAACAGCAAAGCAGCCTTTTTCCCCTGGATTCCAGAGGAGAAAACCAGGCTTTTCCACATCATCGCTGGACCTTCGGAGGAAAACTGCACCTTCTACAGGAGCACTGCTTCAACAGAACCACATCTGTCATCCAGGAGGACTGCAGCCACCATTTAATGGGACTGCACCAACACCCTGATTGACAGGGTGTCAGGTTGTATTCTGACTCTGTCAGTGGTTTTATTTTGTATTATTGCATGTATTTATTTTTTTTCTCTTTTTTCCTGACTTGGAGCCTCTCACTGGTCTTGCTTTCAAACCAGTACATGGAGTTACTATCAGAAATCATCTTAGTCCCTCCAAAGGATTGGGGCTTGTTGGCAATGGAGGTTCTGTAACTGGTAATTGTGCCTACACTACCTGAGAAGCTTCTAGTTCTTCATTACTATCCTGAGCTACCAGCTATAGTAGCTATTAGCTACTGGGTCTGAGTGAGATTTTGATTCATGTGACGATTCAGGAGGTTCCCACAGCTAACCAGGTGCCTACCCAGAATATTTGTTTAGAGAAGGGGCTGATATGACCACCTGTCTCTTGAAATAGAGCACAATGTTGTACCTGTAATCCCACTTTTCCCACCTTATACCCTATCTTGGATATTAGATACACCCACAGGTTGTGAAGAAAACAAGGTTCAGCCCCCCCTATATACCCTAATGGATCTTGAGTTCATCTTATACCATACATCACCCTGACTTCCCTGGAGGGAAAATAGGTTATAGGCACACTAGCCAGCAAGTACTTAGAAGAAGGCACCTGGAGTGGCCAGCAAGGCAGAGAATTGAACTGAACACATCAGTTGGATTACTATTTTTACTCTTGCACATCTCAAATTGCTTTTACTATCATTTCAATGTTTACCAATATCCTTCAAGGCAGTTTCTAGTACTGATAGGCTCAGCCTTGTACTCAGCAGCTGCTGCTGAGAACATCCTGTGCTCTCAGGCACATGCCCATGGCACACCTCACCAGGTGACCAAGATATATGCTGTCACTTTAGTGTTTAATTATACAGCTCTTCCTCATCCCCATCTCCACAGCTGAGGACTGAGACCAAAGTTGATGAGAAAGGGAAACAGTAATTCAGCTGGGGAAAACATATGAAGATCTTCTAAGCTGCTGTAGCACAAATTACTCCAGCTAGGATATGATGGGGCATTAAAGAGTAAAAATGTGTCAGGTGGGGTATTAGGTGGAATGACATCTTCTCTTCAAAGGGAAATAATCCATATATGAATAGTGTGGTAAAATGGAAAGGTGAAGAGCAATACCAAGACCCCCTAACAAACAGCAGATGAGAAATTTAAGGAATGTGTTGATATACATAATGTCATGGAGCCTAAAAGGGCTGAGGGTGAGAAGAAAAATGAAAAGCCTAGAGCTTTCCTCCTATAGTGAAAGTGGAGCTGCTGTTGCCTAACCTCTGCTCTCTGCCAGACTAAGGACTCCTAACGATTACACTCCTCTGTCTGCAAGCTACATTCATTGCCTCATCTGAGAAAGAAATCCCAGATCTCTGACAAGCTTTATGATATCTTTATGATGTCAGCCATGGCTTCCACTGAAGCCCTGTATCAGGACTTCTAAAGATGAAGCAAAACCTTCTACAATCAAGAAGCTTGCATAAATCAAAAGTTTTGAAGGTCTCCATCTAAAAGCTCTCTACTTTTCCTTGTGGCTGTTAGGCTAATGCTTTTAACAAGAATGTTGAATGAACAAGGAAAGTGGAGTTTCACATGAAATCACTTTCCTTCAGGAGCCTGGAATTCAACACATAAGGCAATATTAAACTTTCATGGAATGTGTTCATTAAAATGACTCAGTTCCTTTTGTAAATAACTAGCTCCTTCACCATGTGATGTCTTCACAAGACTCTTCACTATCTGATGTCTTTGTAAACCTTGACAATCTCTTCCCTTCCATTCCTTCTGTGTATTTGTGGGAATATGTACACGCTCCTTCTCAAATAACTTAATATTCCTCAAGCCCTATAAATATTAACAGACAGACTTTGTAGAGCACGAGATTAAATGTTTACCATTCACATCAAAGGTAGTCAATTCATGACCCATTTAGGTTGAATCTCTGCCAGGGGGGTAGGGAAAGGAAAAAAGGATGAGGTAGAAAAGAGTCCTCTGTGAACGTCATTTGAGCACATGTTTATGGCAATACCTTTGTTGCCTACACAAATGTATTTGCATATCCATAAGTAATAAGAATTAAGACATGGGCTTTGTTTGAACTCCTCTTGGTTTGATTTTCTTTTGACAGGTGAGTCTTGGTTTGCATGCTGTGTTCAGTATCCTTTGAATCACAAATCACTTCACAAATGTAACTTAGTAATTATCTTGCTTTCGGAGTGCCTACAAGTTCAGACCTTTAAGAGAAATAAATTATCGAAGATAAATTCTTTCCCAAATCTATGTATTTCAGAGACAGCAAATTAAATGTTGAGTGATATTTCTCACGTTCTGGTGGCTCTGAGACTTGCCTGGGGCAGGGGAATGTGTCTGCTACATGTATAGGATAACACTGAGTAAGTTCCTGCATCTCTTTGTGTTTACAGCTTTTTCTCCCACACTCGTAGGATGGGAATAATACTGATAGCTGTAATAACTGTTGGGGCCTTGAAGGGCAACTATTTAAGAATAAACCAAGTATATGTTGCAGAAAGACCAATCTTACTATTTTACCATTCATGTCACACTTCAAGCAAGCAAATAATTGGCCCAAATTGCCAAAACAGAATAAAAACCAGAAGGGTGGCTTCACTGATTTCAGAACAAAGCTACAGCGTTTCTTTCAGCCTTTAACAATGTACCTTACAGTCTATATCTGCTTTTATCAACTTACATGAACAGTGCAAACAAATATTATAACAATTCTGCTTTCTCCAAAGCCCCTTTCCCAGCAAATTCAAAGAGTTTTTAAGGTATCTAGATTAAAATATACCAATGTACACCAAAAAAATTAACAAAATAAACCAAATAATTACAAATACCTCACCTTCTAAATAGTCTCAGATTAACAGTTTATGAAGAAAACCTTTGCTATGATTCAGATTCCAGTTTTGTTAAGATGGGTGTTAACAAAGATCATCTGCTGGTAGGCATTAACAAACCTGTACCAACCTGGGCAGTGGATTTTTTCTTTTGAAACCACTGAAATTTGAGTCCTTCAACACCTATTTTTTGTGAAGGGAAATTCAAATCCCCACAATTTTAATAAAATCCAAGTCTTATCTTGCAAATAACACTATTTTGTGAGGAGTATCAATACATATATACTTGGAAAGTTTGAAGAGAAGCAGACATAGAGGCACTCCAAATGCAAATCCATGCCTTTGCCTCATTTTCCACCACTGATATAAATTAAATTCTTTGTTTCTCGCTCAAAAGTTGATGCAGGACTGCTACTACCTGTAAGCAGTGGTGCCTGCTAAGAGCTCTGGAGAGATGCAGAAACACATACAATGACTGGCAGGTCTTATTGCTGAATAATAGTGTCACTTTATAGCAAAAATGTGTCTGGCATTCCTGCCACAGTAGTAGACATAACTCAAGGGTTTCATCATGCTCCATACCTCACCCTGCAGTGACAGTCATTAAGTGCAGGGGTAGAGCCTTCCTATTCCTTCCAAGTGAAATGGTTCTAAGAAAAGATAACACATTCCTGGAAATTAAATAATACAGTTACAACGCTGATTACCCTCCTCTAACAGTCCTGTGTTGTACGATCACAATTTTCATTTTCTTTGACAAATTTAATGGGTACTCATGCTAGCAATACTATTTTTTTTTTTCTAGCAGGAAACTATAGTTTTTTTCCTGCCCACCTTGTCCCTCCTGACATCTGAAGGTGGTGAGTATCCCATTGGTCATTATTACAAAGAAGCTGGATGGTAGAAATATCTCATTGGATAAATAGTTGCTAGTTTGCAATTGAGGTACTGGGCTGATGGAGGTCTCTGTGCCCTGGCTCATCTTATCTTCCAAAATTAATGAGTGGTGCAAAGACAGTGCTGAGGATACATCCCAATGGCAGGAGTTATGCAGCTGTGGCACCAGCCTTAGAGCAGCTCAGGTGGTGTGGCACTTTTCCTTCCTCATCTTCTTCTCACTTTAGTAAGCCACGTGTTTGTCCCTAATTTAGTGCTCCTTGCAGACCTTGTAGCTACACAGCAGAACAGCTGGATATTTTTGGGTGCTGGTAAGCTGCCTGAAGTCCAGGGTGTTCCTGCTGCCTGTGCAAACATAAATCTCTTCTGACTCACAATAAAAGCTTTCACTTTCTTCAGTAAGGTGGAATAGACAAAAGGACTGGAGCTGAGTAATACAATACCTTCTTCTACTCCACTTGCCTCCTTAAATGTTATGCTTTGAGTTTTCTCCCCCATTCCCTGCATGTTCTTTTACCCTTCCTTCATCCATAATCAGAACCTCTAAATAGCAGATGAATAAATCTGGTCAGTACTTGCTTTAGGATAGCAAGCAACAACCCAGGTATCCATATTCTCTATACTCATCACTCACACCTTCTTTATCCTAGAGGAGCTATGTAGATTGAATTTATGGGAACCTATGCCTGAGGGCCTTAAGAAGACACTCTGAGGGAACACTGTGTGTATTAACTGTTATTTTTATTCTGTTTCTCTATCTCTCTTTTTTTTTCCTCTCTTTTTCTTTTTTTCTTTTTTTTTTTTTTAAGTTGGTATTTCATATTCTTTCCACTTTAGGACAGAAATGAGCCACTCAAACCACTTAACTCTTTACTCCCATTGATATTGCCCAGAAACACCAGTGTCTCTTTGACCAGTGTCTCTGCTATTTCCTTTCAATCCTTCCAAGGTGCTGGCTTTCTTCTCCCAGTCAGGAACAACTGAAGACCTTCAGGATTTTTAAGGTTTAAAATCTAGATTCATATCTTGACCAGACCCTGTTTTTCGGGTGGCAGAGTACAATATCTATGCAAATTATTACCTCTCTGGTAGTTGTAGCTTGATCTGATAATCTCAAATCTTCTATAATGAATTTGCTATCTCTGATTCTGACTGTCATGAGATATCTGCTCTGGAAGATTCACAGATAAATATGATTGCAATGACTGAAAGAAGACACTTCCTTTTAAAACTCCGAGGTATTATAAAGTGCTAGGTATCAGACTTTTGTGTTTATCCTCAAACTGTTGTAAGAGCAAATGTTCAAAAGTAGCTCTCTGTGCAGACTGTTGGGTTGTAAATGTCAAATGCCTCATAAATGCGGATAATCTATCTCAGGAGATTCTACATTCCCTTGTGACATATCTGTGCATGTACAGGGTTACAGGTCCTCTGGGCCAAGCTGTGCATTTTGCCATTCAGGAGCACAACACTGCTTGGTCCTAGAACGGGTTGTGCCTACTTGTGAAAAATAAATGTGTAGCACCATGATGCTTGTTGAACTGAATGTGGTGCTTTTGAGAATGGAAAAGGGAATCACATGTATATAACAATTACATAAATTGAACATTTTCCCTAAATGTTCTAAATTCTTCCAGGTATTCTGAATCTTATGAAGTCAATTCAAAGGAGAAGTATACCTGGCAAAAATTCAACTCTGTGCTACTTGATACTGCTCTTTCTTGTTTGAAACATAGCAGAGCATAAGTTGGGGATGGAAACTGTGTAGGTTTTCCTACACTCTTCCTCCTCTGTCATGCACCCCAACACTCATCAGCAAGAAGTGACAGGGACAGCACATAATCACTATCTGTTTCACACAGGAAGCATTTCTTCAACTGAAGAACTGAATTTCAGTGGAAACAAATGTTCTTTGTTCTCTTTTCTCCTTCCAAACATCATAAATAACCCTATTAAATCAATGAGATTACTGGAGTAGATAGTGCAGATCTGTTTACACTTTGGCAACACCCCTGGAGGTCTCTCAAGTAAAAGGCATATCCTCTTCTTTAAATGCACACCTTGGCCAGTCAAACTAGGGACAAATGCATCACAAAAAGCCTAAAGAGGGCTCCTATTTGAAGCTGTTTCTAGAGGAGAAAAGTCTTTTCTGCTTCAAGTCAAACCTTGACCCTCTTATGAAACACAGCTTTTTTTTCTATTGGCTGATAGTTAAACTGATGTGTCAAGACTTTATCATTTACCCTCTTCATACTTAGACTGCATTAGTCACCTCCACAGGGCAATGGGTGGTTGCTGGCTGCCATCCCAAGTGCTCTGTAGCTGTGATGGCACCACTTGCTCTGCCTCTACTTTGACTTGGGTTGTGATGGCTTTCCACATCTATACAAATGAGGGTATAAATACCCCTGTGTTGTTTGTTGTTGGTTCTTTAAAGATTCCATTCACAGAAAAACATGGACCTGCTGGAACGGGTCTAGAGGAGAAGACCATGAAGACGCTCAAAAGGCTGGAGCACCTCTCCTATGCCTCTCCTACGATGACACACTGAGACAGCTGGCGTTGCTCATCCTGGAGAAAAAAATATTCCAGGGAGACTTTAAAGCACCTTCTGGTACCTAAGGGAGATACAATACAGCTGGAGATGGACTTAAGAGCATGTAAATGTAGGGCAAGGGTTAATAGATTTAAACTAAGAAAAGGTAGATTTAGATATAAGAAGGATATTCCTCCTCATGAGGGTGGTGAACCACTGCCACAGGTTGCTCAGAGGAACTATGTATGCCTCATACTTGGAAATACTCAAGGCCAAGTTGGATGGGGCTCTGAGCAACCTGGTTGAGTGGAAGGTGTTCTGTAGGGGCTTAGAGATGATCTCTAAGGTCTCTTTCAATTCAAACCATTCTGTGACTCTATGATTCATCATCATACTGTTGTTCAGGGTGGCACCTGAACAGGGCATCTACAGCCTGGTGATGATCTGGACTGATGCTCCTTTTCCCTGAAAGGGAGACAGTCAAATACATGCTCCTGATTTAATGAGAGGTGCTGGAGTCAACAGCCAACTGACTTTCCTAGTTTCTTGTCTCTGATTAACCAAAGCAGCCATCCTTCTTGCTAGACAAAGCTTTCTGTTGTCTTTCATTTCCACTGAAAATTTAATACATAAAAAAAATATGGGAACTCCTGTGCTGTGAAGACCATATATATTGTTCTGCTCCTCCAATGAGGTTATTTTCAAAGAGAAGTTTTATTCTCAAAATTGTAAAGAAGTTATTGTTCCAGCGACATTTCTAGTTGTTAAATCCTCAGACTTCACAAGAACCTATCTGGAGGTCCATTCCTCATGCCTAATGGAAAATCAGCTTTGCCAGAAGAGCGAGCAAGTTAATACCAAAACCTCTAAAATGAAGCAGCTACTGTGAATGCTCTGGTGAGTGTAATGCCACATTTTCCCACCAAACTACACGACCTCTTTGATGCAGGATTACTCAACTGCTAGATTAGTTCAGGTCCCAGATTCCTGACCCACCATTATGACTTCTGCACCTAATTCTCAGCTACTGCACAAGGATGCTGTTGGACTTAACAAAAATGACAAATGACAGTGCAATTAAACTCAAAAATATCATCCCTTTTTAATAACCGACTTTCTAGAGAGCTGTCCTACAAACTTCATATTACTTTTAAACTTCAGGCACTGTATTTCTGCATGCTGATCTTGTAATGCTGAGCACAGAGAAACAGATAAATTTATCTTGGCATTTGTTCTGATGCAAACCTCACTGCTCAGAGGCATCACATAGCGTTTGAACTGTGTAGTGGAGTCATGAGTAAGCAGATGAGCATAGAGGGGGAGGTTTCTGTGCAAGAAAGGAGTGGGCAGGGGGTGATCAAGTCCTCAGCTGATAGAAAGACAACTAATTTTTAGTTAATGGGAAGTGATTTCCTTGCTAAAGGGCTTTAAAAATTACTCCTACACCAGAGAAAAATAAAAGTGTTAGACACTGGCTGATATCCTTGACAACTGTTTGTGCCCTCATGTTGGCAGGTGAGGTTTTCCAAAGCTTCTCCTAGTCCTTCAAAGTCTTCTGCAAACTGAGACTTTCAAGGACTTTTTGTAGCAAATGACTACTGTGAAAGACTGATAGCTTGGACTTGAGCTGTGACTGTGAGATGACAGGCACTGAAACTGGATTGGGAAGCAAATACATGAATGGTGACACGGCACAAGTGTGCATCTTTTGGCCCTTCCCTGGAACAGCACCTGAGAGCACCAAGGACTGGAACTGGGAGTTTGGTTAGGCAACAGTGCTCAGCCTCCAAAGCCACCAGACCTGGAAGGGGCATCTGCATGGTGTTACAAGGATCCTTGTAACAAGGATCCTCATCCTGTTCTCCTGAGGCAATAACCAGACACCATTCAAATGGCGACAGTGGAGCTGTGGGTTTTTTCACTCTCTTGTTCCAGCTGCCATGCCCAAGGGCAAGGCAGACTGCCAGGTAACCCCAGCCAGACCCACTTACATCATCTGCAGACCTTATTATCCCTTTTCATCTCTCTCAACCCTTCATTTCATCACTCCTGTACTTTCCTATGTCCACCTCAGTTTCCTCACAAATCAACAACTTCAAATTACTTTTTCCTGCTAGACACCAAATTTGATATTTCTGATTCTGCTACCTGTCTGATGTGATATACCTGATAGAGTTACAAGGGTTTGGCAGCTTTACAAGGCTGTCTTGCCCTAAAGGTCTTAGTTTGGCCATGTCTCACACAACACCCCCTCAGCTGCCTATGATATCCGTCCATCCATCCTCTGTGGCAATACCTGTCAGTGTCTCAGACTGCTATTTCTTGTGGAATCACACAATTTGGGTTGGAAGGGACCTTTAAAGTCCAACTAGTCTGACTACCCTGCAATAAGCAAGGGCATTCTCAACTAAATCAGGTTGTTCAGGGCCCTATGCAACCTCACGTTGAATGTTTCCAGGGATGGGGCATCTACACGTCCAACAGTTCCCTCACACTATGTCTAAAATTTTTCCACATCCTGATTAGCTTGGTTAGCCTCTGGCCAGAGCCCAGACAGTGCTCCCATCCTTTGCCTGCATATCTAACAGTGATTTTTAGTGCAGGTCTTATATCATGGATCTAAATAGCCAAGTAAGGATGCTTGACTGCTCATCCTTAGAGATCATACTAAAATGCACTTAGAAGTTTAGGATGAAAAGGTCCATGAACACACTTATGGATTACATGATCAGATGGATTTACCCAATTTATGAATGCTGCTGGGGTTCAGCTTAAGGTGCAATTGCAACATGAACAAATACATTGTGGACTCTTTGGGGCGCTGGGTTTAGGCACATACCAGAAAAAAAAAACAGGGCATCTCCATTTAGGTGCAGATTCTGGTCTGTTCATCTCTTCCTGTGCAGTAATTATGAATTTGCTGTTATCCACATGGAGATGGCATCTTCCTTCTTGTTATCAGGCATATGCCAGAAATTTTAAGAAAACTTAAAAAAAATGCTGCAAAACACCCCAAGATTTGAGGCACATAAACTCCTCAAATGTGCCACAGGAACAGAGTTTCCTAAGTTACTGCAGAAGCGTACTACCTGCCTACACCCACTCAGCTTGAGCTTGCCTGCCAGTACACTTCATTATGCAAATGTAATTTGCTATCAGAAAGCTACAAGATTGTTTTCTTAAACTTAGGTGTATCATACTCTATCAGCAGACTTGTTTCTATGTGTATATGTAAACATATAGAGGTAGTTTGGGTTTTATTTTGCTAGGAAGTATCAATCTGATGTTGAAAAGTAGAAAGCCGGTTCTTCACTCCTTAAAGAGTTAATAATTTGGATTATTCTCCGCATTGCAAGGTGTGTTACTCATTGTATACACACCCCTCTTTGTTCCCATTCCCCACTAATCTTCTCCATGGTGAAGACTTTTTCTGCAGATATCGGATTTTCATACCTGTAGCAGCAGTGTGACATGTTAGAAATCACTCTATTCCCTATCTGTGGGCTTTAACTTGTGTATTATTCTTGAATCCTTTGACGTCTGATAAGAAATTGGTCTTTGCATTTAGCCCACTGAGTGTTTAATGAGAAACAGCAGCTCCATCACACGTCCTTGTGGCCAAGAGAATCAATTTGAGGGAAGGTTTGGGTACAGTGCCGTTTATGAAGCTGGTCTTCCCTGAAGCTAGAGTACTGTTATCTTACACTGGCATAACAGATGGTGCATTTTCCTGCAACTAATTAGCTATGCAGTGCCTCGTCTGCAAAGAGTGAGAGGAAATCCTTGATGCTTCTCTACTACTATCTCTTCTCCCCGGGGCTGAGCAGCATTCCACCACAGACTGTAGTGGCTGAGATACTCCTGGTCTGGCAGCATCCAGCAGAAAGCGTTCCTGACCTATTTCAGGACTTTGGAATTTGACAGGTCTGTCATAGTTACTCATGAGAGGCTTGCTTAGGCTGCTGTTTGATGCAGGTGGACTTGGCCTCTCAGCCTGGCTGCTGTGAAGACAGGCTCACAGAATCTCAGAACGGTTTGGACTGGAATGAACCTTTAAATGCCACCTCATTCCAACCCCCTTGCCTTGCACAAGGACATTCTTTACCTGATGAGCTTACTCAGTGCCATGCCCAGCCTGGCCTTGAATGTTTCTAAGGATGGGACATTTACCACTTCTTATGGCACCTCTGCAGCCTGGCCAATGCCTGATTTGGAGCTTCACATCAGGTCAGGGATGCTCTTTCCTTCCTAGCTCCTTGGGAATTTTTCAGATGTGATGGTGGCCTACTGAAGTCCCCTCAGATATTAGAGAAACTGATTTTTCTATCTGTGATATAAGGTATACAGTTGTACTACAGTTGAGGAACCTGGTCTAGTAAAAGGTGTTCCTGCCCATGGTAGTGGGGTTGAAACAAGATGGTTTTTAAAGTCTCTTAGAACCCAAACCATTCTACAACACAGCAATGTGCTCTGCTATTGAGATTACAATGACTTATACAATGAAGTGTACTGCATTTCCTTAACCAGGAACATCTGTCTCCAAAACAGTGGTATGGTTAAGTCTCTGGCTAGCAACTAGCAGTGCGTGTGTAATGTCATTTCAAGATAGCAGGAGAAAATAAAGCATAGTGAAAACCAATCTGCCAAGCATGAATTCACTGCCAGCTTTGTACCAGTTAGCCCTTGCTCTTCAGAGTGACACCTGACCTGCCATCATGGTCACACACTTAACTTTAGGTTCTCTGCAGACTTATAACCTAATTTTGCTCAGGCAGAGCTAGGATTGGTAACCCATCACTGCTGCCTGACAAGCATGTGGCAAAGATAATTAAGTGCAGTGGTCCTAGACAGAATGTATTCAGCTAAAAAAACACAACTCAAATCCCCTAATTAGTCCTAAAACGATTTTTTATTATATTGGTTGCAAACTTTTCACCTCTGTGGATTGTACACAAACCCTACAGCTGCAGTCTGGTCTGTGCATATGTATGTTGTCATTTTCTTGCTCTGTGAATCAAGAAGTGTGGACTTTAATTAGATGTGGCTGTTCTGGACAGAGGAACACTTTGTATTCAAAAAGCTATGCAAAAAAGTCTCTATTTTTGCAACTGAAAAAGACCATCAGGGCAAATTTATGGACAGACAGTAACAGTGAAGCCTTATGTTGAATTCTTATGCACTAAACTCTGATGATACTTGATCTGAAAATGGAAAAAAGCTGTGGAAAAAGTCAGGTGGGGACACAGAGACGCGCTTGTCAATTAGAGAGATAAAGCAAAAAGTGCTGATTCTTTCTGCTGTTTGAGGAAATTGCCTCACAAAATTAGCAGCAAGCAAATGTGGGCTATATATAGCAAACACTTATGTTGTCACTACAAGCATCTTACTACAATACTTAATGGAGTAACATATGATTATGGTGACACAGATTGTCCTGGATTTCTGGATTGCATCTACCCAAACACTCAGGCAAGCAAACACCATTCAGCTTGCTCTGCAACTGACTTCAGTGGAATGACTCTAACAAGAGTCAGGATGTGAGATGTCTTACTGGAACTTCTAATGGAAAAAAGATAGCCAACTAGTACCAGACATTTAAGGTAAAATCGAGCCCCGTGAGTCCATGTGGTGAGTACACATCTGTGATCAATGTTGCTGTACTTATTCTTCCACAAAGATTTGCAGACTGCTGAATTGTTGCAATCCACTCTTCAAACTCCAACAAGGATAAAGGAGCTGACAGATACCTATGACTCCTACGAAATTATCATTGATCGAAAACTAAGATTTGTTGCTTTTAGCAGCAAAATATGAATCTTTCTCCCACAGAAGACATCCTTGCCTCTTTTCTGCCTACTGCAGAGAGCTCCACGTTGCCCACGGGATTTCACTACAAACGTGGGTGTGAATTCTCCCAGGAAGTTGGGCAACACACTTTGCTTACCAGCTACACTGATTCAAAACATAAATGTGTAATGATCTCTAAGAAGAGGATTAATATCTATTTAAACTTCCAGGCTAGGCATGGTTTTTCTGAGAAAAGAATGGATACTGCAGTCTGACGAACTGGACATCTCTGAAAGTTCACTCCAGGTGCATAGTGCTAAAACAAGATACTTTGATTGTTTTGGAGGCAACACATATTGATGAGAGACTGCTTTAGTTTGTTTGCTGTGTGGTGAGATCATGTCCCCTGAGACCGGATGCAGTTCCTCACATTTACTATTTAGTAAGTGTTTCTGATAAAATATTATTTGTGTTTACACTTCTCAGTTTGTTTTCTCTTTTCTTTGCTTGTTTTGTTTTCAAATGTTCCTCCTATTAATACATCTTCTGGAACTGCCTGGCCTACTTTAGGCTAAAAATAGCCCTTGTTGCTACTGCTGTAGCTCCACAAAAGCCACACAACAACGTAACTGGGAAAGAAAACCTCATGCCCAGCTGAGCTTCCCCAAAATGACAAGTGGGTCAGAAATCCATATGACCAAAAAGCAGGAGGAAAACAAATCATGCCTTCCTGCTCTGCTTCTACTAGGCTTGGTGATAGTGTAAAGTGGGGAAAGAGCAGAAAAGTATGTGAATGCTTTGCTTTCCCTCTGTCTCCTCTGCATCCACCAAGGACAGCAGATGCCTCTTTTGGAGAGAAATAATGGAAGAAACAATGAAACCGCAGGGATGGAAAGCTGCTGGAAAGACATTAGCATGCCAAGTTTCCACACTGTCATTGCTGAAATTAATATAATTTGATTGATCTCTTGGGCAAATATCAGTCTTTGGTTATGACCAAACCAAAGCTACTGATGCTGTGACACTGCTTAAACGAGCAGATATCTCTCATCCTTCAGTGGGCTGTGCCTATGCTCCTGGTGTCTTACAAAGGAAAAGAGCTTTGGATACGCAAACCTTTTCCTCTGCATTGCAGCAGACACAACACCTCTCAAACCTTCAGTGAATAACTCTGCACTACTCATCTGGCTGCGCTCCTCAGTCCATGAGGCCCATGGTCCACACTATTCAGATACAGCCTGGGCTTAGTGGTGGTCTCTGGCAAATCACCTCACTGCCACGTGTCACATGGCACCCTGTCCATGAAATGGTGGGGTAATAAATACCCAAAAATGCTTCTGCAAGGTATCTTGGCAACCGAGGAATTAAATTTCATTGATCTGCAGATAAAAATGATGTTGGCATGATTTACTCTAGCTTGTGGGTGCTATTTTTTTTTCCATTTTACACTTAAGGCATATTGACAAGAACATGCCACACACTTGTGTGAAGCCAGGACTATGTGCTCATTTGCAGTAGCGTAACTCTTGGGTCACTTTTTTCTTTGCCCTGCCAACTAGGAATTTAGCTTGAATGTAGTTGGGGTGGTACCATTCTCAGTTATAGAAACACATCTGTGAGTTGGAGGCAAATCTAAGCCTAAGACAGAGAAAGCACAAGAAAGCTCCTCTCCTTGTATTCTGACTGCCTCAAAGCAGTTTGCTGAGGACAAGGTTCTGTTGGACACCATGAGTTCAGTGTCTTGGAAGCTCCCAGGTGGACAGAGCCATGGATAGCTTTAGGGTTTAGGACAACAACACCGTGAAGCAGCGTTCAGTCCTGCCGGTGCCCTGCATGAGGCACGCCAGCATTGCCAACGCCTGGCCCACGACCCGCATCCCACCCCACTGTCACCCCTCTGCTCCAGGCTGCAGAGCTCCTCTAACCCAGAGTACCCCCGGGATTGTGGAGCACCAACACCGCTGCGGGTCACCACCGCACCCCCACGTCCTCATGCAGTCCTGCTGTCGTGATGCCGGCCAAGTCCCTGGGGCATCGTGCTCCTCGCGGCGGGACCGGGGCAGGAGCACCCGGGAGAGACGCCCGGGGACCTCCAGCGCCCGCCGGCCACCGCCGAGGGCAGGTAGCGATATTCCCGAACGCTGGACCCCGCTCCAGCCCACAGAGAGGGGCAACTCCAGAAAAGGGGCCAAGCTGGGGAATCG
>VXBI01003739.1:21594-54695 GCA_013397375.1 Toxostoma redivivum
GCTTCCCCCCACCGTGCTGCAGAGCGGGCCGGGATGCGGGGGTCGGTATTGGGGATGGCAGGAGCGGCGCGGGGGCATGGCCGCTTTTCCCATGGCAGATGCTGGTTGGCCCCTCTCGCGCCTTTTCCCTCGGAATTCCTCCCGGGAACACCCCCGAGAACCCCTCCCGGAAAGGGTTCGGCCGGCGGTGCCGCCGAGCCATGCGGGTGGGCTGCGGTTCGGGAGGAGGCTGCGGCGGCGGCAGCAGGGCGTGATGGACGCGCCGCATGCGGGGAGAGAGGCTTTGGAGCAGAGATGCTAAAATGTCACCGTGTACGATGTCCTTGTCAGATTCGGATGCTTTCAGGGACTCCTGACACTCGGTCTTTCTGCATCTCTGCAAAACCTCCGTAGGTAGGGAAGGGAGAGAAATGCAGGCGTTTTGATCAGCTGTCAATGACAGCTTGCAGGTAGAGGGATAAGATTTCCAAGCTCTCAGGTTGTACAGTAGTTCTCTGGCTCCTGGTGGGTGAGTACTTGAGGAATGAATGTGTCGGAGTAGCAGCGCTCGTCCATGCGGTGTGGTCTTTTGTGGGGCGTGAAGGCACCGGGGGCAGAGCAAGGGCCCAGCAGGCATCCCCCCTACTGCAGATGAGGTGGGTGTGTGGAGAAAAAGCACACATCATGGCTTTGTGCACAGATTTCTGCTTGTTTCCACCTGGGCACAAGACTGAGTCTTTTTAAAAAACCTTTCGTTCTTGTACAGTAGGGGTTTTGTGCTCGCTTCGGGAAGGAAGATTTCCATAGGAGTTACCTCTGAGGCTGAGGCTACTTAGTGTGGTTCCTCTCAGTCTTTGAATTTCAGGATTCCGTTTCATCTGAGGACATTGCCGTGGACCTCCCTCTCTTTTAAATCATCTCTGCTGCTCTTCGGTCTGATTTTTGGGTTGTTTATAAAAATAAAGACTGGTAAGATCTGAGAGGAAGACCTTTATGCATTTGTCCACAGCTAACTCTGAATATGCTATACAGGAAGAGAATCTGCTTTCAAGGCTTGACACAAGGGAGGAAAAAGGACAAAATTTACATCAACTGAGGAACTGTCAAGCACTAGGAGCTATGACAACAGTTCCTTACTACCTTCCCATATTTATTTGTATTCCTTCCTTTCCTCCAACTTTCGTTGCTGGCTCTCACGTGACATATTTCAATGTTGGCTTTTGCCCACTCTGAGTGGAAAACCAGAGATGCTATAAAAGATAACTAAACCAGCATGTTCAGCAAGGATGATATCAAGTGGCATTTCTCTTTTGATATGGTGGATGTGAACGTGTTTCAGCCTACGTAGAATTACTACAAAAACCTGGTCAAAGCTATGCTGACTGCTGGTGCTTATTAACCTGTTTCAACGCACAATAAATATAATGGGTTTTTTTTCTAATGATGAGATCAGAGGAGAGAAGGAACTAGTGAGGAACCATATCCTTAATTCCTTAGTCATACAGTCACATCTGCTCAGTTACAGGACCTTTTGCTGGGTTGAGAGAGTTCAGTAGCAGAAGAAGGAGGTTTTCAGATTTTCAGTTAATTTTTCGTTTACTAGTGTACTTCAGTTTTCTTTGATAGCCTTGGTCATCATGAAAAACTTTGATTTTTTTTCTTTGCTTACTCTTCCCTGCCTCTTTGCTCGATGGTAAGAGTCTACCTACCATTGTACTTTGTTGTTTGTGGGGTTTTTTAAATTGACAGACATAGCTATAATTATTACTTTCATCAGATAGTATGTTGAACTAATTAGCCTACTTTCGTGTGCTCTAGTTTTACTTCTTAATACTTTCTGCAGCCATAAATATCTTGTAGTTGTGTGGATAATACAACAGCATCGGGACATGTGTTTTTCCAGTTGTGTTGACAAAGAGCTATTGTGAATATCACTTTGGGATTTTACTGTGGAATTGTCACTTACTGTGGCACTGGACTCTCAAGATATGCAAACTTCTCTAATGGAAAGCAGCTACCTATCATCAGTGCTTTAAAAGAAGCATTTCTTTAATCCACTAATGCTGTCCTATGCAGTGGGTGAAGCTACGGTGAAAGAAATTTTTAGTTGGTGACTCTTCAAGAGTAAGATCTGCCTTCAAGATTATTTTCCTCCATCTTTGTTTCCTCAAAATAAAGATAGAACAAAGACAAATTCTATAGTGCTCATGCCAGACTTTGTGTCTATCTTCATTCTATCCTGGTTTGTGCCCAGCAAGTCTGTGATACATAATTCTCCAATAGTTTTCACACAAGGGTGGGGAAATCAGCTGTGCCACTTTGTTCTGAGTGACTGAAACCAGAATGCTCATTTCTTATGCAGTGAGTAAGTGAGGGCACCCCAGATTATGACTTCTTTTTAAATCTTTGCTGTGTTTTAAACCATTGCTTCCCAGGTGATATTCTCATGTGAGTTACACTAGTTCAGTTGTGCTCTGTGTTTGGCAGCTGGGAAGTTATTTCTCCAGAACCTGCTGCATAGTATCTGCTGTGGCTCTGCCTGGGTGAAGTGATGCTCTGTGCTTTGAATTTTCCAACTCTGGAGGAATTCCACGCTCTTGAGATAGTGCAGCTTGATGTTTCTTTGCATTCTTCAGACTTAGCCCTGTACCATTCACAGGGCATTTTTTAATGTTTTGTTTTGTGTTTTGTTTTTAATCTAATCACTGAAAAGACTGGCTGCCAACATCAATTTGCAAACCCACTTTTTTTTTTAAGAACACCTAAAGCTCTTGGAGTTTTCAATAGATAGATGTTTGGATGGACCATAAACACAGAAATAATGACCAGCATGTTTATTGCCACTGGTGTGCAAAGTTGGTGCTGCAGCTTGCTCACATATCCTCTCTCCCCTATTTAGGTATTGTTTGCATATCCAGAGTGAAACTTGCTTTTCAGTGGTGCTTTTCAGAAATGCTTGCTTGGCAGGAGCTGAGAGACCCATTGTGAGGGCCATTGTTGTTCATGATGCATGTCCTGATCTCATACTTCTGTAAAAATCTCATGCTTTTGTAAAAATTGTGCCACCATCAGCATCATTTGGATGGGCATGGATCTGGGAAAAGACTACAGAATCTGACTTCTACTGTCTACTCTGAATAATCATTATCTGGGTTGTTAGATATGGGCTCAGCATTCACCTCTTTCTCCCTTTTTGGAAAACTGCTTTATTGGTAGCCTGTACCTGTCAAAACAGAGCTGAATAGCTGATTTGTGTTGTAAACAATTGTATGTCTTTACAAAAGCATGTAGTAACAGGATAGAGGGGAATGGCTTCGAACTGAAATGGGATAGGTTTAATTAGATTTTGGAAAAAAAAAGAAATCTTTACTCTGAGGGTGGGGAGGCAATAGGTTGCCCACAGTTGTGGATGCCTCATACTTGGAAGTGTTGAAGGCCACTGAGCAATCTGGTTTAGTGGTAGGTGTCCTTTCTCATGGCAGAGGGGTTGCAAATAGATAGTGTTTAATGGTCCCTTTCAATCCTATGATTCTATGAATTACATGTAACAGTGTTGGGGGCAATTCCACACAGTCCTAGGGAATGGCATAATTCGTATAGTTGACTTGTTGCACTGCTTTTTTCTCTAATAAGCAAGTGGATCAATGTCTGTCCAACCTCTTGAAGTACAAGATAACTTTCCTTACCCAAGTGGATTTTCTGTATTTTATTTTAAAAGGGTTGAGCTTCATTAGTGCAGGGTACAGGACGTCCCATAAGAGCATGTTAAATGTGTTCTGGAGTGCCATACTTCCTGGTTATAGTGAAAGTTGTATGAGAGGGATCAAAGACATAATTAGTCAGAAAGGGGTGGCCACAGGTAGAGGAGTGGAGACGGAATGGGCTTATATGTATAAGAGACAGTGTTTTGATCCATTTTCCTGAAGGATTTGTGCTGTGTTATTCTTGTATCTTAACTAGAATGAGAATTAGCTTCAAGATAGATCCATGTGCAGAAATGTGTTGATCACTGATTTAACGTCTCCTTCAGGAATCTGAGGAGCAGCATAAACTGTAAAGTCATGCCACTCACTGCCAAGTAGCAGAATTGTGTCTGCTAGATAGAGGTTTAATGTTAGCTACCGGGCTTGGTTATCCTTTGCTTTTGAAGTAGAGTTTCTGCTTTTCTTGTTTTCAGAGTCTCAGTGTTATTCATGACCATACAGTGTGCCACACTGCCAAACATCCTCTACTCCTTTGAGCCACTTGTTTAAATAGCCTTGATAATACACACCTTCTTTGACTTCATTTTCTCTTTGCTGTGCTCTAGCAAGTGGAAGGCTGATCCTTTGCTCAGAAAAGTTAACAATGGAGGAACAACATTTATCATTAATGGCTCTTGCCATTGAAGATGAAGAGGTTTTACAGAAATCATGGCAAATACCTGTGAGACCTCAATTCTCTTATTAATAGTTCTAAGTCCACTATTACAATCTTAGAAGGTGGAACTGATTTTGAAATAGAACTCTGCACAACTGCAAACTCAAGCTTCATTCCTGTCTGAAGACAGATGATGTATAAGTCTCTAGAAATATACAGGGATGTATAAGACTCTCATGTGTGGTTGGCCCTGGCAGAGTCTCATGTGAGTGGACCTGAATGCCTCTTAGAGATTGTCAAAGCTAACACGTTTCTACAAAAAGTGAGGGTTGGACCTTCTTAAAAGAGCTGCTCAGTTGAGTAACTCAAACAGGAGCATGAGATTGCAGTGTGAAATTTCCACAGTTTGTTCTGCTGCTTTTTGCTGCTTAACTGAGGATCCAGTTAATTCAGAATCCTGCTTCACCATCCATCAGTTTAAATCTATCAAAACGAGAGGAGGAGAAAAAAAATCCAACTTCAATAGAAACACACTGCAAGAGGCAGTTGTATCACATTTGTATTCTGCTCTGTGCTTCTGTCACCCACGCTTGTAAAATACTCAGTGACAACAAAATGAAGTACATTTAATTTCCACATATACAATAATTTATTGTATTTGGTGAGTAATTGCTGGTAGCTCCTCTATGATAACTTGTTTTTCTGCTTGTTCCAGACTTTGTTCCATTCCTTATGCACGGAGGGGGACATTTAGTAATACTTGAACTGAAGAGAAACTAAACTATTTGTTCTAAATTAACTGAAATATTTTGCAAGAAACTTGAAAAATATAACTTTGTATAATGCAGCTGGGATTTTTGGAACATCCCATAAGAATAATTTATGGGAGAAAGGCAAAGTATTGAAAAAATGGAACACAGTTGTAAAAGGATGTCTTTTCTTCTCTAGAGCACCTAAATCATTCTCTTTTGTGCTCAAAGCTTGCTTGTAATACTGATGAAACATGCTCATTAACCAGTCAGAATAACACTGTTGTGGTGGCAATGGTGTATTTGGATAAATGAAGCCCGAAGAACAATTTAGAGTTTACACAGTCTTGTGAAGGAGTCTTGCCTCTCACAGAGCAAACCTGCTGTACCAGCTCATGATCTCCTGTGCTAAAGCTCTTCTACCTTGGGATATGCCATGGTCAGCGAGAACAGGACATCCTATAAAATACAGGGCTGTGGGATAACAGTCCCGTAGGCTGCCACCAAATGCCATTTGTAGTGAAGTTCCCCAAATGTCTTATGTTTCCTTGTAAGGACCATGCCACAGCTTATTCTGAGCATAACAGTGCTTCCGATGGAGACGCCTGAGGAGGTGTCTTGCCATTATTCACTGTGCTGAGAATGCTCCTAATCAGCAGGGAAAGCACACGTGTGCTCGACAAGAGTGTGTGCACATCACTTTGGTGTGACTTGGGGAGATGTCAAGTGGCTCAAACCTTTGCTAGATTGCAGAACCACTGGTTGTAATCCATGATGGTGAAAAGTGGAACAGATTTTAAAGAACTGCGTGTGAAAATTATTTGTCACTGGATCAGTGTAACAACTGGAGTATTCAGGGATTTGAATTGCTGGTAGAATACGCTCTGCCTTAAGAAATACATGGTGATAGAGGGTATGTTTCTTTAAAGTAGGACCAGGTCAGGCAGAAGAAACCAGTCTCCAGCATTATACTTCAAACACTAGGCTGAGTCAAGGGAATTTCAGTGCTCCACAGTGCAAATGTAAGGCACAAACTGATGAAGGTTTCAAATCCTTGTATCACTCACACAAATTGTTCTCAGTTATCTTTAGAATACATTGAGTGTTATTTTTAAGACATGAGAAGATATAACACATTTGCCAGTCATGAAAGCCACCACGAGCAGGTAGTGTCTTTCAGCAAATCAAATACCAGAAAAAGAAAGTGCCATTCAAGAAATACCCAGCTTCCTGAGGCTTTCCTTGAGACCCTACTATTTGCTGGCAGCAAATAGTATTTTTAGGCTGAGTACTCTGAATGCAGACATAGAATCATAAAGCCTCTGGGGCTGGAAAAGACCTGTAGGGTCATCCATTCCAGCCATTAAGTGGTGTCCTAGCTGCATGGTTGCAGATTGGTTTTCTGTGCTGATGAGCATCAGACAGAGGGCAGCCTTTTGGCACAGCCTGTGGTTTCGGGAAAACTAGAGGTGGGTCATGGGCTGTGGCCACCACATTACTACTGTAGGCTGCCAAATACACAAGAGACAAATCATTTGTATATAATCATTTCAGGCATTGCTGCAGCAATGAGTGGAGAGAGGCCATTGCTTGTGTGGTGTTGTCACTCACAGCACATCTGATGTGTGCCCCAGTGCGTGCAGCCAGTGACCCAAACAAAATCTGAGAAACAGCTCAGAAACATTCGGGTACCTGAGGTTAGGTAAGGACAGCAGCCGCTGTGAAAGGAAAGGAAATGAGGGGTTTGGTGATACTCGGCTGGAGCTTTGTAGAGAAGCTGTAGCAGCAATGCTGAGGTGGCTCAAGGCCAGGCTAATCTGCCCAGCTGTTAATCTGCTGTCCCAGAGGAGATGTAATCTACATCCAAGAGATGTCCACCTGGATACCCCACAGGCTGCCAGCGGGCTCAGCTCTCAGGGCTGGGGCAGCTGCCTGGGCACCACTTGTGTCAGCTCACAGATTATGCAAGGCAGTTGCAGAATATTACTAATTCACAGGTGTTCAGTGAGAAAAGCTGTGCCTGTGCTGCAAAAGGTGATCTTGAAAGAGAAGCTGTTCAAGGACTTGTATGATTTGCATGAGAGAGGAGGAAATTTTGACTAGAAATGATTGGTCTGTGGCTTTGTTTCTCTTATTCAGGCAGTTTCTATGGCAAAATAAAATTCTGCAACACAGAGACTTCTGCCAGAAGTTACTCAGATTTGAAAAATTTTGTCCCAAAATACTGATCAGAAATATTAAGCATATTATTTTTTAATTTTTTTTCTGTAGGCTGTCTTTTTTTTTGAGGTCTTGCTTTATGTTTACTTAAAATTGCAAACATAAAATGTATACCACTTTGAATAGCATTATTGGGGGTGAGGATTGTTTATTTTCTTTGTTTATTTCCAGTTGAGAGTGCAAAGGTTTATCTGTTTTGCTGTATTGTGTTAGTGCCATGAATTTGACAGAGAAGATTCTACTTTTGACTTTGGAATCTAGAGAAGGGATGTGGAGTTTGAAGTAGAAAAACAAATTAAGGATCTAGTGAAGGACTCCTATGTCTGCTAATTCTGTTTCTCTGTATATCCGTGTTCATTATTTGGATTTTCAGAGAGAATTTCATGAGTTTGTGGTTCAGTGATGGAAATAACTAGGACCTGGGAAAAAACTTACTTTGGGTTGACCAAAGCCATAAGCTGTTTTTCTTGCTAACAGGAGAAAAATAGGGTGTCATTTCAGATATACTGAAATATTTTATTTTCTTTGTATCACTGTTTTCTCTCTTCATGGTTTGCAGTTTCTTTGAGTAATTTTATTTACGCAGAGTTCAATTTTGAAACTACCTGCTAGATTTCATCAAAATTGTGTTCCCTAGCCCCTCTGCTGCTCTTTCCTTTGGATTCAGCAGCTCCCTTAAGAGAATGGGAAGCACAGCTGGGGTTCCACAGAGCAGCAGCAGTGTTAGCTGGGCACATTGCATTTAGTCAGTATTGCCTGTGGTGCTTCAGGAAGTGACTGCATTTGTCCCTACAGAAAAAGGACCACCAAAGGTAGCTTTTCCTGTCACTCCAACAGCTCTTGAAATAGAAGATTGAAACACTCTATTTTTTTTATAAGAAACAATCTTCTTGCCTAAGCATGATATCAGACCTCACTTCTAATCACCATAGGAGTAATTAATAAGTTATTTGCATGAAGAAATATTAATGTTAGTCTGAACAAAGAGCAACAGAAAGAGACCCTGACTGGCATGGCAAAAAAATTAGTAAATAGCATTGACCTCATTGTCATCCCACTGTTTTTGTTCTCTTAATAAGAATATTTGGGTCAAGGAAATGTTATAGAAACTTGCTGACATTTTTTAATACCAGTAGCTCTGTATCTCCTGGCATGGCAGTCTGTATTTTCCAGTACATAATGACCTGCAATTAATCTGCAGTCATTTATCCAATCAAATGCTCATGTCTTTGGAATAAACACCAGTGGGATGCTCAAAGGAAAAACAAATCTCTTATGACATCAATTAATCCATTTCAAGAAGGAGCTTATTCTAAAATGTCTTGCAGCCCAGCAGCCCTATAAGCTTGATCTCAGTGCTCAAAAATAATGTAATTATCAGATAACTGGTGTTTGAGAATAATTAGTATAGATAGTTTTAATTAATAGTTGACATAAACTGTATTCCAACTTGGGGTAGACAAAGTTAAATTAGGGATGGATGTTAGTACGTCCCTGGTGATCTGGAGATAGGTCAAAAGTTGAAAAATGTTGTTCATCATGTGGCTGAGATCTGTATTACTCATCCATGTTCAGGATGGCATCAACACCGACATCATCATTGCCCTGACTTACCCTGTTGAACTCTGAAGGGTATTTGCTTTAAAATGATGGTGTTGCTGGTAGCCACACTCCTGGAGGCAGCTGAGTGTCCACAATGTCCGTGCTCTCAAAGGACAGCACTTCCTGCCTCATCTCAGCTGCCTGGTGCAGCATTGCCAAAGGGAGAATCAAGGCAGTGGCAGTGGTGATGTTGATGATACACATACAGGGACTGATTATTTTTTCATTGTGGTTCAGTTTGACATTAGCAGCAAGGAAATTTCTGACAAAATTTTCGTTTTTCTTCCTAAACATTTTTAAAATTTCATTTCTGATACTAGAAATAGCTATTTGACTAGTGTTTTAGGACAGACTGCTTTCTGGTTTGCTTTCATTTGCTTGCACACATCACCTTGACTAACATACAAACTTGTCTTCTTCAGTAATTTCTTCTTGGGAAACTAACATCTTCATAATACTTGCTTAATGTTGCCATACTTCTTTAATGGTAAGGCTTCATTTATTTAAAGAGGAATTACTCCCTTGGCTTAATTTATACAGTAGAGACAATATCTGCTGCTCTCAGAGACTTGGTCTGATGGATGTATCTTGCAGTCATGAAAGATGACTTAATCTAGTCCAAAGTTATTCATGGGGTTCTTGGCTGAATAACTCAATGAAATGGTTTCACAGATCTCAAACGCACTCACCTGAGAGCAGATGTTTGGTTGTGTTATTCCTCTTATGGGGCAGGAAAATTCGCTTCTAAATATGAGTAATGTGATTTCCAAAGAGAGAAATACTTTAAAAGACTGTAATTTTCAAAAGAACAGGATGATTTGTTGAGAGGCTACTTTTCATTATTCTTTTGTTATGTATTTTCTGATTTCAAAATTCCTGCTGAGATCGTGCTGGTTCCTGGTTCTAAGATGTTTGCCCTGGTATAGAGGGCTAGCAAAACAGCTGTTCAGTTTTAAATCCCATTACAAAGTCTCATACTAAGTTTTACCATGGAGTGCATGAAGAGCACACTTGCTGTTTCCAATGATGTGAGGTGGAATAATATTTTAAAAATATTATTGTATTGTGGAACAACAGAAAGCAATAATTTTAAAATTGCCATTCCTCTTTCTTGTTATTCAAAGTAAGGATGGATATACCCAGCAGAATTCTGGCTATTATTACTTGTAGAAATCCATTTAACTTGATGATCTTCAGCAGAAGCCAGTCAGCAATGCAGGTAATTTAAAAATAAATTAAAAGGGGAAAGTTTATTTATTTATATCTATTATAAAGCATTCAACAAGGGAAATAGAATTCAGGAATAAAATCTAAACTGTTTTGCAAGAAGAGGTGAATGAGTCAGTCAGTGGTATGTTAATCAGAACAGAAGGAGCACAGTGAGAACACTTTTTCAAGTAAAGCTCATCACAGGACAGGAGAGCACATTTTGAAATTTGTGCTTCACATGCCCCAGTGAAATGGTAGTATCAATGCCTGTATGGGTTGGATTTACATTTACTGGCTTCATGAGCAGAGCAAGGTGAAGGAGGTCCGGATACTCAGAGGATATCAGTCCTCCCAGACTTGAGGCTCACATCGGTTTTTTATGTGGTGCTTTGTCCCTTGTCATCTCTTCTGTCATCTTGCAATAGAAAAAAGCATATTTCTGTCCTCTGTCCACGCCCTTTGCCCTCAAGCCATATGTGTGAGGTGTATACTTCATAACTCAAACCAGTCATGTACCTTTCCTTCATCCTCCTCAACAATATTTCATGTACCAGAACTTCCAGGTTTTTTCTGTTTTAAATGATTACTTCAGTGTGACTATCCAAGTTGTGCAACTCTTTGGGGTTTGTTTCCTTACAGGTATTCAGTGGCAAAGTGTTCAACAGCTTGGCTTCCAAGCATCAGGTCCTTTTTGGGTTTGCTCCCAGCCTGGCTACCAGAGGAGCCTGGTGTTCTCTCACCATCTTGCTTGGATGTTCAGCCTTCCAGCCCTGGCCCTCCTTAATACACTTGTCTTCTCAATCCTAATTTGCCTTTGTGTCTTACAGTTTTGGTTTCCTCTACCTTTGAGGATGACACAAGGGAGAAGTTAAAACTTCCTCAGTCACTGCATCATGTCAGAAAAGTGAACTGATATTATTGGGAAATACTAGTTAAGGCATTCTTGGTAGCAGTTTCACATTTTGAGGTTTTTTTAAAGCCTTAAGGGCCTCAGTGAGAGACTCAATGTTTTGTTCAAGCCATCAGTGATTCAAGACTGGTAGTTTTTTTAAAATTATTTTGCTCTTAAGCCTTCAAACAGCTCTTCTGATGGAAAGTTTTGTTGATAAGTTGTAAAGCACAGTGGGTAATGGAAGTATTTCAGTTCAGGTGAGTGATGTGGAAATTGGAAACTAATTTTTCTCTCTCCCTTTGCATTAGTGTAGCAGAAGCAGTACATGCCCTGTTTTATCAGTTTGCTATAAATAATGGGGGAACATTTGAGCAGTGACAGCTTGCAAACAACTGCTGAGGTGCTGGAAGGATGTAGCTCTTTGGCTGAAAGTTGTGCAAAACTCTGCATTTAATGTATGCACACTATATCTGTGTTTGGTGAACATGAGTTGCCTCAGATAGAGCTGGGATTTCAGTGGGAAGAGAGAAAGCAAATGATAATGATGTAAAAGGGAGGTAGAGAAGGAAGGTATTGGAATGGTGTTAAAGGTAGTGGTTTTGTGAGCATCCATTGTTTTGGCAATGACTGAACATTACAGGAATGAGAGTTGGTCTCTCTTTTTACCTTCCAAGCTGAGCAGAAGATGGGGTCCCCTCAAAATGGTCCTGGGGTGCATGAGGATAAATAGATAAAGTCAATTACAATTCTGTTTCGAATCTTGCATCTAAGGGTATATACTGGAAGTACTGATATTTCCCATACTCATTACAAAGGATGTCCTTCACCATTGGCCAGAGCAATTGCTAGCCTCATTAAGGTTGCATATGAAAAGTGCTTCCTTATTTCAGGCAAAACATCTCACGAAATGGAAAAACCAAATGTTTACTGACTCACTTGTTCTTATGTGTTGTAGCAGTAATATATTTGCTCAGAAAGATAATTAGACGATTTGAAAATCTGGCTGCAATAAAACTGTTTGTCGAAATGAAAAGCATCAAATCAAAAAGCTTTTCCAGAGTGGACCAAGCTCAAACAATTTAGCAACTCATGCATATGTTAACACAGAATGTCATATCTCTAAACCAGCCCTATACTGCAGAGCTGTTCTGTCAGGATTACGGTCATGCAGCTCCTTTATTGCTGTGCCTACAGCACTTAGAGCTTTACTCTGCCACTGCACTCAGAACATGGTCTTGTTTTAACCTCCTATGCAAGCAGGCAGGGAGTTTCCTTTTTGGATATTCTAAACACAGTAATATGTGTCTTGTCTCATAAGTATCCTCTAAAAAAGTATCTGAGCCTTAAAAGTATACTCCAGAGAAGCACACATTTCTTTTCCTTTTTCTCTATCTGTCTGAGCATGCAGCTCGTGGCACTCATTGCTGACAATGCCCTGGTTCATTGCAGGCAGTGGAATTACAAAGGTTTATAACAGAAGATGGTTCATGTCTCATATGAAGAGTGAAATATAACCCTACGCACACAGCCTAAGTTTTATGTACTATATGGCATTAGGTGGGTTAAGTGGGATGAAAATAGACCAAATAGAAAAGTAATTGTGTTTTCCTCTGATTTCTAGTTTGCTCAAGTTAAGCAGTGATTAGTGCAGGCACTCAAACTCCTCTTTCTAATGGTTATGTTTCTTAAAAAAACCTGATTTTTCAGAAATCTTCATTATGATGGTGAAACTTGCAGTTCCCATCCTGGCCATTGTTACAGACCTAAAAATGAAATAGGAACAAAAATAAATGGCAAATAAAGTCCATGTGTTATCCACTTCTTGTGTTGTGTTATAGACCTTTTGACATCAACTCATTCACACTTGGAGAAGCTATGCTGCAAGAGACTTTTAGACCACCTTTCCCCTTACTGTTGCTACGTTTTTTTCATAGAATTCACTAGATCTTTGGTTCTCTTGAACTTAGTGGCAAAGCTTCTGCTGATTCAGTGGGGTCCTGGTTTGACCCGTTGTCACAATCTTATGGAAAGACAATCAACTCAAATTAACTTCTCTGTGAAAAAAAACCAAAAAAAAAAAAAAAAAAAAAAAAAGCCAAAACAACAAACCTGAAGCTTTCTGGAATGTGTGGCATCACACTGAAGAGCTGCTAACACCAAGTGACTTCTTCAGGTAGTTCACTTCTCGGTTATTTGGCTAGAAAGCCAAAGCTGGGGACGTAAATTAGGTTGACAGAAGTAGAAAGGCTGGGTACTTGGATGCATTTAGGTCATGAGTCTGCCTGTGGAGGGATTAGGAAGAAGCTGTAGGTAAGTTTATTATCCTGCAGTTTGCTACCACCCACCGAGTACCTGGAGGCTGCTGCTGTCAGGTGGCATTTTGTGTGTGATCTGTGACTGCTCTGGTGCTTTTATACCAGTCCCAATGTTGGTGGCTGGAAGCACAGATTATCTGCTGCTGAATGGGTTCAGATCAGGCACCTGAGCTGCTCGTATTTCCAGTGACTGGTTGCTTCATAACATCATCCTGAGTAGGATACCTGAGAAAATCAATCCTAATGTTGTCTTTACAGAGCTTGAAGAAGTTTAAGGTGGGCTGTAGAAGAGAGATGTGTTGTCAAGATGCAGATGTGAGAGACTGGATAAAAGAATTACAGTGCTTTTGACAAAAGCAATGGGAATGTAACAGAGGAATTTGTCTGAGAAATTGTGTTTTTGTCATGGCTTTGACCATAGTACAGGCTGCTGTATCCCTCAAGGGTCCAGATAATATAAGGAAAATTAGCCTAGAAACAGAAACACTTAAAATTTTAGTCTCACTTTGCTACCCACTTATTACTATTGCAGCGTAACTGAGTTTGCAAATAAGATACACCAATTATGGAAGTTTTCTTTCTCAAAACTGTAGGGGAAAAATATTTTTCAGGTCAATTGCCTTGTCTTTTTTCTTTTTTAATAAGAAACTATAGTCCTTTTTAGAATGGTTTTGAAAATAAATTTTGAGGAAAGAACAATTATAATGGTCAAAATGAAAAACATTTCAAGGAAGCCAACTTTATTATTCTTCTAATGCATGTATTTTTAAACCCAGCACATGAAACTGAAAGGCGGTTCCCCTCTGTGCATGATGAAATGGAAGAATTTGAAAATTTAGAAGAAAAATTGTTACTATAAGAAAGTATATTATATTAATTAGTTAATGTGCCATACAATCTTGTAGATTTTGTTTAACATGGAGCTGTGTTCCTAAGTAGCAGGTTTCCTTTTCACCAGAAGGCTGTTACAGACTTGACATGATTGCCATTCCCTCTCTTTACATGAGCGCAGGCTTCAAGTGGAATATTAACCAGTGTCACTACAATTGGTTCTCCTCTGGAGGGTCTGCAGTCTCTTTGGGTAAAAGGTGGAGAATATCTTGGCACTCCAGTGTTTTTTATCATTTCTGCCATTCCCTGTGAGGATGTGTTTTCCTTTTTTGTTGGAAAACCTGCTCTTTGACCTGCATGCAGCTGTCTCACCAGTACCAGCTGTGAGTGCTGTTTTTTGCTGTGAGTCCTGATCTCCCTTCTACATCCACAGCTGCACGCAAGCCCAGCTGGAGACGCCAGGCCAAGCTCTGCAGACACTTGCATCTCTGTCATCTCTGTGAAAACTTGTGAAGGAAAGTAGAACTCAGCCCTGTGGGTCCTCTGATGGATTCCACTGGCCTGTGCCATGGAATTCTTTTTTTTTCTGCTACAAACTCACCCTTGAAACCTCTCTCTGCACTTACCTTCTACACTCTGACTTAGACTCCCTCTGGAAAAGCATCAAAGCTAACCTCTTCTGTTCTCACTTCATAGTGTACATTTTTTTGCATTGGCCTTCTTTTGCAGTGATACCAAAGCTAACCTCCACAACACATCTTGCTTGTGCTGTGAAACATCTGCATTTCACCACAGTCACAGTGGAGTGGTCTGTAGCAGTCAGGCAAAGCAAAGTCTGAGTGCCCTTCCCTAAATGCCAAAGAGGGAATGCTGCACCAGTGGTAACTGTTTGGTGATGTGTAGCTACCTCTGTGTGATGAGTAGCAGTGCATTTTCACCCTTGTCACCCCTAAAAATGTTTAATAGAAAATACTCCCACAGGCACCCAGAAGCTTGGAGAAGATTAGTTTTAGAAATGCAGTTCTTCAAAGCAATCAGGTTTCTCAGTTAAGGTTTTAATTAATTTCAATGGGCTTGATTATCTTAGCACACAGTAAAGAGACAGACTAATATACAGGAGTGAACTTTACTCTTCTTGTTGATATTACTGTGCTCTGGTCTTCTGTGACCACTGATCCAGACAAAGTATGAAAAAAAGAGCCTCCTGTTTCACCCCAGTCTTGCCACCCTCATAGGCAAGAATGCCTTCCCAAATCTAAAACTGTCTTCTTTCAGTTTAAAGCCATTGCTATGTCCTATCCCTCCATGCCCTTCTCAGAAGTTCCTCTCCAGCTCTTTTCTGGCCCTATTCAGTACCAGAAGGTGCTCTTAAGTTCTAACCTTCCTTTGTCCAGGCTGAACAATCCCAGTTCTTTGTCTTCTCTTTTTTCTTTCCAGCCAACTTTCCTGTTTGAGAGTGATGGCACCACGAGATGTTAGAGACTAACACTTGGCTTGTAATTCAGCATACCTTAGATTGTATTGGACCTTCGAAATTTAATCCATTTTGCTTGATTAACTTTAAAATATGTATTTAGTAATTTCTGGCAGCTTTTGTGATAGGCATTGCTTTACAAGCCTACAAGTAGAATAGGTGCTGCATCCAGGAAAGAAAATTATTGAAAGATGTAGCTAATTATGTACCTTGGCAAGGACTGAAATTTTTCATTTAATAGATAGAGGCCCAAATACCAGCCAGGAGAAAAGCCCTGGCTTCATTGGAGCCTTGCCAGTTTATCTAGAAGAGAGCAGAGCCTGAAGAATGCAAGAGCTGTACCTGACTGTCTTAGTTTGAAAGACAGGTATTTGCTAAAAGAGACAGGGGCCTCTTTTTGAAAAGGAGAGTATAAACCCCCTCCCTTCACTTTACTATGATTTTGAAATTAAAGGGCTCTCAGGCAAAGAGATGGGGTAGGAATAACATTCTTTACTGATATATATATATANGCCCGCAAACCTCTCAACATTACAACGGGGAAAATTCCACTGAGAGACCCAACCCCCAACACTGACCATAACAAGAACAATACTTTGAGTTTGGTAACATTTTGCTAAGATGGAATGAGAGTGTTTTCAAGGAAGGCTTATAGCGAATGGTACATTAATTATTACTCTGTTATTTGTCTTCTCAGTCTCCAAGAAACGTCAGCTTGGTTTAAGAATTTTTCAAAAATAATTTATTTTTTGGACAAGGTTGTTAATTTGGCTTATTATTTTGGAAGTTTCTGTGTTGGCTGAGCAATACAGAGATACACAGTGTGGTGCTCATAAGTGAGTATATAGATAATAAACCTTTGAGCATTGTTTAGAAGTGTGCTTGTCAGAAATTCAGTGTTTTTCCAAAAGGTGCTGTTCCATATCCAGCTATCTTCTAGAGCCCACAGGGTGAAAGGAGTGTTTTAAACCAGAAGCATGGTTTGTTGCTGACTGGCATCTTTTAGAGACAGTTGGCAAGAGGTGAAAGAAAATCTCATGTGTTCAGTGTGGAATATGGGCATTAACATCAGATGAAGTCTTCTGCTGTATAACAGGATAAACTAGAAAAAACAAATAGGGAAGCACGGAACTGATCCTGTCAGATTTAAGGTGATGGAGATTACACCACTGATTCACATAGGGCACTGGATGATAAGGTGCTGTTTGGGGCCTGATACTTGATGCACTGGTTGCTGCACTTGGGTGGATACCCAAGAGTGGTGCTACGCTCCCTGGCTTTCTTCAGTTTCAATATAGATTCCATTTGTGAGATTCTGTATCTGTTCTGCTGTCCTCGTTATTCACGTACCATCCCTCAGACTCCTCAGATACACCAGCTGCCTTATTCTCTGGTCCAGCTGTTCAGTCTCCCTTCCAGAGCTCTGCTACTGCAACTTACTTTAAACTGAGTGGATTGAAGTTGCTTCCTTTTCCCAGTAGGACTGGATTTAATCTCAGATACGTAGTCTGGATTATGCTTATTGTAAAATATATTACATTTTAAGAGTTCCTAGCATGTTAATCTGTTGATGCTTAACACAGGTGAACTCCTGTTTGCCTCCATACATATGCTCTGAGTCCTGACTGCATGGATTTATCAAAACCAAACATAAAAATATATAGAAAAAGTAGAGTGCTATATTACCTGCTGTTACTTCCTTTAACTTCCAGTATTTCTTTATCTTTCTAAAACCGTACCTAAGAAAGTCTAAGACTATGTTGCAAGAATATTGAGGCGTATAAAAAAAGGAGGCTGCAAGCTCTGGTGACTCGCACAGTGTAGAAGTAGCCTTAGCTGCATTTCTTGTTCCAGTTGTGTCAACAAAAGACCTGTTTTACTGTACAGAGACCAGTTAAGTAGATGACTGGTCCTTGTAGTGCTTCCCTGTCCCCTCACTCATGTTTGACTAGGTTGAAGAGAAAGGAGATCCCAGGCAATGGTAAGCTTTGTGTTTGGGAGAAGAAGAACAAATATGGTGATGCAAATAATGCCCTGCAACTTCAAGAGCACAGGCTCAGCTATAACTCAGCCTCTGTCCTTGCTAAATTGGGGATGTCCTACTCCCTCACAGGTTTAGACCTCTGAAAAAGGGTGCCTGCTACCACTGCCTTACTTTGCAAGCAGTTGTGAGGACACACAGAATGGAGTAAGTCTTCATACTCAAAGGACAATAAGGAAGATTCAGTTTTTATCTGAGTAGACTTGTTAGCTGTCAGACTCTGCAGCTTGTAGCTCCTGTGTTTTGCACTGGGAGCTTAAAGAATTAGAGCAGCCTTTTTTTTAGAGCTAGTTTTCCTTGGCTTTTGTTTGTTTCGTATTCCCTAAATGTTGTGTTATTGAGCATTGTCCATGCAACTGTGAGTTAGAGAAATTTACTTAATTTCACTAGTAACACATGGCTCTGAGAGATGAAGCTTTAAAAACAAGCCAGACTGTTAAAAGTGTAGGGTACATAAAACTGTGCAGCAGTTGAATCTCAGGTGGTAGAAGGTGAGGTTAAAAGTATGATTAGTCCCTGATGGATACATCCACAGCCTGGAAGTGTAGGTTGGAAGTAGGATTTTTTCCCGTTCATGATTTTTCGGTGTCATATCAAATTGGGGTCCATCCTCTACACAGGATAGGTAAAATCTGTTACTGGTGGCTGATCATCCAAGGGCTTTGCCTATTTTTGGTGCTACTGCTCTGTCTTATTCTTCCTTCTTGACCCTCTGCTTCTGGCCTTTGTATATGCAAAACTCATTTGCTTTGTCATTAAAGTGAAAAGGCTACATGCAATTTTTTTTAAAAGAATGCCAGTGAGTATTCTGGACTATTCAGAAGTATGAAGCCAGCCTTTCTGGTGTAAAAATTATTTTTTGAGCAATGGCTTTTTGGAAGATAAATGTTATGCTTTCCTTTGACACTATTCTGTTGTTTAAAACATGATCTTCAAAACCAGTTTCCAACTGGAGCTGCATTTTTTTTTTTTTTGGTGGTTCAGGGTTCTCAGCCAGATTACATCCATGTAATACAGCAAGGTTTCCAGGAAGGGGTACAATGATACCTTGGAATGGCACATATACAGTGCTTCTTTATAACATTCTTTCACCTCCAACCACTTCAGTCCAAGGAATTCCCAAGTTGGATGTGATTTCTGTGTACAGAAGAGAAGAACAAGCATATATTTACGAGGCTTTAATTCCCTAGAGAGCCACATGAGCAGAGAGAGACAAATGGAAATAACTGAAGCAGATTTATATATTAATTGGAGGTGACATCCATGAAAAATGTTTTGTGCTTTTTTTGCCCAGCTATGCTTTTCCTACCAATGTCTTCACAGCATTAATCACAGCTAAAAGATTCTGTGGGAAACATTTTCTGCTGTGTTAAGAAATACTAGTGTGGATATGGACTTAATGCTTTGTACTTCTTCAGAGGGTTTGCTTGCTACTTCGTGGGAAAGAGGGCTGTCAGCAGAGGGATTTAGCCCTGGAAAGGAAGCAGGCACCTCCTGCTGAAAAGATGGTTATGTTTTCTTGCTATTAAGGAGCTGTAAGCATGAAATAGGCAGCAGCTAGTATTTCTAATGGCAGCAGAGGCAGCTCATCAATGGCCTGACACATGGGCAAAGGACCTGTCTGTGCTATTAGCTGGGATCTAGGTTAAGAGGAGCAACCTTGCGTGCAAATTCAGCAATTAGAGAGAAGCCTGGTTTTGCATGGTGGCACAGGGGGACTAGCAGGTCATGTTTGGTCTTGTGTCAAAGGGTATGGTCTTCCCCCTACACAGGGCAGGGAAGGAAGGAAGGAAGACAGGACTGTCCAAGGAGGGCAGGGAGACCTAAAAAGGGTCATGATGCTGCCTATCTGGGTGAACCCTTCTTAGGAGCAGTGATCTCTGATGGACTTGTTGGAGAAATAATGAGTTTGTGCATATGAAAGTGATTTGGTTTTCTGGTGTTTTGTGTGTCTATTACAATTCAGGTCTAACTTCTGTCCTCTCCTTGCTCTGTCCCCTGTTTCACAATGGGACCTCTGATGGGTCCTCCTCATAAAGAAATCCAGAATTATTTGGTGCCAGCCCAATTTAAACATGAAGACCAAATTCCCAGAATGGACCACTGGTTATTCTGGTTTTATCTCCAGCCAGTTTCTGGGTTATGTTTGCAATAGCAACAAGGTGACAGAAAAAATCTCTATTCAAACATCAGCATGTCTAAAAGTCAGACATGTTAAAACACATGAAATGATGATAGGTGAAATCTGTTTTGAAAATCTGTTTGTTGCAGAGTCATGGCCATGTGAAGGTGGAGAAGCTTGCCTGTAGTCTTTGAGGCATTATTTCATTGAAGAGTGGCAAAGAGTGCTTTGGGGTGTGTATTGCTATTCACAGCAGTGTCACTTGAGCAGGCACACAGCTTTGAGGTCAAGGTTTTCTGAAACATCCAGGCTTGGCCTAATCCAGGCTAACCTTCCTCACACAGCAGCTGATGGTGCAATTTATACGGATGCCAGTAAATTAAGAGTTTAAGCCTAGTGCTTTGGAAAATGTTAAACAGAGAGGTATTGTCACAATCGGGAACCATTGCCACTGCCATTCTATGAGGGAAGACTAACCCAAGCACTGAGACATCATAGCAATGACTGGGGAGGGACAGATACGAAATTCCTGCATCATAAATGTCATAATCAGCACAGTATTGTCAAAAGAAAAACATCTGAGAAAAGTTACACACTGCTAAGTGATAGCATAAAATATTGCTGTGTTTGGAGCATATTTTGGCAATATTTTGGCAATATTTTGGCATATTGAGATTCTCATGATACATGAAGTTTTAACAAACTACTTGAACCCATCCATACTTTAAACTGTTTTGGCAGTCTGAACTTAAGTGGTTGCATCATAACCATGTGGGTTTTTTTAAACAGGACCTTTCTGAATGGCAGAGCTAATAAAACCAAGGACAGTGCAATCACCTTCTGTTCAACTGCCTTTTCTTTGAGATTTAATAATGAGAGATATTTTATTTACATTAAATATTGCTTCATGTAGCTGAAAATTTGATTTGGTTTGAATGAAGAGCTCTTCAGGTCAAACCAAATTCACTATTGCTGTTTATTCTTACTATTGGGACAGGTGCTCCATTTGCTTCAATTGCAAAGCATCTTAACACCACATGGATCTTTTCTGTAAATAAAACCACAGTGTTAATTCATCTCCTGGCTTTTCGGTTGAAGAGGCGAGGCCTGTTGCAATGTGAATCCTGAACAGGAAACCCCAATTGCCTTGATGTCAATGAATGAGGTCAAAAGCACAATTTCGAGGCTCATGTGAAGTCCTCATTAGGGCACCACAAGTCTGTGGGTACAGGTCAGGCAAAGCAGCTGCCTTTTGGCCAGTTCTACTTCTCCTGCAGATGGGCAGCTCCTGTTTATCTGCCTGCTCACACTGGTATCATCTACGTTAAATCTAACAGAGGTGCAGTTGCCCAGTGTCTCTTCTTTGACTACAGCTACATAACTTTGTAGTTGTTCACTGAATACAGCTGGAACTTAGTGTGTTACACAGTCAGCCCCAATGGAAGGAAAATCATCTATGTCCCCATGTCTTGGGGACACACATCACCCTTTTCTCCTTATGCAAGGGTAGTGTGATTTCCTCCATCTTGCTGAGCTGAAAAGAGCAAGGAGATTCCGTGGGACCAGCAGATAGGGAATGTGAGAAGAGTCTGAGGCAGGTGCTGCATGGCAGTGCAGGGGGAGCTGCCATCTCTCCTTTCCCTGCAAGCCCTGGCAGAGAGGAAAGCCATGAATCAGTACCCATAACATCTAAGCCAGGGAATGAGTAGATTGGGAATGCTGGTTCCTCCAGTCCTGCTGGGATTTAAGCTGAGCATGCAGAGCTGTGTGGCTTAGCAGACACAGATACACCAACATCCCTAGCAAACAAGTCTTGTAACAGTCACTTTCTTCCTCTCTCCCCCTCGATCACATAATTTTTAATATCCAGATAAATCTTTGTCTGTCTGGGCTCAGTTTCAGAATCTCTGCTGGAGGGTGATCAATGTCTGTGTCTCTGCTGGGGGATGCTTAGGGCTGACTGAGCAGGGCTCCCTGTAACCATCTGGAGCTGGTCATGACCAACCCAGCCCCCAGCCATACACCACCAAGTATTGAACAAAAGGTGGAATTGCTGAAAGAGCAGAGCTGTGAGGGGAAAAGGGTGAGGGGCAGGAGGGGAAGAGCACAAAACAGCCCCGGGGCAGGTCTCATGACAGTCCAGGACAGTTTTCCTGATGTGTGTTTCAGCCTGGAGGAAGAGCCCAGGACCAGCACAGAGGGAAGCCAACACATCCTGATCACTTCCAGCTCCTCCGAGGGGTGTGTGGGGAGGGAGGTGTTAACCCACCACAAAACTCTGCCAAGGAAGCACCTTTCACGCTCTGAATAAACATCTCTTTCATTCTTAGGGGCTCTATTTGGATACTGCAAAAGTCTGATTTCACATTTTGTTTAGCACTAGGAAAGCATTATCTCAACCAAGCAAAAAACTGTTGAATTGTTGTGCAGGATCTGGCTTTCTCCTCAGCTCTGTGAGGAAAGTCACTCATCTCAGGTTTGTCTGTGCTGATTTCTATGAAACTCTTCAAAATTGCTGGAAGATTCTGTGAATGCTGGGACTACAAAGGGAAAACAGGGTCCCTTCTCCCAAACAGTTCTTGATCACAGGCAGCAGATCGCAAATTACTTTGGTGGTGCGGTCCTGCTCAGGCTGACCATGTTGACCAGGTGTATCACTCTCAGGGAAATCTATCTGTCTGTCTGTCTACCTGTCTAGCTATCTAGCTATCTATCTATCTGTCTATCTAAACCAGAAGAGACTTTAAATACAGATTTTACCTTTTTATAACAAAAAGTTAGCCACAAAGCAAGCCCTGACATTTTTAAAGACATGCTGGCTCAGAGCAATTGATATATTTTTTTTTCCCCTTTGCGTCTGCCGCTGCTGTGCTTCCACCTGTGCTGGAGAGCTGCTGTGATGGTGGTGCACGAGACTGTGAACAGATCCTGGCTTGGGCAGTGATGCATGCCTAAATGCAGGCTCTGCCGCATTCACCCTATGGCTGTGCTGCAGTCTGTCCTTCTGTAATGTCAATTACAGTGTTTACAGGCTTGCAGATGGAAGTAGCAGCAGTCTGAGATCCAGGTGAGAGGTGGGTGTTTTCTGCCAGGCACCTGCTTGTGCAGTCACATACAGGCCTGCTGTCATACTCTTGTTTGTAACCCTTTGAAATACCAAGCTTCGGCTTCCACACATACACACAAATCTGCTAACAACCTCCATCAGTAGTGTAAGTTTCCAGAAAAAGTAAGAAGTTGCTTGACAGCTGATGACAGTAATATGGTATTTCAGTCAGAGAGTTCAAGTGGTGCTGCTAAACATCACTGAGCAAAGCCCCTTCAAACACAGTGATCATGGAAATGTCACTGAAAGACAAAAACGGGTACAGCTACTCTAAATTGCAGTGATGATGTAGAGCAGTGGGACATTTCTGTCTTCTTAAGCTACTGAAAGATAATAACTTATTCTGGTCCCAGTCATAGCTCAGGTCTCTGATCCCGTTCATCTCATTACTCTGCTGAGCAAACAGAAAAGCAATTTCAAGTTTCAAAACTGATGCCCTGCTGTCAGACTGGCGTGATGCCTTCTAAGATATAAAGTGGAGCATGCTTTCAGTGGGTCAGTTTTTATCTCCAGACTTTGCTTGCCTTCAAATGCCAAGTTGGGCACCTGTCCCTACCCCTCTGTTGTTAAAAGAAAGCTTAGTTGCATGTGAACAACCTTTTACAGCTGCTTGAGAATCAATCAGAGAAGGATACCAAACAGGTTTTTAGCTTTATAGTTACAGTTGGAGATCATCACAACACATTAAAAGATCTCTTTTTTTATTCATATTTCAGTTATTTCAACAATGCTGTAGAGGAGATGAGAGTTTCCATGAAATTACAGTAAGATATCTTCTAAAACTGGCATGATTGATAAATGACAATAGGAAATATAGTTACAGTCTGCTGCTGTTACAGTTAGAAATTCAGTTGTGTAGTGATTTTTTGTTCTTGGGGGTTTTTTCCAAATGGAAAGGAATAATGCATAAGGCCAGGTTAGGAACAAATGTTGCAGTGTTTTCTGGGTGGTAAAGGACTGGTTTTATTTTGATCATTAATAGATACTCAACATGTTCTTCCTCACAATATTAGCCTTTCTCTTGATAGCTTTATTGCAATGCAAAGGAGCCATTTCTGGCTTTGAGAAAGTTAAAAGTGCATAAACACTGTGTACAAAGCAAAGTACTCCTCCTTGCATTCTGGCATTAGTAGAAAAAAAAGCCTTCACAATACTTTCAAATCCTCCTTAAAAAGGCATTACACAGTTTAAGATCAGTCTGTCCTTGCAAAGAAAACATTTTTTTAAATCTGTGTTGCCTTTAATAATTTGCTTATTTCTTTCAGTGAATTTTAAAATGTACTGGAATTTGTTCTAAACTGAACCAGGGTCTTAACCTTCAGTTAAGGCGCTAAGAGATCCAGATATAATTCCAGTTACTTGTATAAGCTTTCATTGATTTTAGCAGGTGTTTGAAGTTATCTTGCTGTGGCTAGATGTAGAAAGTTGCCTGGTATTAAGGTGCCTGTAAAAAGCCCAGTACCAGAACTATCAGTCATGTCTAGTGTCAGAACAGTGCCTAACTGTCATTGGTTCAGCTTTGAGTTCAGATTCCATCAAAAGAAAGGGAAATGTTCCTTTATCTTCTGTTTTTTAGTCTGGTGGAATCTTGACCTTTTGCCTTGCCTTTTTTATCTTGTTTTTATCTTGTTCAGGTTTGTGACATAAAGAATTCACTAAGGGGGACAACCTTCTGAAGTTAATTAGAGGAGAATCTCTTACAGGATCCACAGCTAGGTGTTCTAGCTCTTCTGACAGCTAGGCCTCTTTTGTGCGTCTTCCTGATTTTCTTATGAAAAAATCACCTTACTGTCTATCATTGAAGAGATGCAGAGCAAGTAGCATAAGGTTGCATTTGTGGTTTAAACATTTTTTCAGACAAAAAACTAGATTAGCCAAGATAGAATGCAGTTTTCAGCTGACAGTGGCCTTGTTTGGATGCTCTTGTTTGGAGTTTCTGTAATATGAATTAACAGTTCTGGTCTTCTTTGTTTGTGTCTGTACTGAGTTTGAGATTTCCTTTTGCCCCCAAGCTGGGTATATAAGTTTCAGGAATGCTTATGTTGCTGTATTTCAGCAATCAGTAGAAAAGTCCTTGAGTACCAGTAGGAAGCAAGGAAAATGCTTTGTGGACCACTCTGATGGAGAAATTCCTTGTGATCAAGAAGAGGGAGGGTTAATGGTACTGGTCAGAAATAGAGGTTTTCATCTTCCCTTTGGAAATGAAGCAACGGGGAAACAGAACACCTCTGCTTGCTCCCTCTCAGGTCAGGCCTTGGACAAGGAACCTCTCCAAGGTCTGCTAAGGAATTAATCATTCATAAGTGTGAGACTTGTTTTCACCTCTGCCACAGAAAATTCCGAAAGAGGATTTTGTGTAGCTGTTTATGGTTTATTTAGTCTTTCAAGTTTCACTTGAACAAGAGAAAAAAATGCATAAAAGTTATGTCACCTTCATGTGAGAATCTTATCCCACTGGTTTGTTTGGAAGGATATTACAAAGCAATATCTATGGGCAGGTTGTAAATGCTTTATGTTTCATTTGAATCTTGTGAATGGTATTTCCATGGGAATCACCTAGCATTTGAGCAGAATATGAAGGAGTGGATATATGCTGTCATGGAAGGAGGAAACAGTACAGAAAGTCTCAGCAGAAAATCTCCTGAGAGAAAGCAAAAAAATTTTGCATTTTTAACATGGCAAATTTGACTTCATATTCTCTGTGGACTTTGCTGGGCAAGCAAATGCTGCCAACAGTAGCATCTGCTGCAGCACTGAGGATCTGACCTTGTGGCCAGGAGCTGAATCCTTCCCTTTTATAGTGTGTGGATTAGGTGCCTGATGCTTTTCAATTTATTTTTTTTATTAATAAGGTAGAATGTTGGGTAATGAGAAAGCTTCTTTTAGACCAGAATAAAGTAGTTTAGACAATGCCAGAAGTGAAGCATATTTCCAAAGCAAAAACACAGCAGAAGATAGAGATCTGGTAAGTGTAAATTCTTTTTAAGCTGCACAGATGGCCCAGCCTCACAGCAGCCGGAGGATGGGAACAACCCTGTGTTTCCTTGCAGTGCAAACAATGATGACAGCCTTCTTCAGTCCTTAGACCAGCCTCAGGAGCAGACCTGGAGGGGAACCCACTGCAAGCTGGGAGTTGTAAGGAGTGCGGAGAGTGCCATGTTGCCATATTACACTTGCACAATGCAAGTGTAATAAGCAGCTTTTCTATTTACCATCTTGGTTATGAATGCAATACAAGGAGGAATTGCTATTCAACAAATTTCCAGGAACACACAAGGAAGAAATAGTAAAGAAATACGCAAGACTTCTGATTTGTCAGTCATCTAGCCATTGTCTGAGAAAGTTAGCGTGCTGTACGCTGTAGTCTCTTCATAATGAATATAATATGGGCACTGTGCCAGGATGCAGTTATTCAATACAGTGAAGCAATATCCTATCTATTTATCCTGTTTGTGCATCAAAACTCATCCTTTAATTTTATTTTGCCACATGCCAAACGAAATTTAATGTGTTATTTGAATATAATACTACAGTTTGTGGTATTAAATTGTACAAAATCATTTGCATATGATAAGCCTATTGCAGACAGTCTTTGAAATTCCTTAATGAAAAAGAAAACTGGGAGTTCTCTTATTACTAATGAAACTGTGTAGACAGAAACACACCCTGAATTTTACACCAGTGAACTTACAGGTGGATTAATAGTGCCATGATCTGGAACAGAACAGAGTGGAAATATATTGGTTAGAAATCAGCAGTTTCACTGTGTCAATACAATAGCTTAAGAGAAACGTGATTTGGTTTGCTTTTATCTAGACTAGGGGTTTACATTCTTTACCAATTACAGTATTGCTGCTGTACTGTACTTCTGTACTTCAACTGAGTGATGCTGAAAGTTGCTGGCTTTTGAAAACGAACCTGATCATGCACAGAGCGTGATATGTGTGCATTTTGTGAGAAGCTGTATTCTCTAGCTTCTGTACTGCAATTATGGGTCACAGTTAATCTGAATTCTTTTGGCTGGCTGCAAAGTAAGGGTTAGTGTTAGTACACAGTGTCCATATCTGTTGGATGCTTTGCAAGGATTTGTTTCCTTTATTTGATGGAGAATACAGAAATAAAACTTTCATGGACCATGAAGGAACTGAATTTTGTTCAAATACATGGGAAGGCATTTGCGAGAAAGTTAAACCCAAATGATTTAAGCAAATGAATTAATATTATTACTCTGTATCACTTCTGGCAGTACCTTTCTTAGTAAATGGTTTCTACAAAATTTCCCATCTGGCCATTACCTGCTTAGACTTGAGCATTTACATGAATTTTGGAGTACAGTGAAGTTAGTTACAGTCCAGTCATGGACAGTCACTTGCCTTTAGCTTAGTAGTTTGGGCTACTAAAGGGAGCAAGAGGGGTTCTGGTCATGTAGCTGAGGAAAAACATACAGAAAATGGTGCTGTTCCATGAGCTCGACAAATTCCTGACCTGAGCAGAGAGACAGACTTAACTTGGACCATAGAAAGAGGGAGTGACTATGTAGGGTGGGATTTTCTTTTAAATTGGTTGTATTTTTGAAGGTGCGTGTGGGTTTTTCCCCAGAAACTGAACTTGACCAAGTTTTCCTGGCATTATGGAAGGGAGTTAGGGTATCTAAAAAAAGGAGCTAAAAAGCTGACTGCTATTTAGAGGCTTGTGCAATAGGGAATTTAAGCTGTATCTCCATGGGTTTTTTTTTTGATACAGTGTGAGTTTTTTCCAGCTTGAGTGAGAGTTTCTCATCATCCTGTCACAACTTACCCTTTTAGCTTTGGCACTTGTCTCCAGTGTGTCAGACGATAGGAGTAAGTGGGGCTGCAAAGGACTTGCTTTCTCTGCTGTGTTTTTCTTCAGCAGTGTAATCCAAGTAATGAGTCACAAGAAGTGTTGTGCTGCAGTGATGTTGTTGACCACCCTGAAATTTTCTACTAACATAGCTCGGGAAAAGAATAATTTTGCCATTCTCTAAGAGATCTATAGTGAAGCAAATCAGTTTGATAGGTTTTAGTTTGCCAAAAACCCACACAACCACTTGCTTGCATCTCACTCAGCTTTATGTGAGAAGGACAACAGTGTAGTAACTAGATCACAGAATTATTTGGACACGTCTCTTTGGAATTACAAATGCTGAATTACGAAAAATAAAATGGCAGAAGCACAGAGATGAAGTGGCTTGCCAGAAGTCAGCAGAGGACCAGGAGTAGGAGCAGCCACTCTCTGTCCAGGGTCCCAGTCAGGTGTCTCAAATGCTTGGGAAGGGAAAGTCATTTAGAAGAAGTGAATAGCACTGATTTTGAAAGCACTGATATCTACCATCAGAGGTGAAAGTCTGATGATGTTTTTTCTTTCTTGGCTGCAGCAGGCAGCCCTCACAGTGAGGATTTGAAGCAGGTAGGAACTCCCAGAGGTTGTTGCTGTTGCTGGATGAGCAGCATAAACAGGTGTAAGCCTAGAGATATTTGGTTATGTTGTTCTCTAATTGGGTTGTTTTTTTATTTTAATGTGTTGCAGAAAATGTGCCAGTTTCCATGGAATGCTATACAATCAGACAACAGAGTACAGTAACAAGAGGGAGTGATAAATAAATATGTTCACAGGCTTCTTTGTGAAGTGTCGAACATGTAGAGCTGGTGGGTTATTCATTTTCCTTTGTCAAATGTGGAGCTGTTTTTCTAAATAGCTAGCCACTTCATTGTAGTGCAAGGGAGTATGCAAATCTGAATACTATGACATCTAGAAAATTCCACTGGCTTTTCTTTCATGTGTGAAGAAGACATCTCTCAGGAGGAGAGGATGCTGTCTCCCTGCTTGTAGGAACAAAAGTGCTTTCCTATGGAACTGTTGAAATTTTTTAAAAAATAATGAGCTACTTTGGCACCAGTTAATCTTATATCATTATTTGCTTTATAGTTGGTCACTTCTGTCTATGGATCAAGGGAGAAAAAGTCTATTAGTTAAAGCATGAATCCGGACATGAAAATGGGCTATTTTAAGAAAGTTATTGTCTCGGTTTAAGAGACAGGTATTTGCCAAGGAGAGGGATGAGCCCCTTTCCCTGTAATCCGCTCCCTTTTAATCACTATAATTTGAAATCAGACGCTTTCAGGCATGAAATATGGGGGTAGGAATAACAATTCTTTACTAATATATCTAACAAGGTAAACAGCAACAACAACAACAGCTATAAAAACTGACAACAAAACAGAACAGTCTCACTCCGTCCCAGTCTTTGGATGCAAACTCTCTGGGTTCAGTTCCCGGTGCTGTGGGCAGAGCCGGTCCCGCGCAGCTGCAGAGTCCGGGCTGATGGCGGCGGCTCAGGNTATTGAAAAGTTACGCAATTTCCAATCAGAATTAAAATGCAAGTTTACTGGCTTGGCAGGATACAGTAAATAGTTTTGGCAGTTCTGTTTCCAGATGTAATGTAAGAATATTAGAGAATCATAGCCATTTTACCTCTGTTATGCTGTGAAGAGGGGAAGGGGAAATCCTCATTTGAGATAAGAGAGTCTTCTAGTATAGAAAGAATAGGAAATCATAGTATGGAACAATTCTGACACATTGTACGCAAATACATTATTGTGGCGGTTTCAGTTAGAAATTGGGCAGAAATACCAATTTCATGTAGTGGTTTTGGTTTACCAATTTGAGATTTCCCTGACAATGCACCAATTGATGGAGTGGGTCTAGTACTGGCCAAATCGCCAGTGCACCCACTAAAATTATTTACTCATTTCATGCTGTGAGATAGGGTTAGGAGGGAAGATAAAGCAGGCTCAGACTTTGAACGGTATAAAGAAGAACTTTATTAACAGAAACTAAAAGAAAAAATAAGAATCAGAGTGAAACTTTCAGAACACTTCTACTCTCCCCTACACTCTTTTCTTTCACACTGACAGCATACAGAAACAAATCAGTCAGTTTACCATCTCTAAAATAGTCTTTCTCCAATTGACTTAAAGAGAAGAGACTCTCTCTTCAGTCTATGGAAACTTCTCCACAAGAAAACAGTTCTCTCATGGCTTCAATTTCCACAAATAGCAGCCACCCAGGAAATCTGCGGTCATGGAGTCCCTCCCATCTTTTCACAGCCTTCACAGCTGAATTTATGGGCCATGTCAACTTATGGGGCACGTTTTAAGAAAAGGATAAGCAAAGGCTTTCCTAATCTTTTTAAACAAGGGCAAGGGATCTACATCACTCTTCTCTCTCTCTGTTCATACTTCTCCTGGGATCACAGCTATTTCAACATCTGCTCACTTCAACACGAATGTCTTTGCTCATGTCTACAATGTGAACGCTTCATCCACCCCATAGGCATTCCACAAGTTAGAGGGGGGAAAAAAGGAATCCAATTTATCAGTTGTATCTTCTCCATAACTTACAGGAGAATTTCAGTCCAAGATGTCTTCTCATCCCTCTCCCATCTTGGACCTAACAACTCTTCCTTCTTGTCCTACCTTGATGTCTCCAAGCTGGTTCTGTGTACAGGTAACAACCTGTACTCAGACCAGAAGGGAAAGAGAGCTTCCCAGGCTTTGTTCATTCTAAAATGCATGTTCACAGAGGTGTGTTCAACCTTCTCAGTGGCTTAACACTAAAAATTAATCACTGATTGGATATTGTCAGACATAGAGGAAGCTCTCAGCAGCTTTAAAAAAAATTTAAAAATTCATGGGTGTCTTCTTCCTCCCTCAATAAATGTCATATGTGCAAACCCAGCCCAAGTATGAAAAAACTTCCTTGAATAATTCAAAAGTCAATACAGGTAGAGTGTCCTGGTTTACAGTTCAAAATGTATTCTATCACCATCTGTTGAAACAAGAGAAAGGCTGATCCTTATCTCTATGGGAGATATCTTCTGTTAATGGGCCATTAAGTCCCACTGCTTTACTGATAAGATTACATCATCCCATTGGGAGATGATCCAGCCATGGGGAGGAGCCATGCCTTTCCTACCTAAATAAAAACCGAGANGCAAATATACACAGATATTTCAAACTGATGGATCTTAGTTGGAATTGTTAATATATAAAGCAAAATAGTAACTCATAATATTTTCAGGCCCTTACATTCTCAATTCAACTTAAAATTTTGAAAATGTCAGTCTTCCTAATCTCTCCAAAGGATATGAAAATCCTGCAGCCAATCACAGAATTAGTAGCAAAATCTGCTTAGTGTACCCTTTTTCCAATGAAACCCCATATTTTGTGTTCTAAAACTGTTTATTACAACATTTCCATGCTTACTTCTGGGTTTCTTGAAATGTTGGCAAGAAGGGTTTGTGAGAAGCTCCACAGTTCTATCTGGGAGAACTTTTTCTGAGACTTCACTGGATGGGGGTGATACCTTGGCCAAGTATAATCTCATCAGCTAACAGATATTTTCTACAAAAGAAAGAACATTGTACTGATTATAGTCCTGTTTTGATAACAATTTGCCAACTGATTTCCGCAGACTCAGGAAATGCTTCTTGTGTAATGATCTATAAAGTCAATGGCATCCTTTTCAAAATGTGAACATCTGTTTCAGACATGATAAAAACTTTTTTTTTCCCTGATTCTAATAGAAAATAATAGATTTGTTTTTCAGAAATTCCACTTGGAAACAATGACATGATTTTTCAAAATGAAGTGGCTCTTAAAAGGGCAGCCAAGTTGGTGTATTCAGAAGTTGTTACCAGATATGTGAATGTAATTATGAAGCTGCTCTGATTTTTACAAGCAACATTAATAAAGATTGTTGGGCTCCACTGCATCTAATTACTGTGTCCAGTAATTCTGAAGATGGTGAGCTGACTCCAAACATAGCTGCCAGAAGTCAGAATTTCTTTTTGCCTTTTCCACTTTTAATTCTTTTACATGACCAATATAAACTTGCTCATTATGCCTTCTGTGTCCTAATTAGGAGAGGAGGGCAAGTGGGCACAGTGTGGCAATAAATGAAGGCAGTTATTTAAAAGAATTGTCATTTTGGTTGTCATTTGGCTGCCTAACAACCACATCTGAAGATGAGTCTTAGAAATTACAGGCACTGACTTAGGATCATAAGTGAATTGTTGAGGTGAAAAATCTTTCATCTTCCTTTTTCTAATGCAATATGTATATGTTTATTATTTACTAACACCTGCTTAGTTAAAACCAGTAGAAAAAAAGTTGGTGGTAAGAAGGCACAGGAGGGAATGGCATTTATTTTTACTGGAATATATTCCAAAAATCTGAGTGTGCTTAAAATCTTTCTATTTTCTCTTGAAATAAGCACAAACTTGGAAGGACATTAATTTTGATTTTTGGTGGCAGGTTTTTTTTCCTCCACTCACTGTATTATTTTTTTCCACTGTTATCTTTTCACCTTACTAGAGAGCTGCAATTTAAGGGAAAAATGCACCATAAAGGTGGAAACGATAAAAAGTTGACAAGTGAAAGACAAATTTTTCAAGATTGCTTGGTAAAAATTGCCCAATATGTAAATCTCTTATTTTTTTCACACCAGAAAAAAAAAAAAAGAGTCAGGCTTTCAAATTACAGGTGAAAATTTGAAGAAAATTTCATGAAAGCCTCTTATAAATTCTTTCTGTCATGCATTTTAATTTGTTTGGAAAACTTACCAACCTTTATACTTCTGTAACACAACCAGATACATTCAGTCTAGGTGGCCATACCACAGCTCTGCACTCTTCCTCAAACCTTTTTAGACCAGAGCATTAATTAGGTTTGTTCCCCCTCTCTGACTTACTTTGCATCTTTTTCCAGTAAGGCCTTTGCAGATTGTGGCAATTTAACAAAGTACTATGCCTGCAGCTCTGAAAGCATTTTAAAGCTCCCACTTCTGAAATATCCTCACCTTAATTTGCTGGATTCTGAAACTGCACTTTTGACTATGTCAGTAAATCACAGAAAAGATTAATACATTTAGAAATAGGTTTCTTTTATTGTCTAATTTTCATGGTATTATAGTGGTGAACACTGGGCTGGGATGTGGGCAACTTTCTTCCTATTTCCCATGCTGCTCATCTCTTAATGGACACTGCTGTTCAAAAATTAGGAATTGTATTTATTACTGCTGTGATATCATGTTTTTCAAGAGTCTGTAAGTCTGTAAATATTGGAGAGACACATTTCCCGTGAAGCAATTTATCTGCTCAAGCACTTCTTTTTTTTTTTTTT
>VXBI01003739.1:54701-88796 GCA_013397375.1 Toxostoma redivivum
TTTTTGCTCAAGCCCTTCTTTTTTTTTTTTTTTTTTTTTAATTATGAAGAGGCTTTTTCTTCATGGTGGTGTTTGCCAAGTTTCTAATCATATGATAAGGCAGAACAACTTTGTGGATTGACTCTACTGGATATCTGGATATATAAGTTACTTCTGCTTCGGGTTTTCAGTTGCTTTGGGGATTTTTTTTTAATTTTAGAAACAAGATTTTATGGGCTGTTTTTCTCATTTTCCTAATAAATTGGATTCTTTTGAAAAGTAAAATCTTAATGCTGACTTGAAAAGGTCTTGGGTTAGATTTTAATCAAGTTTTTGTTTTGTTTGTTTTCATTTTGGTGTGGTTTTGTTGGTTTGATGGGACTTTTTTTTACTTTTACTGTAGTTCCTTATAAAACACCACATCCCATTCCTTCACTGCATTGGTGTAAACACATAATAATAAGTGCAAATGCCAACTCACTCTTTTGACAGCTGTGAAATGAAGGTCTGAATTATATCTACAGGACAGAGGCTACATAGGGAGTTCAAAAAGAAAGATTAAAGAGTGCTTTTGTCTTTAGAGAACAATATGATGGATGAAAAAGGTGATACTATAAATTGAGGGCAAGTTTTATACTTGGCAGGATTGTTAGACTTTGTGTACACAGAATGTGAGGAGACCTTGGGAATGCAGTGTCTGCATTTCACAGGAGTTCACAGGCTTTCTGCCTTCCTCAGGCAAATATGTTTGCACTGTGTGAGTGTTTTAGGTGCAGAAATCATTACTATTGACAGACTGGAGTTTGAAAAATTATTATGTGGTAATGAAAAGAAAGCAGTAGGAAAAAAACACCATTGCTGATGACTGGCAAATGAACAGGCTTTGAAAATGGCACTCCAACAGAATCCTCGATTAATGTCCTTTAATTCATGATTGTGATAGCAAATACTTAATAAAAAACACCCTTTTTATAGTCAGGATTTATGTTGCTTGAAGGACTCTTTGATTACGAAGTTGTGCAGAGGGACATGGAGGAAAAGAGAGCAGAAGTAACAAACATTGAAATTATCCAAAGACTTACACACAAGCTTGTATGTGTTTAGCAGTTCTTAAAAGCAAAACAAGCCTTGTAAGTCTATCAACAGTTTCTTTTCTCTCATTCCTATTACTTGCGAGTATCTGATGTTACAGATGAGACTTTGTACTGTTTTTTGAAATCCACTGTGAAACAGACCTTAATGTTCTATTTTTTTTCTTCCTAATTGTTTTTTGCTGTTTCAGATATTCCTGAGATTGAGCAAATATTACTAACATAAAGTAACTTTCTCAGTGAACTGAAATGGTTTTACCACTTTGGATAGTATTGCCACTTTATTACTGGTAAAACAGTCTTCATCTTTGGCAATTCATCAAAGAAAGATACAGTGCCTCTCTGAGACCAAATCAGATAAGTTACAAGTTCACTGAGTGGAAAGAATTCACCTTTTTTTGCATGTAAATACTTCTCTTTTGAGCAATTAATGACATTGATAAAGAAAATCTGATGAGTAGGTTAGAAGGGTAGTTTCTAGTTTCACTTCCTGAACATTTTGCAGTATTCTCTTTTAAAAATACTTTAGATTTCTACTTTAAAGATTATCCTTTGATTACAAGTCTGCTCTGGCCTAAGGTCCTGAATTGAAGGTTCTTGTCTTGAGGAAGGCTGTATTTTGTACTGAGGATCAGAGCTAAAGCTCCTGCAGGTTCTCTTGATGTGTCCTCAGTGCCTGTCTGTTTATACCACGTGGCCCTGCATTTGGTTCATGCTACCTTGGCTAAATGAACCCCTGGGACTGATTTGCAGAGTGGCTTCAGGAAACAGGAATCATATGCAAAATATTTGCTTTAAATAGATATTCTTTAAAGGTTTGCACATTTTGATTTTTAAAATACTATGCTTGAGGGTGTATTTACAGGCAAGTCCATATTTTGTTTCTTCCTCTGGGGCAGGGGCTTGGTTTCACTGTGTGCACGAAACCCACAGGACTCATTCTTTAAAAGGTGTTCAGTTCCCTCTTGCTGATAGTATGGATCATAGTAGGTGTTAAAATGGTTGTTACCAGCTGCAGAGTAATGAGAATCTGAGTTCCTTGTGAAGTGGAATAATTTATATTCACCATCACTGTGAATGTGCCCTCAAGGTGACAGATTCATGACTTCATGCATTAGAAAACTGCATAGTGCCAAAAAAAGGGATATGTTTAAGAGAATAACTATTTTTATGAGAAATGCATTTTGATGCCTTTTATCTTGCTGCAAACCCTTAAGTTGGAAAAGGATGTGAAGCTTGGCTGTTACTGTATCTGAGAGTAATTTGGATTTGTGTGTAGAATTAGGCCCCAATATATTGTTCAATTTTGAGTCCTAAGCAAAGGACTAGGATAGATATGCACTCAAATAAATGGCCGCATTTCATGTCATTTTGTCATCAGAAACAGGCAGCAACCACTTTAAAGCATGGTTTGCAGTGTTGGAGAGCTTTATCTGAAATGGGAGCTTAACAGACATATTGGCCTCCTTCATCCACAAGCCTGAAACTACTGAGGATGTGAAAAATCAGGGAAATTACCTTATTGTCCCCATCTCTGGAGGAGTGATTTGGGCTTTGGCTCATCAATAACCATGTCTGCAGGGCAGGGATGGCAATCACCTGAGGTCATACCTCTGTCAAAGAGAGTGGGTGGGCAAAGGGCACTGGGCTTTTGTTGTTTCTTCGTTTACATTCAAAATCTAGGGGCTGCCTTGATGTGGGGCAGACTAGTACCTTGCTTATTCAATCTGAATAAAATAAGGAAAGATGAAAGATGGAGGATTGAAAGAGGAGGAAGAGAGTAGAGGGAGGAGAAGCTAGAACAGAAGGAGGAAGTCTGTTTTCAAGTGATAGAGGAGTAATGTTCCTAGGAATAAATACCAGATCTTTATATTAATGCAAAGACTACTTAGAAAGACTAGAATTTTGGCCTATTTGGAGTTTTTGTTTTGGCTTTGTTTGTTTTTGATAAAACATTTCACTTGCAGTAGCAAATCAAATTCTCCAAGGAGAGCTGTATGAAGAATAGAACAAGCAGAGAATTAAAACCTGGTCCCAGAGGTATAAAACCTCAATTTCACTCATCACAGAATAGCAAGGGGGAATACGCTATGCCTGGGGAAGGGGTTTTCTGTGTTTGCCATGATTTACAACAACTGAAAGAAGGAGCCTTTTTGACTTTCAAAGCAAGGCAAGAGATTTACCAACACCAGCCAGAAGAACTTCTCAGTTGGCAAAAACTACCCTTGCTAAACAATGTACCTTTTAGAAAACAATTCTGGGGTGTATTTATTTTAGGGTTTTTTTTGCAGCCCTCCCTCTGCTTCCTAGAATGGAACTGTTAAGGGATCATAAAATATTGTCTTGGTTTGAAAAGACGGGTGTCTGCTGGAAGGCAGGAACCTCTCATGAAATATGTCCTCCCTCTGAATTACTATGATTTTGAAATTAGGGGGCTCTCAGGCAAAGAAATGGGAATAGGAATAAGAGTTTATTAATGAAAATTAAAATAAAAATTCAGTAATAGAACAAAACACTGACAGAGTCAGAATACAACCTGACACCCCATCAGTCAGAGTGTTGGTGCAGTCCCATTAAATGGTGGCTGCATCCTCCTGCAGTGACAGATGTGGTTCAGTTGAAGCAGTGCTCCTGTAGAAGGATGCAGTTTTCCTCTTCAGATCAAGTGATGATGTAGAAGGGTCTGGTTTTCCTCTGGAATCCAGTGGAAAAAAGCTGCTCTGATGTTCCAAATCTCAGATTTTATTTAGATAGGAAAGGCTTGGCTCCTCCCCCTGGCTGGAGCATCTCCCAGTGGGATGATGTAATTGTATCAGTCATGCAGGGGGACTCAATGGCCCATTAACAGCTGATCTCTCCCTTGCGGAAGGATGGGTCCTGGAAAAGGTAAAGATGACCTCCCCACCTGGTTTTAACAGATGGTGATGGAATACATACTTTTGGTTACATTCTGCATTGCAGCCTAAGACAAATATTAATGCTAAATATAGATAGGGCAGACATTCACCAACCCATATAAAGGTTTACTGAGCCTGTGCTTGGTTTTGAGAACCTGTGAAGTCCTGAATATTTAAACTGAAAGAGATAAGGGGAAATGTGGAACAATTGCCATTTGACATCATCAGAAAACACAGCTGATATCCACAGGCAAGAACACTAAACTCTCAAAAGGAAAGTGGGAGAAAAAGGAGGAGATAAAAACTATGCTTATAATGTTTAATTTTGTATTTTGAAATGGGTAGTCTTTCAGGGTTTTTTTGTTGTGTTAAGGGGTTTTTAGCTTATTAAGAAGGCTTTTAGCCATAGTGAAATTAAAAGTGTCCATGCTGAAAACCAAATTAACTCTTTCAAAAACAATAGCTTCCAGAAGTTTGAGTTCTTTTTACCTCTGACTTCTTTCTTCTCTTTCTTTCTCTGACAAGCACACACAAAACATGCACTCCATCACTTCAGGACAGTGAAAAGGGTTTTGAAATTCCAAACTGCTTTTTCTTAAAAAGTTCTGGTTTTGAAAAGAATGCCTTTGCGAAGTTAAATTCTTCTGAGCTTTAATGGCTCTATGTAATTGCAGCATGTTCTCTGCTATTTTATATTATCTAATTTTAGGTGAAGTGTCTTCACGGCCCTTGGGAGGACATTTCACAGTCTCAGTGCAAGCCTACACTTACACATATTCTGTGCTTGCACCTAAAAAGACAAAAAAAATAAATTAAGTGAGCAAAGAAAATGTAGCTGCTGCAATTTTAAGATTGACAGCTAGTTGGTTGCTGTCACCTATTTTTTTTTTCACTGCCAGTGTAGGTGGCAACTAACTGAACAGCAGCATTTAGCACTGCCTCAGGTATCAGAGATCAGTGTCTTCAGCCTGAGAAGTCTCTGTGGCATAGGCCAATGAAGGCTGTGATAGTGACACAGTCATTTATTTCTGTGTGCTTTTTCTTTCTTTCAGTTTATAGCATAGCCCTTTATAAATTATATTAAGCTTATCCAAACTGAAGGTGAAACAAAAGCATCTGTTCCCTGAAATTTGTACTGATTTGAAGTAATTTTCACACCATGGATTTGTTCCTCTATGTATGAATAAAGGATATTTTTATAAGATTGTCTGGGTAAGGGACTTGTTTTCCACCTGTTGTTCTACTGCAGGATTGTAATAGCAAGTGGACTGACATTCCCACCTCTTCCCCCCTAAGCTTCCCCTTCACCTTTGGGAGAATCATAACACCTAGGTTTTGTTAGTCAGAGACTGTCTTGGTAGATGTGAATGGGAGAGTGAAGGCATTTGGTGTTTGTACATGGATAAACAGTAACAATTATGTTTCACTCCAGTGGTTTTAAATCAGGCAGCATCTTCTCGTCAGCCCTATCTTGCAGTGTCTGAAAAGAAAATGTAATTTTTGAAATTGAAAAGTGAAAGTGGTGCTTAACAGATATTCTTCTGTGCATGCACCATTTCTCTTGGAGTGTCAGGCTGGTCAAAAAAACTGCTCACACAAAAGCATTTCTGTTGGCACTATTATGCCTTTGAAAACAGAAGAAAAAAGCCTTCCTGCATTGCATCCACTGAAGGATGGGTAGATATCTGCTACCACCCAGAAGGAAATGTAAGCATTTCCATTCTTCTGGTCTCAAAGGACCATGTGTATAGCATCTTGTGTTGATGATAAGGTTGTACAAAATGGGTTTGTAGAGTTATATTTCATTATTGTCTTAAAGCCTTTGTTCCCAGTGTCCGGTGGCCACATTATCTCTGTCTTATACAGACATTTTTGTTCAGTTCATTTTTGTTGAAGTTCCACTCACAATGCTTTCATTGAAAAGCTTTGTGATAGGAAGATACGCATTCCAAAACCTAGAAAAACCCAGGAAGTTATCAATCGAGGAGTATTATCCTAAAAAGAATAATTTCAAGTAAATTTTGTAAACTATTACTATCTCTGTCATGATTTTAGATTGCATATATGTGGTTTGTAATTTCTTACTTAAGGGTCCTTGAAAGTCCTATTTTAAAGTTGTTCTAATCAGTTTTCATGCCTTAGGAGCAAAATCAATAAAAATATCAACCAAAGCAGAAGTTGGTGTGGAAAATGAAGTGGAGAACAGAACACATTCAAATTGAAGACAAAATTAGTGAGGTGAAATCAAGTTAAAATATGATGGGAAACAATATAAGGTGCAGGGTATTACCAAACTCTGTCACCCCAATTAGTGAAATATTCTCTGACTAGTAACTGTGGAAGTTCTAACTTCAGAGAAGCTGAAAAGGAATAACCATTGCAGACTGATGATTTTTTTTTTGCAGTCCGATTAAATGGTGGCTGCATTCCTCCTGGATGACAGATGTGGTTCTGTTGAAGCAGTGCTCCTGTAAAAGGTGCAGTTTTCCTCCAAAGGTCCAGCGATGATGTGGAAAAACCTGGTTTTCTACTCTGGAATCCAGGGAAAAGGGCATTTTGGTGTTCTAAATCTTGGTTTTTATTTAGGTAGGAAAGGCATGGCTCCTCCCCATGGCTGGATCATCTCCCAATGGGATGATGTAATCTTATCAATCAGGAAGTGGGGCTTAGTGGCTCGTTAATAGAAGATATCTTCCATAGAGATAATCTTACTAGTCTGGCAGTAGAACTTAATGGCCCATTAACAGAAGATATCTCCCACAGAGATAAGGATCAGCCCTTCTCTTGTTTCAACAGATGGTGATAGAATACATTTTGAATTGTAAGCCAGGACAACGTACTAATACAGAACTGCTATTCCTATCCCCATATCTTTTTGCCTAACAGCCCCTGAATTTCAAATTATAATAATTTGGAGGAAGGGGGTTTACATTTTCCAATCCAAGGGAGGCTCCTGCCTTCCCTAGCAGACACCTGTCTTTCAAACCGAGACAACCTTCTATGCAGAGTCAATAGGTTATTTTCTAATCCGTGTCTTAAAAGTTTAGTCAACACACACCAACTTCTGCTCTGGTAGAAATTATGTGAGCAGTGCACGTTATCTGCTTTTTTTCAAGTAATTCCCTTTCATTAATCAAGTAAAACTGTTACATACACTTGCAGTACCTTCCCCTTTCTCCTACATACTGGCCTTTCTGATGACCCTCTGAGTCCTTTGGGTAGTGGCCTCTGTCTTTATCAAGAAGATATTGTGGTTAGCCATCAGCACCTTGGTTCTGTAGTTCTACTTTTCTGAATTTATTTTTCAAGCTGCTTGTTATCTTTGTAGAATCATGAAATGGTTTGAGTTGGAAGCGACCTTCCAAAGGCCCTGTAGTTCAACTCTCCTACCATGGGCAAAGATATCTTACAGTAGATCAAGATGCTCAGAGCCCTATCCAGCCTTACCTTGAATCTAAGTCCAGGAATGGGTCATCCACCACCTCTCTGAGCAATCTGTGCCAATGTTTCACTACCCTCATTGTAAAAGAACTTCTTTCTAATATCTGATGTAAATTGACCCTCCTTAATATTAGAACCACTATCCCTTTATTTATGTCAACAGCATTACTAAAATGTTTGTACCCATCTTCCTTATAGAAAGTCAGAGTAAGGTCTCCCTGTAGCCTACTCTTCTTCAGGCTGAACAATCCCAACTGTCTCAGCCTGTCTCCATAGGAGAGGTGCTCCAAACCTCCGAGCATTTTCTTGGACTCTTCTGGACTCAGTGGGGCAGGTTCATATCTTTGCTGTGTCGGGAGACCAGGAGGGAGGCAGCTCTGCAAATGGGGTCTCACCAGAGTGGGGCAAAGGGGCAGAATCCCCTTCCTCCTCTGCTGCCCACGGAGCTCTGGATGCAGCCCAGGACACAGCTATGTCATGTCCAGCCTACTGTCCACCAACACCCCCAAGTATTTTCTCATCTGGGCTGCTCTCAGTCCATTCCATGGGACTGACTTGACTAAGGAGCAGCACTCTGTACTTGACCTTGTAGAACTTGATGAGATTCTCAAGGACCCATTTCCTGAGCTTGTCCAGGTCCCTCTGGATGGCATTCTGCCCTTCAGGCTTGTCAGCCTCATCACTCATCTTGGTGCTACCTGTATTCACTGAATTACATTCAAGCTTGTGGATTTATTTGCTAAGATTACTTTGGACTTTTTGTTGTGTATGATTTCACTCCGTTTAATAGCAGAGCCCTTTCTCTGCAGTGGGCCATTGACTAAGGCATGTTTGTACCCTGTTGTTAATGAGTGTATTAAAATAGCATGGCTTAGGTGTGAATTGGACAGGTGACCCAGTTCCGAGGTGGAGCCCTTTTGCATCTCTGGGACTCTGCTTGGCTGGCAGTTGTGAACGGGGTTTGTACCCATGTTTCCTTCATAGTCTAGCAGTGGATCTTGCACTTCATTATATTTCCTTTCACCTTTTCTACATTCTTTTAAGTCTTAATACAAAGTTAGTGAATTTTCAAAGTTATTGAATATTTTCCTTATGGCAGTATCTTGTGTTTCCAGATGTATTCTTCACTGTATTGGCATCTTATCTTTTCTGTTTCGGTGGAACTTTTCATGCAGTGCTCTGGTGATTAAGGCATGCCTTTCTTTTAAACCCTTTATCTGCTGTTTCTTCTGGCACTTTCCCTATATGCTTCCCTCTTCACTCACTTAGATTCATGTTTTCCTCATGGAAATCCTAATCGTTTTGTTGCAATGCTCCTCCTGAAAATGTTTTCTTCTGACAGGCCTCTGCTTGCTTTTGATCCATGCAGAGATTATGTCCATGTCAGAAGAATCAGACTGATCCAAGCATTCATACGAGCTTTGTTAGATCCATTATTAGTCTGTGTGTTAACACAGAGCTCACTCAGGGTTTAGCTGCAAGACTTGGCTTCTGTCCCCAGTAAATGTGTGCAGTTGGTTCCTGCAGTGCCCTGAGTGCCTTAATATGATTTGAGGTAGTGATATGTGTTTTGGTTTAGGGCAAATTTGGGAGGAAATGTTTGAATGGGGTTTTTCTAGGAAAAAGGATACAAGCAGGGTTTTTTTTAGTTGGTTTGGGGGAAAATTTTTTTTTTTGGGACAAGTGGGAAGATAAAAAAACCCTGTTTATTTAACAGGTAATATACATTTTAGTACAAAAATGAATAATATTAAATAGTAAAATAGTAAAATTTTTCTGTTTTGAAGAGATGACAGAATTAGAAGAGTTTCTTTCATGGGCTGTTTGGTTTATTTAGTTTGTTCTCAGTCCCTCTGGTGCTGAGAAATGTTGTGATTCAGATTAGGCCCGTTGGGCCACAGGTGTTAATATGATTTGAGATAGTGATATGGAAGAGGGCTGACTGACTGTTAGCAGTCTCATGAATTTTTGAAAATAGCTTCTAGAACTTAATTTTTCTCCAGATTATTTTGGGTTACCTGGACTGGCAACAATCTGCTAGATTATTCCAGGGAAAACAACGTACTCAGAGAAATGCAAACTTATTTTGCTCCATTTATTCCAGACATACTTACCCTCAACAAGCAAACACATCAGTGGGGATTTATAGGCCTTTATTTTAAAGCCTGTCTGACTTTTGTGGCACCTTCCTGTCAGTCATTGCTGTGGCCTTAGGGAAGGTACAACAAAACGTAATGCCAGAGACAGAAGTTGTGCATACCTTTGGTATCTGACTGGTTCAGACTGCACAAACTTCAGAAGCTGAAGTTTTGTTCAAGGGAATGCATCCTGCATGTACCACTTGTGTTGATTTTTAGAGATGTTTTCACATAAGAATGCTGAGCTGAAATCGTCTAAGGTCTGTGAGGAGCCCTTCCAGAAAGGTTTTTTGTATTGAAAATGTTTTATTTTCGTCTCTTGCTTTCTAGATAGTACAGATTAGGACTTCCTGTGAGAAAAATTCTGGACAGAGAGATACATAAATCAAATTGTCTTTTCCTGCCTGTTATAAAACCTTGCCTGATGATAAGGAACACGCTAGTTTAACAGGAATGAATTTTATTCCTCTGACAGCAATGTCTTGATAAAAAGAAAATGGGAAATCTCACCCAGGTGAAGTCACTGGCAGACATTGGCAGCATCAGACTGTTCAGCTATTGGTGCAAAAGTCATGGAACTGCTTCTGACTATAAGTTTTCTGATTTTCTGTAAGTCCTGTTATGTCCACAAATCATCAGTGAGAGAGACTCAAAGATAATTTGAAAAAGCAGTGTCAGGTGTTAGCTTGGGAGAGTGTATCTGCAGATGTCTTTAAATGGCTGTGGGAATGTTTGGTATGCTTAACTAGATCGTACAATGATTAAGGCTGGAAAACATACCACAATTCCAAGTGTGTTGAAATATTTCCAAAATATTCCATGATAGGAATGTGTGATGTATTGAATTTGATGCTTGTTACAACTTCTCTTTCTTAGATTTCATCCTGATGCTTGTTATCACCAGCACCCTAAATACTTCCATCTCTTTTTTAGAAGCTGCATGTGTTGTTTTGGTGCTCAAATATCTCTTTGCCAACAGCCCTGAAATGAAAAGATCTTTTTGGAAATAACTCTCATCAGGACAAAGCTGCAAAGTAATTTATACTTTCCAAATACTTGGAAAGCACAATCATATGTTCCTCATCATTTGGGGAAGCTGACTGTGTTTAGCTGTCACAGTCATTTTTTTATGAGCAAGTGCCCCCCATTGTGATAACTGCTGTATTGCTTATCAGGGGCCTCTTTAATGCCAATCATTATTAGTATGCTTTGCTCCACGGAACCAAACTCAATACAGTGGATCTTCTCCTCCCCACTGTCATCCATCTCCCTGTCGATTTCCTGCTGGCTTTTTTCATTTGTGCCAGGATGTGCAAGGAGGTGGGATTTGGAGACATTCCAGTTTTGTCAGTATGAGCAGGTAAAATTGTTCAGTTACTGCATAAAGGGAGAGTGCTCTGGGTCCAATTCCTATTCATCAATACTGGGAAAGTGGTTGCATGCTCATTAATATCAGATCAGTGCACTGTGGATTGCCAAGCAGGTAGGAAATTTGTCTGGATAAGGTGGTGGGCCTGTGACTGCTGAACACATTTAATGCACTGTCTGGGTTTTCTGTGGCTTTTTAGCAGCTGTAAGAGGGCAGGCAACATGTGGTTCAGAATGTAGCCTGCAAATGTAATTAACCAGTGATCTTCCTTTTAACAGTTCTTAATTACAGCCATTTTTAGTGCCTGAACAATGTATGGAGACACAGCTCTGGAACCTTTGATCCAGGAATTGGGAGGCTGAGAGCTGAATTTTAGTAAAACCAAGACATAGTCTTAGCTGTTGCTGAACTCTGTTATTTATGGAAATGTTATCCCTGCCTTTGGTAACTGTACAGTTAGATCACTGATGCTTTGAAGAATCCAGGCTTGACCATTCTCATGGCAGCTGTCCTCTCTGCAGGGATCATTAATGCATCCGACTGCAGGAGGAGCAGAAGCATCTCCCAGTGGATGGACTTGTCACTGGCAATGGAGGGCAACAATCAGGTCTGTGCTTGGACACTTCTAAATGATGAACAGCTGAGACCAGCTGGGGATTAACATTTCTCATGGGCCCCTCAGGTACCTGGTCTGCAGAGTTTGGATCTTTTGTGGTGTTTCCTGTGGAGAAGTGGACACGGGCTAAAGCACTTTTTTGTTTTGGAGGAGTCCGGGTCAGTCTCTGCTCTGTTGGACAAGATGCCAGCTGTCACACAGGTGTTGGTTGTTCCTTCTCCACTTAAAAAGGGAAGCAGATGCATAATGATGGCTTTTAAGCCAAGCTGTGTTATTGGACTGTTGCCTGGATTTATAGATGAGATAGTACAACACCTCATGAGTCCACCGGAAGCTCTGAGAAGAAATGTGCATTTCTTAACATTTCTATCATCTCAATCCCTCAGTATAGTTGGGTCCAAAATTTTATTTTAATTTTTACTTTGAGCAGACTTTTCTGCAAAGTTGGATAAAGAATAGAAAAACCAGGAACATCTATTAGAGAGACATTAGAAAATAGGTATACATCCTCTTAGTGTTATGAGTACCAGTACCAGAGTGGAAGTGGAAGCTTGTTCATGCAGCTCCCTAAATGGTCACTTCCTTGTTTTTCATTGGTAAAGAAAGGCCACCTAGGGATATGGGTTATACAGTGGTACCAGCTCTTAGAATACTGAATCTTGCAGGACTGTCCTAGATATTGCCGAAGAATTTGCAAACCTGGACAGAAAAAACACAGCTACCATCCTGTGAAGAAACCAGATGTGCTGGGGAATAGTGGTAAAGAGGATAAGAAACTTGCAAGCTGAAGGATAGAAAACAAGAGAGGGAAGATGAGATGGAGCATGCAAACTGGGAGAGAGTAAAATTTAAAAATTTATTTTGCGGCAAAATATAAGTTTAATCAAAAAACCTGTAAGCAACTCCACTATGAGATTGTGGAGCTGAGGTGGTCTCCAAAGCAGGGTGCATGCACATCAAGGTGTGCCTGAAACAGTCCACTGGGGTGTGAGAAAAATGGCTTTGTGCCATTAATAAATTTTTAGAACTATGTTAATTTCATCTTTAGCTTACAGTTTTTACTTTTTTGTACGTTTTACAAGTTGCATAATATGTTAGGATGGTGGTACTTTCGGAAGGTGGAGTGGACGTCTCAGTTTTTTTTCCCCTGGTACTGTTTGCAGTTGCAAAAGTTTGGAGATTACTGTGGTAAGCCATAGATGTAGCCAAGACCTGCATGCTGCACACAGAACAGTTGTGGTGAATGGTCTTGCATCTAATTTTAGGGCTTAGAAATATGTGAACTATATGGCCTGTGGCAGAACCCTGGTAAGAGAAATAGGAGTATTTGGGAGGAAAACAGATGATTATAAACTGAAGTCCTAGGGTTAGGTAAAAACAAAGAGGCAGTACAAGCTGCTGCCTTTGAAAAGTGCACTTGAGGGGAAGGAGGTTGTGGCAGGTGCCTTTGCTTAGCACGGAGGTTGTGGAGGGCGTGAAAGCAGCAGGGCAGTGCTTCAGTAAATATCACTCTGGGGCATTTGGGGGGGTCAGCACAAAGAAACAAATAAAACCCAGTGCCCCCAGTCTCTCAGTCCCAGCTGACAGCCAGTCTCTTGTCTTCCTGGTGTTCAGACAAAATTAAAATGCAGAGACTGGGGAAAGCCTGTGGTTCCCAGGAGCTGCTGCATACAGTTGTGGCTATTGATACCACCAAAACCACTGGATACCAGGTGCAGAGAGTGACACCTGCTCTTAGGACAGCTACCCTATGGAATCAGGGAGTGAAGGAGAATGAGGGGCTAAGGACTTGCTCATAGCAGAGCGAAGAAGGGATGCACATACAAGATGAAGCAGCCAAGGTGCTGTATTTGCTGCAGTATGTAAAACATTCCAGTGCTATGGATATTGATGACCTGGCATTTCTTGGCCTTTGTTTCCCTGTTCCTGTTTGTTTGTGCTGTCACATATGCAAACAGAGTGATGCAATATTTTTTATTCTGTGTGAGTTCTATGGCTGAGGTGACAGGAGAAAAATATGAACTAAGGGAAGAAGAGAAAGAAGATCAGATTTCAAGCTGCATTAATCTCCAAATCAGAAGCTATTTCCTTTGCGAGAATATGTATATTTCATATTATTAATATTGATTGTGCTTAGTAGATTAGGGAATACAATGTTTCAATATGTAATTTTTTTTAAATGGTATCTAAATGAACATGTGTATATACATACCTAGAGAAATAAACTCCTGTGCATTTATAAAATGTAATGTTATGAGCACTAGAAGCAGCAACTGTACATAGATCAGCCAAATCCAGAACTGTTTTCTGTGATAAACTGAGTTTTAACAGAGTGCATAAGCCCTTCAGTGTTGTGAATGGGGTGACTGCACCTTTGTCTAATACTGTCGTTGGGGTATTTTAAGAAGGCAGTGTATAAATTGGTGGCCCTCATATGGGCAGAAAATAGCAGTTTTTTGTAAAAACCAGTTTCCTCCATGCAAAAATGCTGTATTTATGTGTGATATGCAGTCTTACACCAATTTGCTGGGAATAATTTTTCCACTTTTAAAGAGCTAATCAGATAATTTTTGAAAATTAGAATAATGGCATTTTAGAGGTGAGAGCTGTGCATCAGCAGTGGAGGACTATTAAACAAGATATAATGTTCTGATGGTCTACTTAGAAGGATGGCAGAAAACAGCACAGGACATGATGGCATATTATATGCTTCTGTCAGCTTTTAGTGTTCAAATGGCTATTTAATCATATTCTGACCAAGTCAGATTGCATGCAAAATTGCTCCCTTTATTTTCAGCCATAGTTTCTCATGCAGTTTGCAGGCTGCAGTTGCATTTGAGTTTATGTGAATTTGTATGAATACACATTCATGCTGGTGTGTAAGCATCCACAAAATACTACAAAGCTAAATTTCTGCATACAATTGACCTGAAATAGGTGCTTGTCTCATTAAAACTCGTACAGAACATGATTTCAGTAACATCATATTCTTAGAAGTAACATTAAGGTCTCAGCTACAGGAATTTCAGAATTCTGAGTCACTTTAATTGTAACAGTTCAGCTGTTTGTGTAGATTGTATTGGCTTTAAAAATCAAATACCTAATAGCTCAAACAATGTCTGTATGAGCTTCTCTGAGGCCTCTATAGGTGTCACAAGACAAAATTACACAGGGAAGAGCACAGATCTCCAAGAAGACCAAGGCTTGGCCCTAATCAGGAGCTTAAATCCACAGAAGTGTTTGCAGCAGCCTTGCTGGATTCATAGGTGAAATACCTTGTTTTTCAGTCTATGAAAATCTAGGGCATCCTTTTCTGTCAAAATCTGGGTTGTGGCCTTGTAGCCAGACAAATTATATTGCCTTTTCTAGCAACACAGATTCTGAAGTAATTCTGTGAGGACAAGAGCTTGTCAGATCTAAGTTGTCAGGGCTTGCCTGAAGCTCTGTTCTGCTCTTTTAACTCTTACAGCAGTTGTCTGAAAGAGTGATAGGTGTTACCTAGTCAGTTTTAGCTTTAGCTTGCTTTTATGTATAATCTAGTGCCTATTTTTATAATAATCTTCATCAGTTTCTCTGCCTAATGCGTAGAACTAACAAGTCTCTATTCTTTTAAAAATAAACTGTCTGAATGGCAGCATGGAGAAGAACAGACATGGGATGATAGCAGAGGTTTGAAAACTGAACACAAGGTGGTACCAGAGCCAGTCAAGCTACAACCAGCACGTCACCCATCAGGGGATGCTGAGTAGAATAAAGAGGAATAAGCTCTCCCCATCAGCCTGGTGCCTTTCTGTTGGAGAAAAGCTGTAGCCAGGGACAGTTTGCCATAAGCCTCTCTCCTATTCCAGACTAAGCAGGATTCAAGGAGGAGTCTGTGGATAGCATAACAGTACAAAGAAGGGAGAGGTATCACAAGGTCTATAAATTCAGAAATGTTTTTGTTACAGTTGGCAGTATTTTTTAATAGTAATAAATAGACTTGGACTAATAAGAAGTTCTTTTTTTAGACTGTTGTAGTCTAACAATACATTCTTAAATTCTTGACTGTCCATCCAAGTAGTGTTTGTGAGGCCCACATAAACTGCATGAGCTGTACTACAGTACTGTCCTTAGAAGTGGGCAAACTGGGGTATGGGGGTTATACTTGGCTTCCCTTGGCTGCATAATGGACACAGAGATAAAAGAAAAAGAGGAAAGCAAAAAAAAAATTTTTTTCACTGCTATTAAAAAAAGCTTCTGCCAAGGTGTTTCGTTGAGGGAAAAGATCACGTATGCTAGAAATCCTTTATCTTGGCAAGGGATGAAGGTGGAGATTTATAAACCAAGTGAACTGACAAAAGATCCAGTAAGATTGAGCCAGGTTTGCAGGAGTATGAGTCTGTGCAGTCTTTGTGAGTCCCTGACAGCTCCACTGCCAACATGAATACCAGAATATAACAGGAGCAAGGGGCCCTGCCCCTGGACCTCATTGCCAAAGGCTACAGTGTGGTGAGGCAGTTGTTTGTTTACTTTCATAATATTACAGCTTGCAATCAATACTCACACAGTTTGCTGAGCCCTGAGGGGACAAAATGAATGGGTTTTTTCTTTCTGTCTGGAGTCCAAGGGCTTGTGACTATTACATGACTAGTTTTTAAAACAGTTTACCATGATTTTGAGAGGAAATTTCCAGTGCAGAATTCATCCCCTGGAAAATAAAAAACATCAGAAATAAATACAAACCCATGCTGATCACCTGATTTTCATCCCCTTACCCTGTCTAGCATTGCTGTGTTCTGTTCCTTCCTGTGCTCATCTCAGTATTTCTGCCTGTTGATCTTTATATTACGACCTGTGTGAGCACCCTCCAAAAGTGTTGGCTTCCTAAGTTGTCATAGAAGGGTAGTGGGAGGAGAAGGGTTTGGAAATTTACTCACAGATACCCATCTGAGGCCTGAGAGTAGCTGGGACTTTGCAGAAGCTTCATCCTTGCACTTAAATGTGTGGATCAGCAGCTTGTTTGGACTTAGGCTCAGGCAGCAGATATGGCATGTAAGAACACCATGCAGCATATATTTTTGAAATATGTTTTTAATATTGGGATTCCCAAAATTAGTTCTGTGTAGAGCTGTGAAGCTCTATTATAAATAAAAATATTTCTTGTTCTTGCTAACACATAAGCAGCAAATTGTTTTTTTAATAGCTCAGTAGGTTTCAGTAGGACAGTTGGCTAACGAGGTTTTGTAAAGAAGAAAACAAAGCAAGTTTTCTGAAGTACAAATTTTCTGAATGAGGAAAATGTCTTTGAGTAATTTCTTTCTTATAATACTATATTTTAATAATTTTAAAATAATATTAAAGTATCTTCTGCAAAACCCTGATGTTTTTGAGAGGGTAATGGTGTGGTGTTTTCCAGGGTCTGTTGTATCGATAGACAAAATTTTCAGTCTTGTGGTTCTGCATCACAGGGAAAAGCTGTGGTCTGTTTTCCTGTCCTACCCTCTGTCCCATAGGAGTTTTTCTGAAGCTTATCCAATTTTGCTCTCATCTGCACCATGACATCGTCATCCTCTGTATGCTTTCTTCTTTCCCTTCAATGTCTCCCTCCGTTTTTTCATGAGTTAAGAGCCTGAGGTGGAGGCTGCTGGTTTTTCCTACTGAAATTATTCAGTTTCCTCAATGCTTTGCATGGGGAGTCACCAAGTGGAATGGAATTGGTTTCAGAGAGCGAAATTGGGTCACAAGGCCTTCATGATAGTATCCCAGATACCAGGGAGATCACTGGTTTCCAGCCAGAGTCTTAGAAGACTGTCAGGTGTAAATCAGAAATTATGTTGATTATTTTTTTGTGAAGTATGTAAATGGACACTGAACATAGAACTCTAGTGCAATAGTTTACAGATGGGGATTTAGCATAAACAGAGTACCTGTGTCTCAAGCCCATGATTAACTAAGTCAATCAACTGCAGTTCTGGATCTCAACTATGTTATTTTTGGAACAATAGTCTCTTTTTTCATTAAACTAATCATATAACTAATCTCTGTAATTCAGAATTCTTTATGTATAGGAAGAGTTACTTTAATGCAACCACACCTGCTATTTTATTGCTATAAATAGCCTTGAAGATAGATGGAGTTTTAACCAATCAGAAGTAAAAGAAACAACCAATGCCTTTTGTATTTGTTCAGAAAAGATCACAAGGCAAATTAATTAATTAGTTTAATTAATCTAAATCAAGATGATGTACCTTCAGGAGGGATGGGTGGAGGCTAAGAAATAGCCTTTCTTTTTTTCCCACAAGTGTTTTATTTAGAGTCACTTTAAAGTTTGAAAGCCTAAAATGAGAGCTAGAACAGTTAGCTTTTTTGACTTAAAGGAGAATTAGGACTGTCTTTTAATGGCATGGATAAATTTAGTGGGTTTTGGATTTTTTTCTGGAGACTGCTTGGTTTTTTTTGTTGGTTTTTTTTTTAAGAATTCCCTAATGAATCTTTTAGTCAGATTCCTTCTTCATTTATCATGTACCACGAATCATTTTGCAAGAGAGAAGCATTATCAGCTATAGAACACCATCACAGCAGGTAAAACCCTTTATTCATATGGTTTTGCTGATGTGACACCACATAGGTGGGTTGCATTCAAACCAACACAAAGTAAGTGATACAGTCAAAATTTTCAGAAGGAATTCAGTGCCTCACCAAATGGAGCAGACCAACCACAATGGCGCTTTCAGACCTGCTGGACAAGGAGAGATTCATGGGTTTGAGAGAGTACAAAATAGGGCTTGTGGCCATGTTTGGCTTTCTGGATACTTGCATGCATTTACCTGCTATTCACACAGATATGTTTGGGTTCTGTTTGACATCTATGAAATTCTGGCCAAGTGGTGTAAATTAAAATTCCGTTGACAGAAGCTGTGGCATTGAGATTTCACTTTCCTCCCCACAGCGAGAAGTTGTTACAAGGCCTCTGCTGTGCTGACATAACACTTGAACTCTCTTGAAGATGTAAGTGGTGCAGAGCCCTTATCAATCTGCCTGTCCATAGACTTTGTACTGTTGCTTGTCACTCAGTCATGGGATATTGTCTACATGAAGCTGGAAGGGAAAACAACCCTAACAGGATTCTTGAAATCTAAGGCATCACTTTCTTCTAGGTATCTGCTTTGGCACCAGGGATACAGCAACACATTTTTAAGAGAATGAATTTAGGAATCATGGTAGTTTTTAATGCATCTTTCTTCATAACCATAAGGTGGGTTTTGTACTAAGAGTTATCATTTCAGATATGCTGTATATATTAGTTATATTCAGATACGCTGAACTATATTACTTCAGTATCACTGTTTGCCACAGAATGGTTTTCTGTGTTGAATGCTGAATGTGAAGATGTGACTTCTGCTAGGAGAAAAAGGTCAGAATTCTCATCAGAGAAAATGCAGCAAAATTGTTTTTCTGTAATGGTGAACATGTTTGGGTTTATTTTCCGTATTGTTTTTATTCCTTTCTTTGATGCCATTAGTGATATCAATTAGTTTCTTGTCCAGGAGTCTGTGGAGACACTTGTGAGAAGTACTTTTACTGACAGGGCAATTTATTTGAATGGTGTAGCTATTGAATGGTATAGTTGTCCTGGCAGAAACCAGGAGAAGTTATAATAAACTGTATTCTGGGGTGAGATCTGGATTAAGTAAACTTGAGCTTCTGCTTTACTAGTTCAGCTCTTCTTACCAATGTTCTGGCCAAGTGGGTCATTGGGCTACTTACACAGGAGACAGCCACCACCCAAGGCCTGTAACTTAGCCCACCACATTTGTTTGTGATCATTTCTTTGTGATCAGCCACCAATCAATTTCCCAGTTAATGGCTGAAGATCAGATTTGGACATTTTCTCCAGTCTGACACCATGTTACTGGTCTAGTGGCCATGATGTTGGTGGCTCTCTGCCTGTCAGTTCATAGTCAGTGGGTAAAAGGGTTCTTTGATGATACAACCAAGTGTCTTCCCTCTTTCCCAGACCCCACTGTGTGTAGGACTTCCTGAAGGGCAAAATGATCCAAAGGATAACTTTCTCATTTGTAGGTAAAAATTAGTGTGTTGTGGGCCACTGAGATAGCAAACTGAGTGCCAGTGGTCTGGTACCTTCCAGTTGTTGCAGCCATGATGTTATTTTTTTAGTTTTACTGTTTTCAGACCAGTGGTCTGCATTGTGTTTGGGTGCAAGGCAGACAAGCAACTCTTATGCCACAAAGCCATTTCTGCTTTTTATCACATGGTTTGGCTTTTGGAGTGATTCATGCCACCACTGAGGTTTCTATTACTTCAAAAACGTAAAGAAGTCTGTACTTGGAATACACTGACTGCCTTTTGCAATGAAGTTATACCTTTTATTCCTTCAGCCCTTTTTTGTGCATCTGTTTGGAAGAGAGCTCTGGGGAAGACATTTTAAGCCTCTCTTGTCCTGTTGCAGTCTGTTCAGAATTACAGGCATGCTGATGCAGAGGTTGCACTAGGGATAATGTGGTGCCTTTGGACATGCCAGGTGAAGTCACAAAGAGTGAATGTGAGGGTGTCCCATCTTGGGGCATACTTGATCAGCCCTTGTTCTGTAAGGTTGCAGTGTTCTGCTGGTTCCAGCAGCCAACAGTCAGAAAACCTGTATTCCTAAAATGTACGGTGAGGACTGTGTGGTTCTTGTGTAGGAATTAGCAAGCATATTTGAAGTGCGGAGACTGTGTTGTCAGGTGGACAGAACACTTGACGGAGTCTCAGAATGATGTATCTTTCTTCAGCCTGTACATTGAGTCATTGGGTGATGTTTGGCAAATTGCTTCCACTCTTTCCCTCCCACAGGAAATAGAGAACCCTGCTTTACAGTGAGATCTGTAAGAGATAGTATAATATGTAGTGATTATACAGTTCTTTGCCAAAGCTTGGATAATCACTGTTAGCAGCGGCATAAATTTTAATTTCTTTCCTTAATTGAATGAGGGTTTGAAATACACAATGTGTGTTTCAGTTGGGCAAACTGATAGTTGATGGAATGGTGCAGAGGTTTTGGTGGTATGTTTTTACTTGTAAACAGAATTCTTACTTTAATGAGAGTAAAGATCTTTATAATTTGAAGCCAATTGCCAACAGAGGTTTGCAAATTGCTAACAGAAGGTTTAAGTAATTTACGTAAGGAAATAATGATGTTTCAAGTATCTTTTAGATTGTTACAGTTACAGTTGGTGTTCCTTCTAATGTAATATTTACACCTTGTTTTGGAACAGTGTTGGCTGCTGCTGAAAAGATCATGAAACTAAGAGACAGAAATCCTTTTTTTTGTGTGTGTTTGCATCACATCCTGGTACCAAATGGCCTGTGGTTACCCTCCTCACCTCTGGTCATAGAAGATTTGGGGTTCTGCTGTGAGGTGGTGTCCCACACATGCCAGTGGTTTCACTGCTGCTGTGGTTTGTGCAACAGCTCCTGGATTTCAGGCTGGTGGTCTCTGAGCTGCTGCAAAAGAAATAACCATTGATTATGATTAACTGAAACATAGTTGAAAACTATGATGAACAGGGCCTATTAGCATGTCTGGATTGTTGATTTGAGTATTTCTCACAGATGCCCAGGTGCCACACAAATTGGTATAGCAGTATGTGAAATACATTGTTTATCTTCTCTTCCTACCTGTGCAGAACATGGCTTAAAAAATGGAGGCTTGACCACAGACAAACAGAGGTTTGTCTCCAGAGGAATAGACCCCAAATTAACTGGTTTGATGACTGATCACACAGATCAACAGTCGAATGTACTGTGTCTGCTACAGGAACTTACACTATAAAGGCTCAGTGAATGCTAGTTTGTCCTAGATATGTCCTTCTTGCTGTCTGCCACATGCTCACATAAAAGGCTTTAGAACATACCTGAATGGGGCATTCTAAAAGCAATTCTCCTGGATGGATCCCTGAAGGAAGAAGATCTCTTCAGCTTGAATTGTCTTCTTCTTTGCTGTCCTTTTCATTCAGTTTTCAGTTCACTTATTTATATTCTCTGTCCCCATTTGTTCTCCCAGGAGATGCCAGACAATAACCTCCTATGTTGTAGATAGGAGGCTTTCTGAAAATGCACAAGTGAGGTAAATTGAGCAAGATGAGAACTAATTTTAATTAACTCACAAATGTTGCATTATACAATTATATATTTTTTTAAGAGTGGAAGCAGCTCATAATACTAGAGCCTCAGATTATTAATATTCCCTCTACAGTGGTCCCTAATTAGTTAGAATAGGTTTGACCAGTTCTACTCTCATGCTGTGATAACATACCAGGCCTGAAAAGGTCACAGCTACTTGGATCTAAAAAGACTGTTGCCAGTTTGCTCACATGAGTTCCTTAGCAATTCAGTCTAGTTGATAAAAATAGAAATAATAAATGGAGAAGGCTGATGCTGATATTTTAGCTTTTATTTGCTACTGCTTTAGTCAGAGGCCTTGCACTCCAAAAATTTGTTCAATGTGCCAAGATCTTCATGGATTAGAGAACAGGACTTTTACTAAAACTTGTTTTACATCTTATTATGATTCTTTGAGCAAAACTAGGTTATCTCTGGCTACTGTGCAGGCTGAAGCATCTGGGGTTTCTGTAATCTGTGTTTTGCTGTCAGTATCCCTAGAGGACTCATTTCCAGCTGAAGAGAGACCAAAGATGGTGCTCCCTCCAAGACTACATCTTTGCTTCTCTGTTTTGTCAAGTAACCTGATGAAAAGACCAGCTATGACAAGCACTGGCTAACCGAGAGTTTTCCCACAATCTGGGAATTAGCTGATCACGCAACCATTTGGCCTCTTTCTACTTAAGCCTGACACAAATGTGTGATCACATAGGAGAGAAGTTGGCATGTAAAAAGCTTTCCCATAGGCAGTGCAGATTTTTAAACCAATAGTGCACAATATGGATAAAGGAACAGGCATGGTAATAAACATCTGTAACATCAGGGTCCCCTAATGTTAAATCAAGCAATTTAACCTTCAGTTAATTTTTTGCTAGTTTGTTCAGTTGCTTTCAGTCATCTATTGTGAAAGGTTTTTGAATTCTTGGATTGCCTTGCAACCCTCTGCTTTGGTTAGGAACACACATCATTTAGAACTGAAGGCATAGCTTGGGGTTACAGTATAGTGGTATGGAAAATCTTGGTTATTTCTAACCTTAGTCTGGCAAAGGATTCATGAAGGGCTGAGGTATCAACATCTCTTTGCTAAGCCATTTTGAAAACTGGATTTGCAAAGGTACTTACAGTGTATCTCCAGTGTATATAAAAGCTTCACTGAATAATGCTCTGTAAGCTGCTCTGACTTTTTAACCTGCTATTCTACCAGGTTCCATGTATTTGTCAAGTTACAAAGTCACGTGGCACAAGAGCTGGGGGTATTAAAAGTGGTGTTAAAAATGAATTGCTGAATATTTTTCCATAGTCCAAATGGGGTTGGATTACCTTGTCTTTTTTTTTAGGCAATGACACTAACCTCTGAGATAAACCCCATTTTACCCAATAAGTATAGTGAAGTCTCTTTGGAAAATGAGGTGGGAATATTTTTTGGAAATATTTGTACTTTAGAATGGGACACAGTAAGATGTGAGTGTCTGAGGCACATCACAGGTGACATTCCTAACTATTTGGTTTGCCCTGAAACTGTATTTCTCAATGGTTAGCAGTTCAGAAGCTATTCTTGACACAGAATGTGACCTCACTGGAGTCACAGTAGGTCTGCTGTGCCTAAATCCATCATATACATTGTGTATTTTACAACTCTGGGTCAAACTGTGAAGAGCTGAGATAAGGAATACATTAAGTAGTTCACAGGTGATGAGACAAGAGCCTGCATCGTGGTGCAGGTGGCAAGCACTGGTGACTGTTCCAGCTCCTCCATCATAACCTCAGATGAACTCACTTGTGCTGATCATGGTATTTCTCCCAGTGACCCTGCTAAGAGCTGGAGAGAAAGCAGTGACCCCTTTGTGAACCTCACAGGCTCCATATGCCAAGGCCTGAATTGCCACCCAGATGCCAGTGAGGTCAAAGAGTTATGGGAAGATGCTGTGCAAAGCATCCTCTGCAAAATAGCTTCCACCTCCTTCCTCTTCCCTGGCCCTGACACATGGAGGTGCTTGTCATCAGGGCAGAGTTTCTTTGAGAGTGTTGGAAGTGGGGCTGGACCCCCCTAAATCTGTGCTCTTGTTTGATGTGCTCAGGTTAAAATTGATAGCAGAAGATTTTGATTCTCTCCTGTGTCTCATGCTTTGTGCAGTTCTGCACCTGGCACTCTGGGCTACATGCTGCTTTTCCAGCTCCGCCTTCCCTCCTGCTCTGTATCTCCCTGTAAAGGCATTTAAACCAGACTTAGCTTCTTGATGTGTTGCCTCATGCATGCAGAAAAAGACACATACTGTCAGTAAAATTTCATTGTATTAGTTCTTCTTTTCTCTGCTTTTTCTAATTTTTGTGCAAAAAGATTGTGTTAGCACAGAGTTATAAGGTTATGTAAATGAGAATAGCCATTAGCCCAAAATAATGCTAACTGGGTAGAGTTTGGTGTGTTAATGTATGAATTTTTATCAGGGCAGAAAGGCTCTGCAGAAAGGGCCCAGGTCTTCATTGTGTTTTTGTTGCATTTGCTTGTTATGGGCTGTGAGTTTTTGTGCAAAACACATGTTGTCATCTTGAACAGATTTATACAGATAAACATTATGATCATGTATGTGTACAGTCAGTGTATGTAAGCATGTCTCTTATTAAATTGCAAGTTTTCAAGTTAATTACAAAAATCTGCTGGTTTAAAACACACTGGGCAGTTCAGTGAGCTGAAAATGTGATTTTAAAATTCTGAGGAAGAGTCTTGCTTGGGAGTGGATTGTATTTAAGGATAACTGTTTTATTGCTTATCACCCTTTGATCTGTATATGATGTATCTTGTAACCTGTGTCTATCTCTTCTCTTGTGTTGCAAAGGGAGAGCTTTTTCAGGGTATTTTGTACACAGTTAGACCTTGATGTTCATTGTAGTCTGTGTCCTTGGTCTGTTAAGTCAGCGCTCTGTGTTATGAACTTCATTTTGGAGTTTGTAATAACTTGAAATATACTGAAATACCTCTGTCTTTTCTTTTTCAGGATATAAAGTTTTGAACAGTGCCTCTCCAGCAAGTGTGATGAGAAATGGCTTTAGGAAATAATACCCAGAGAAGTTATTCCATCATCCCCTGTTTCATCTTTGTTGAGGTGAGTGCAGCATTCAGCTGTCAAGCCTACATAGAAGGCAGCTCTTCCCTGGAGGAATTAAGTAACTTGTTAGCCATTTTATTTGTAACAAAGGATGCTGTCTTAGTTGATCACATAGATAACCATCTTCATACTTAGTGTCATCAGATACTGCTGAAAAAAAGTCCTGCATGGGTTATCCAGGTCTCAGGTACAAGCATGCAAGAGCAAGTAGAGACAGTGTGTATCCAAGACTTCTCTGTCTGGTTTTCTGGCTAGTCCAGTGGTACTTGGCAGAGAATGGGCAGTAGCTGCAGATGTAGGTCAGCAGCAGGTGATTGCTCATCTTCCCAATCTTTTCTCAGACCTCTCTCCATCTTGGTGCTGCACAGGGACTAAAACTCAATTAAGGAAATTTCTAATCTCACAGTCTGATGGTTCATGGGCTTGGGAAACAACATTCAGCTCTGATTTCAGTTCAGGTGGAACATAAAATGTAGATGAGGCATGCCTGATCTTTAAGTGTGATGAAGAAGCTTAGCTAGGACAAGGGCTGAGAATTGTCTAGCACTAAATCTACAGTTAATGCACCATGTCTTTGTTAAATGCAGTTGGTGTGGTGGGTTTTTTAATTATTATTTAATTATTTTACTATTTTAATCCATACAGATGGCAGTTTGTGGTTCTTTTTACTTAGCCTAACACTGATGGACTGGCCAACATTGATTATTCAAATCCATGGTTGTTTAGCTGGTGCTTATAAGGCTGGGACAGTTTTCCTCACAAGGGAAGCAACTCTGTTTCCAGGGAGGATGAAAGCTTCCATCAGTTTTAGATAGTCAAAAGGAGATAACTGCCTATAAATAAGTAACTTCAGAGTCACCTGTCTGATGTAGCTTGGATGGAATGCTCACTCTTTGGCCCAAGTTCTGAGGCAACTTGAGCTCTTCCATAAGAGAATTGCCAAGAACTGTCAAAGGATTAATTGTTGTTCTGATGGAAACAATGAGTCACTGCTTTTTTCTAACAGCTAGAAAAAGAAAGGGTAAAAATGAGTGAAAAGCAGAAATGAGGTCAGAAAAACACCTGATAAAAAACAATCAGGAATGAGATGTCTCAAATATATTGCTTAGACAAGCAGCTCTGAAGACTTTTAGTCCTCTAAAGAAATGAATGATGGGCCTGGTTGGCAACTTATGACAGTGACATAAATTGTTCCATCTGTAGACAAGACTGATATGAGGATTTTTTGCTCTATAAATGTGCATTCCTTGTCCTTTCACATAATTGCTTTGCTGATTAAAACACAACACTAAACTAAAAATCAGTCAAACCCAGAGAGGTAGTGTCTGAAAAGATGTTCTCTCTGCTATGTTTGATAAAAACGTTCTTCCTTCCCCTCTTTGTCCAAAGTACAGATTTTTAATGTAGTACTACTGGGACTACGAATTCATAGACTTGTGTCAAGCATGGTAGCATTAAACAACAGGAAATCTAATTTCCTGCTGGGAGTGCAGAGATGATTGATAGTAGCCATTCCATCTGAAAAGTCTCTGTAAATCCTAAGGCACACTGGAGGTGTTGTTCTTTCCCCACTGCTGTGCTTTTGAGACTAAAGTAAGTGCTTTTTTTTTTCCAGACAAACTGCCCCAGACACCAAGCCCTGTGTTGGATTACCTGGGCTAGGACAGACCCTATTTTTGTTGCTTTGAAGCAGCCATGAGAATTGATTAGTAGTGTGACACTTTGCTGCTGCTGTGAAAAGCAGGACAGCTAAAAATAATGTTGCCTGCTTTCCTGACAATGTTTTTCTGTGGGAAAGCAATCTAGCAGCAACCGTGCTAGCAGATCATGATAGGAAAAGAGATAGTCAGTAAAAATTATCATAGGCATGCTCCCCAGAGTGTGCTACCTCCCCCACTGGAATCTTGTCCTCTGATTAAAAGTTCTGAGATATTTGCACTTAAGAAAATAATGCTGAGCCTTGATTGTCATGTCAGCTGCCCTGCCAGTAGGTAGGTATTTGCTAACTGCCTACTCTGCAGTATGCCTTCATGAAATAGTGGTGGCAGAGGTAGAAATGAGGTGTCACAAGGAGTTTGGACACTTTAAATACATCATGCTTCAATACAAATATGACACAGTTTAAGCCCTTACTCTAATTACCATTTTTTTTCCCATTTCATTTTCCTCCCACTGAACTAACTTGTAGCAGTTAGTTATTATGGAACCTGACCTGAAGATGAGTGGTTTATTATAAAAACTTAAACCCTGTGCCTGACTCTGTAAATTCCTTTCTATGTTCAAAATTTAAAAAGTAGTAACAAGATAACATGGGATGTCTAATCTAAAATGACAGAAATGTTTAATCAGTATTTTCATTCCCTAATTGGAAATACAATGTCATGTTACAAGCGGATTTTAAAGACTGAACAGGGAATCATTAAAATAATTTTGATCCACTTATTAAATCTCAGTCCATCTCCCAAATAATGCAGGCAGCTTTCTGGATGACTCTTTATTATATTATAAGAGGTGTCATTACAGTCTGGCATTTGTCACCAAATGTCTGTGAAGATTTGGTGCAGTACATTTTGTTAAACACGTAAACAATTTACTAGGATGTGCAGGAGGCGAAGATTCTCCTTTTCCCTGCCCCACTTTGCAAGGTTTGATCCAGGGTATGTTGTGTTACATCCTTCTGTGAGAAATGGGGTTCACTTTTAAAAATTTCAAAGGTTTATTAAAAACATTAACAAAATACAACGAAGGACTGAATAAGGAAAAATTACAGTGCTGGGAGCATAGGACTAAAATGCCACATGCTCATCTACAAAATGGATGGTCTGCTTTTTATACCCTTGGCCCCTCTTAAAGTCTTGTCAGTCAACTCTTTCTTTGCTATTCAAAAAAGTTTGAATTTACAGAAGCACTGAAGGAATGCATTCTTTTTCTTTGCCCATGTACATTTTCCTGTCAGTATTTTGTGTAGTCAAGCCAACAGCTGAACTACTGAGTAGCAGGAGAATTTCTGAAATCATTTGTGTAAGTGAGACAAGTGCATCTTGAACTTCTTTTTGTCGTCAGCATCACAGCAGGGCTTGGGGAGCTGTGAAAAAGTAAATTTAGAATATTCATGACATATGTGGCACTTGTTCTTTATAATTTCTTGGTTAGGTGTTCTGAAAATTTTGTACGTTTGGATGTGCTGGCTGGTGCCCTCTGATTTTAAGCAGTATTTGAGGAGTATGAAATGACCTCTTATGTCTGCTGTAGTCCTCAAAGTTACATTTGTAAGAGACATTGAATGTATTGGAAGTGACTTTTTATTTGTTTATTTTTAAAAAAGAGTCACTTCTCTCAAAATAAAACCTTGCTGCTTGCATTAGAGCTTTAATGATATCATTAAAATTGCATAAAGGACATAGAGATATAGGATTGCAATTCTGGATATTCAAAATACAGTGCTTTTGTCAATATAATGTCCACTTCTCTTAAAGAGTGAATAATAAAACCCATTAGATACAGCAAAACCTTTAACTGGAAGAGCATCCGAAGGTGAACTAACTTCCAAACAGCTGCAGCCTTCAATGACTCTGTTCCTCCCTTCTCCATCTATGCCATGCTTAAATGTGCTGTACTGCTCCACTGGGATGCTGTGGGCACAGAAACACAGAATCCCAGAGTTGGAAGAAACTTTCAAGATCACTGAGTCCAACCCCTGCCCTAACACCTCAAACAAACCACTGCACCAAGTGCCACATCCAGTCTTTTTTTTAAACACATTCAGGGATGGTGACTCCACCACCTCCCCAGGAAGACCATTCTAGCACTTGATCACTCCTTGCGTAAAAAACATTTTCCTAATATCCAACCTTTACTTCCCTTGGCACAGCTTGAGACTGTGTCCTCTGGTTCTGTCAGTTGCTGCCTGGAGAAAGAGACCAACCCCCACCTGACAAAAACACCTTTCAGGAAGTCGTAGAGAGTGATAAGGTCACCCCTGAGTCTCCTTTTCTCCAGGCTGAATAACCCCAGCTCCCTCAGACGTTCCTGACAGGGTTTGTGTTCCAAGCCCCTCACCAGCCTCGTTGCCTCCTCTGGACCCGCTCAGTCACCTCAATGTCCTTCCTAAACTGAGGGGCCAGAACTGGACACACACTCAAGGTGTGACCTCACTAGTGCCCAGTACAGGGGAAGAATGACCTCCCTGTTCCTGCTGCCACGCTATTCCTGATACAGGCCAGGACGCCCTTGGCCTTCTTGGCCACCAGGGCACACATATGTGGCTCATCTTCAGTCAGCTGTCAGCCAGCACCCCCAGGTTCCTTTCTGCCTCAGCACTGTCCAGCCACACTGTCCCCAGAGTGCCCCAAAGCTGTTTCATGTGCTGGTGTTGTATAAGAGCTCATGTGCAAGAACTGGTGCTGACAGATGCTGGTCAAATTCGGATAGGGTCCTCTTGTAGCAGAGTGATGTTTCTGCATAATCCCTGTGCTTCAGTCACTTCTGTTTTTTGGGATTCATTGTTTCTGATTTTATTCACTCAGCGTATGCATCTGTTCCTACTGCTCTTTCTAAAAATCCCTTTATGTTCCCCATTTGTCAGTTATTCCTCAGCATTTGCTTTCTTTGTCCTTCACATACCTCCTTTGTTCCAGGTGACTGGATAACTCCGTATTGTAAAATTAGCTTAATCTCAGTGAATAGGTGTCTCTTGAACATTGGATTAGTTTTGTTGAATTGCTAAGCAGCTTTCATATTACCTGACTATAAAAGAATCCTTCTAAGTGCTTCACAATTAGGCAGAGAGCACAGAAAACTCTTGGCCAAAATAGGCACTGTGAAATAAATCTGATTATTATTTGATTCTCCTTACCTTCTTGAGGACCTCTTAAAATTAACAGTAAGGGGTTGCCATGAGAGATTAGGTGCTTTACTGAACTTTTCTTTAAAACCTAAGTGAAAGAAGGCTTATATTCCTGCTTGCAGACACATGAAGTCTTTTTTTTATCCTTCCCTTTATCCTGAAAAAAGTAATCCATTTGACAACCTGAATAACATCTTATGAGTTCCTCCAATGAATCTGGTAGTCTTTTCCAAGAAGGGATTAAAGGTACCAGAAGTTCTTTGTCTTTTTGAGTAATAAAAAAATGCATTTGATAGTAGAAAAAAATGCTATGAACAAATTGCTTTATCTGTTTACATTGTGCCTTGAAGCTAGCCAACACTTTTGAGAGCTACTGTAATTTATAAAATGTTGCTCTGTTTAATCAGGTTTCTAAGAAAAGAAATTGAACAGTTTTTTTTTTAAATACTCAGCAGCTAGGAAGATTTGAAGTTCTGAAGTACAAAAGCATTTTTCCCATTTGCTAGTTAAAAAAAATCCCATAGCTTTAGTAGATTTTTGCTAGAAAAACTACTGATCAGAAAGTTTGTGTAAATCTTTGAGGAAAGGGGTTATGAACCAGGCACTGTTCATGCAGGTGTTCTGAGTGTGCAGAAGTCTGCAGGCCATATTTGAAGCCTGCTAAGTTGGAAGGTGTTTCCAGTAATGACTGAGCCTTTTTAACTAGGCTTAAAATAGATAGCAATGTTAAAATGCACAGGACACAATATGGAACTGCCTACTTTTTTCCCTCCTTTCTTTTCAGAAGTATACTTAGGTTTTTGTTTCATGGATTGCAGTAAAGCCCTTAATGTGTTAACTTCTGTTTTTTTGCCTACTTAAAACACCTGAGAGATTTTCATGTTTTCTTTTGCAAGCACACCACATTGAGCTATTTATTTACTCAGATACATAAACATTTGAAGGTCAAGAAAGGTGCAGTGCATTATCAAATTATTGACTGCTCCTGTGATACAGCTGCACCATTTCCTCTGGTCTGCATCTGTGAATAAACTTTTTTTTTGTTTTGGTCTGTAGGAATATCCCTGCACTTACTTATCATGCATAAGTTACATGAGGTTCTAAAAAGAGCGGAAAGGAATCCATAGGGACTCACAAATGCAGTCTAAATAACCCTAAGTACAACAGTCAAGCCTTTCCAGAACTGATCAGTAGGAAAAATAATGAAAAATCCAGCAGCAAAAGAAGATGCTTAAAGCATATTTTGAAATACAAATACATCCTAACTTTTTTGAGTGTGCTTTGACATCAGGAGATTTTTTAAAAGTGCAATAGATCTTTTGAAATACCATGCCCAGTTTCATCAGGACTTGATTTCTTGTTCCAGACCAGCCGTTCCAGACATTGAAAAGTGTGTTTTAGCAGTGTTTCAAGGATGAAGTCATTAACATCAGCCTTATGGCAAAAAAATTTGTTTCAGTGATTTAGCTTTGAAAGAATATAGGCATTTTCTGCTCCGTAGAAATTTTGACTGAGTTTTAATACCAGGTTTAGGAATTGGCCAAGCCTTGTGCATCCTATACAAACAAACCTAAGGTACTGCATCAACTCCAAGCTTCTGGCAACACTTGGGTGCCTTTGTGTGGGTAGCAAATAGCTTCTAAATTGTGAGATTTTCTCCCTCTAAAGTACTAATGGATAATCCAGTTGCCAATACCTGAGTAATATGAGGCCTATGAAAAATATGCTGCAACATAAGCAACTTGGAAATAATGATGCATTTATTGCTGGAGTTGCTGTCAGTTTTCTCATGAATTCAGTAAAGTTCATTCTGTAACTTAAAGGATAGCTACACTTGGTCTTATAGTGGCCAAATTATTCCTCTGTTTCCTTCTCCAGCCTATTAAGTGCTCCATGTTTACCCCCAAAATCAATAATCTATTGTTCATCACAACTTCTGGAGTTCAGATTTTACTTACCTGGCCGAAGCTCTAATAATAGTACTAATCCTGTATCAATACTTGTTGCATACTTTACTAAAGCACAGAAATTTAGTGCGTGATTATTATGTGATTATTATTATTATTATTAGGCAGATCTACAACATTATTGAATGAATACCACCGTTATTTAGTTTACGCCATATATAACAGACTGCTTGGTTTCTTAAAACTCTTGAGTTTTGCATGCTTCATGAAGAGAATAAGGTTAGAGAGGCTTTAAAATAGTTTACTTTTTCACAGTGGAACTATTGATTGAGTTTCCATTTGATTTACTTTAGTCCCAGTGCTTCATTTTTTATAAAATTATACCAAAAGATCTGTAAATGAACTGCATAAATATAGTCTAGTTTCTTATTAAAGCCTGACCAATGTAAGATTCCAGTTATAATGGAGTGAATTAACTTTTCAAATAGATTGGATAGCAGATTGTAGTTTAATGAGTTTTATAGTTGTGCTAATATTTGTCTTGCAGCTAGCTAGGTCAGTAGTCATCCGGGATCTTTATGATCTTATTTAAACCAGCTGAAGCAAAAATCAGTTCAGCTCTGTTATGGTGATGGGGAGCATACTGAAACTCAAACTGATCAAACTGGGGGAATAGAGGTACTTTATACAGTGCTGGTATCATGTGAAAAAATACTAGCATTGGTTTAACATGTTGAGTTTCAGGCTTTTTCATTCTTATTGAAAACATCTTTCTGTAGGAAGGAGTAAAGCAGTTTGGAACTCGTAAAAAACTCAAACTAGATGTGTTTGGACAAGAAAGGCAGCCAGGGCCAACCAAGCGATTAATAAACCCAAATCTCTACTCCTTTGAGTTAAAAAGGAAGGTCATTGACTTGTAGAATGATTTAGATGGGAAAGGTTTTCTGTGGGTCTCTAGGCATGATGCAGCTCAGAAAAGCAGCAGCTGGGTGAAGTTCCTCTGGTCTTGTCCAGGTGAGCTTTCAGATTGTCTTACAGACAACCTGGTTAGTTTTTGAGTGTCCTCATAGGAATCGCTTGTCCTGATATTTCTTCTAATAAAGTGATGCAACCTGGTGTGAAAGAAAAGGAATCTAGTCCCAATGACAGAAAAGGAGAGGGGAGAATGCAACAAAAAAAAGAGAATAGGTATCAGAGAGCAATAAAGAAATGAATCGTGTAAAAAATCTTCCTTTTTGACTTTTAGAGCTGTGTGCAATTGGAATCCCATTTTGCCTGCCCAGTCCCTTTTCCTTGCAGGAACTTTACCTAGGTATTGGCATACCCAGCATGTCGATTTCCTTGTCCACATTCAATATTTTAGAAACCAACATGTTGGAGAAAGATTCCTGTTCCAGCCTTGTCACCTCACTCTGTTTTGTGAACCAGTGAGCTGTATTCCTGTGCTGCCTTTTCCTAATATCTGTGTCCTGAAGTGATTCCTACTGCATTCTTTTCCATACTATCCACTATTCAGCTCCCTATAAAAGCCATGTGTGCACCCTTCTGACTCCTGCTGCTGGGTCTTGGTTTAGTAAGACTTGGTTTAGTAAGAAGGAGATTAAACTGCCCTTAGTGTATGTGGAGACTTGTTAAATGAGCATCTAGAGGAACATTAGTAATGTTAAATCCAGGTTCAGTCATGACTACTCTTGAATTATATCCAAACTTGGTCATGACAACTAGCCATAGCAAATAGCTTTGAATATTATTCCTTGTTTTGACAGGGCTAACATTGAAAAGAGAATGGTATCTTTAAGTGAAAGGGGGAAAAAGTGAGCACCAGAACCTGGTGGGTTTTTATGTAAGTTTCCAAACCCCAAGTCGTCTCTTCTTCTTTACCTTGAATCTAAAACTACATAGCAAGATGATTGCAAATTATGAAAAACGAAGCAGTCGTTATTAATATGACTGCCTGCCAGTTATAAAGAATTGTACTAAAGGATTGGTTCAGGCACAACATGACTTGCATGCAGCAGAGGAGATTCAAAGTGGTAATTGTTTTTTTTAAAAGCTCTCCTTTTCAGCTGGGAAAATGTAGAAGGCAAATAAAATGGATTTCATAATGCATTATACATATTAATAAGACTGTGAAGTAAAATACCTTCGACTGTTTTCTGTTTAATTTAAAACATTGTCTCTATTTTTATTTTTATGATTGGCCTAAGAGTCCTGCAATGTTGGTATCGACAGATAGGTTTTTTTGGCAGTAAGTGCTGCATTTGGCAGGGCAAAAGGATGTTTTCTACTGGATGCAGGAGGGAGCTTAGTAACTGCAGATGAGGAGAAGGTAGAAGTGCTTAACACCTTCTTTGCCTCAGTGTTTAGTGGGAAGATGGCTTGTCTCAGGACAGCTGTCCTCCTGGATTGTAGATGGTGTCAGGGAGCAGAATGGTCCCCCTGTTATCCAGGAGGAGGCAGTCAGAAAACTGCTGAGTGCCTTGGATAGTCTTAAATTTATGGGACCAGATGGGATCCATCCCAGGCTGATGAGGGAGCTGGCAGATGAGCTTGTGAAGCCACTCTCC
>VXBI01003739.1:89258-161986 GCA_013397375.1 Toxostoma redivivum
TTGAGGTGACTGAGCGGGTCCAGAGGAGGCAACGAGGCTGGTGAGGGGCTTGGAACACAAACCCTGTCAGGAACGTCTGAGGGAGCTGGGGTTATTCAGCCTGGAGAAAAGGAGACTCAGGGGTGACCTTATCACTCTCTACGACTTCCTGAAAGGTGTTTTTGTCAGGTGGGGGTTGGTCTCTTTCTCCAGGCAGCAACTGACAGAACCAGAGGACACAGTCTCAAGCTGTGCCAAGGGAAGTAAAGGTTGGATATTAGGAAAATGTTTTTTACGCAAGGAGTGATCAAGTGCTAGAATGGTCTTCCTGGGGAGGTGGTGGAGTCACCATCCCTGAATGTGTTTAAAAAAAAGACTGGATGTGGCACTTGGTGCAGTGGTTTGTTTGAGGTGTTAGGGCAGGGGTTGGACTTGATGATCTTGAAAGTTTCTTCCAACTTTGTGATTCTGTGTTTTGCCGATGTCTGATGACTGCAATGACAACACTGCTCTATTAAAAGTACGGATCTGGAAGTACACGCAAGTATTAGGAATTTTAATAAATGCTGTTCTGTGAATCACTAAGATTCAGAGCTCCAACCAGCTCCAAGGTTGTCAACTCAGATGGAGAGCTTTTATACCTGGAAAAACAAGGCAACAGAACAAGCATCTAATGACACGATAAGGCCAGTGTTAGAGTAAGGTAGATTTGATTTTCTCTCTTCTACACATGAATTCTGCAGTGCCTTGATACTCAGAGACCCAGTGGCTTTCATGGGACACAGCAGTTCATCACAAAGATATTGGAGCACAAAATAACTAAATACAAATATATCAAGAATTTCCATCAGAAAACACTGGAATTGAATTTTTTAAGTATAAATTTTTGATACAGAGTATTTACTGAAAATCCAGTAGTAGATCCCATGTTGTTCAGTTAGTTCACTAAGGAAAGAACTGACTATGCTGGATTTATATAATTCATTGTTGTGTCTTGATACAAACCCCATAAATATACTATATCTGTGCCTGCAAGGCATAGTCACATTTAAGGCTTCTGCAAGATGTTGCAGACTAACAAGAAAATGAGGCAGCTGCAGTTCTGGTTTGTAAAGCATGGCTTTTGCTTCTGGGAGAGGCCCCATCTGTCAGTCTGGGGGCTTCATTGCTTGATGCTAACAGGGAGAGCAAACTGGGCAGGTAGAGTTGTAGGTTCTTTGCTTTGTGATTTAAGCCACATCAGCTGCTTGGAGATACCAACCATCAGAGAAACACATAGCATTTCAGAAGAAGGTAGCCTGGAAACTTTGGAGTGGAAAGATGTCTCTCAGTGATTTTTTTTTCCCAAGTTAAATTTGGGTTCCAGCATGCTTCACTCCAGTAGGATTTAGGACAGGATGCAGAGCAGCATAAGCAACCAGATCTCCAAAGCTCTGCAACACCAGCAGTACAAAACCAGTGCCATGTTTCTGCATTTGGGCACTGTAAGGGAAAGGCAGGACAACAGGGAGCTGCTGTGGCTCTCTCTGCACTGAAGGGTTATGGTACCTGCTAGACCTGCAACACAGGGGTCCTACAGTGCATTCCCTGGGGTATTTTCCACTTGTCTGCTGTCCTTATATGAAAATCAAAAATGCAGCAAGGCTGCTCCTGTGCTGACCATTTTCTCATCATCTTCTCTGCACCTCTTTCAATAACAATTACACTGTGGTTTGTTTGTGTACCAGTGCCACTGGGGATTTTTCTGCCTAAAGATATCGAAGTGCTTCACAGCTATTAAGAGAACACTGAGCTGGTTTAACCAAGAAAAAGAGCTGCATTGTCCCCAGCCCAAGCAGCTCTTGCACCCAGAAGAGTGACATCCTTCACCAACAGAACATAAGGCAGTTGTGAGCCTTGTCTTGGTAGCTGGGCTCTGAACATCTGTCATAAACACGAGATAGCTAGAGAAGGGTATAAAACAGGACTGTTGTATCATGACTCTCTCTGACATGGTGTTGCTATATCCTCTCGTCAGAGGGAGTGTCAATCTGCTTATTAGTTTGTTACAGATTTTTTCCCCAAGGTTTTTATTTAATAGAAAAAGCCCTTATAAATTGCACCCATAATTCCAATGTCAGGGAGTTTTACAGCTTTCTTATGACATCTGTAATTTTGTTTATGTCAGCCAATAGCTTCAGTAGTTGACATAAAAAGTAAAAGTAAAAACTACTGCACCTAGCACTTGAAAAGTCTGCAGTCTTTCCCTGTTTGCTAGACACAGCCAGTGACACAGCAGTATCTCCACTCTCCTCTGAGATTTTCTTGGTCTTCTGGGAATTCCTTACGAGTTGTCAGGGGAGTCCTGGAAACTCTTAGAGGAACATTAGGGTGCCAGTGAGGACAGCTAGATGAGCCCATGTCTGCTAGCAGCAGCCTCTAGTCACCTCTGCAGCTACTCCTGATCCAAGGGGGCTCTAAGCTTGCAGATCTTGAGTCCTGAACAAGGAGGGTCAAGTGAGACACTGGCACAGGTTGCCCAGAGATGCTTCAGCTTCCATGCCCTGAACCTTCAACTGCAGCAGGAGAACAGATGGAGTCTCTGTTTACCAGGGTTGGAAAGTGGAAATTACAATGATGATGAAGGCTAGAAGCTGGTGGCTTCTGGCCCTGGGGGAGCAGCCCCCTGCTCCACCTGCAGATCTGCAGCCATGAGAAGAGATTCAGTGTTGAGGCAGCTCCCTGAATGAGAGCTCTGCACAGGGAAGTACTTGAACCAGCTGAACCTGAGCCATGTGGCAAGAGAAAACAGTGAACAGTAGTGTTGAGTATTCTTTTCCTATGAAGAGTGAAGGCTTCCATGAGTGCTTTCCTTGATATTGCTGGTGAGGAGGAGGAGGAGGATGAGGGTCTGAAGAATCTGATGGGTCCACAGTTGAGATCACGGATCACAGAACAGCCTGAGTTAGAAGGGACCCAGAAGGATCACTGAGTCCAGCTCTTAAGTGAATGACCCGTACCTGTGCTGACCCATACCACTGATGTCAGTGGCAGGGTTTGGCTTCTGTGTCCATGGGACTCTCTTGGAGGATCTGGACTGCTTAGCAGGCAATCGGCCTGATCAAATGGAACAAAAGCAGCTTTGTCAGCAGACTGGCCAACCTGGAGAGGAGAGCTTAAACTAAGAGTGATGGGATGGGGGTGGAAATAGTGACTGAGAATGAAGTGAGAAAGTGAAGGAACAGATTGGAAGGACCAGTAAAGGATGAGGACTGAGCAAAAGACCCAGCATGGTGTGAACAGAAGGAGCACTAATCAGGAGAAGAACAATGATGTGGAATTCCACCAAGCATAAGCACATAAGTAAGGAAGTGCCAGGGAGAGTTTTCAATCCACTTTTGGGAAATCGGCACAACCAGAAGCTTCTCTGGTACGTTTAATAGTTTGTGACTCAATCCATTCATTTGCCATGAGACAACCAGATTACACAAACACACTCAGAATTCAGGATTAAGAGTCTCAAATGAGCAAGTATAATTTGTTTCATACTGAGTACTAACCAGTTCTTGAACCTCTGATCCCAGTTACCATCCTCTCACTTCTGCAGAAAAGGACAGATTTTTGAAGCAGTGGGAGGAATCCCTGCCTTGTTGGTGTTAATGGGAGCCACCTGTCAGCAGCCTGTTCCCAACAGAGGGTTCACAAAGTAAATTCATATTCATAGCTGGCATGGCAGGCATACCATTAACAGGTTTTCTTTGTCTAATTTAATGGCAGGTGTTCATTTTCCAACAATTGGCAGCTTATTTATTGGATTCAGTGTTTCATCTTGAGACCAGCTTTCATGGCTGCTTAGTTTGGGCATTTCTTCAACATCTTCATAAATTATTTGGACACAGGACTGAAAGGGATAGATATTAAGCAAGACCACAGATGATAAAAAACTAGGAGGATCTGTTAACTACCTCCAGAGCAGGGAGGCCCTGCAGAGACACTGTGGGCAAATTAGAGAACTGGGCAATCAGCAACCATATGGAGTTCAGGGAGGGGAAATGCTGGACTCTGAACTGGGAACGGGGCAACCCTGGATGTACAGACAGACTGGGGAATGGAGAGTAGCCTGGGGGTCCTGGTCGATGGCAAGCTGGATCTGAGTCAGCAGTGCCCTGGAGCCAGGAGGGCCAACCCTGNAAATCAGCAGTGTCCTGGCAGCCAGGAGGGACATTCCTATCCTGGAGGGACCAGCCCCAGCATGGCCAGCCAGGCAAGGGAGGGGATTGTCCTGCTCTGCTCTCTGCACTGGGCTGGCCCACCTCAAGTTCTGGGGCAGACTGGGGCACTACAAATATAGTATAAGAATGATATTAAACTATTAGAGAGTGTCAGAAGAAGGGCAGTGAGGTTGGTGAAGGACCAGGAGGTGATGCTATATGAGGAGTGGCTGAAGTCACTTGGGCTGTTCAGCCTGGGGAAGAGGAGACTGAGGGGAGACCTCACTGCAGTCTATACCTTCCTCATGAGGAGAAGAGGAGGGGCAGACACTGATTTCTGCTCTGTTATGTCCAGTGACAGAGCCCACAGAATGTTGTGTCAGGGGAGCTTTAGGTTGGCTATTAGGAAAAAGTTTTTCATCCCGAGAATGTTTGGGCACAATCCCAGCCTGACAGAGCTCAAGAAGCATTTGGACAATGCTCTCAGGCACAGGGTGTGATTCTTGGGGATGGTTCTGTGCAGCGCCAGGAGTTGGACTTGATAATCCTTGTGGGTCCCTTCCAACTGAGCTTATTCTGTGATCACACAAGACCAGGCCTGCACTCAACCTTTGACAATACTCAAAGCCAGGAACAAATGCATGGTCACACTCCCTGCACACTGAGGTACATGCTGTGGGAAGGAAATGAGAGGAATTAGAGGTCTGAATGTATTTGCAGGGCTGTGATTTTGCTGGTGCCACAATGATGTGGAGAGATAGCTCACATGAGTGGAGTGTCCTGGATAAACAGGCATTTTCAAGAAGGGTGGGCTGGGTCAGCAAGAAGGGAGATTGCATTTTCAGCAGGTCAGCAGGGATCATCTTCTCCTCTGCTCAGTGCTGGTAAGATATATGCTGTTGAGATGCATCTGTGCTGGGTTCCCCAGTATGAGAGAGACTTCTCCCTGTGATACCCAGGGAAATGATCAGAGGCGGTGGGCACAAACTGCAAAAGGAAATGGCATTTTAACATAATACAAGCTGTCATCCTTTAAGGGGATGAAACTCCAGGGCAGATGATGTAGAGAACTTGTGGATCCTCTGTCCTTGGAAGATGTTTAACACCCAGCTAGACATGGGCTTGGACTGCTGGAGCTGCCTGCTCCAGCTGACACAGCCTCAGCCAGAAGTCAATCTAGGTGATCTCCAGAGGTGCATCCAGCAGGAGCAATTCAGTCACAATCTGGCACCTTCTTCACACCTTAGTTTGTAGCTGGTGGTTCCATTTAACTGCTCCCTTGTTTGCCATGTCCCCTTGATGCTGAGATAACTGCTGAAGCACATGGTTTATAAGGGGAACTGTACTTTCATTTTTACAGGTGAGGAAATGGATGCACAGGGTGATTTGCCTACAGTTACTCCTTTGGTGAGGGTCAGGATCTCAGTATCTGCATATGACCATTTTTATCTTAACTTTTGCTTCAGTTTGAAGGTGTGACTTGTCTCAGATTTACCTGAGAATACCCAAGTGCTTGTTGGTAGCTGCTATTTGAATACTTACTTTTTCTCTTCTTCGTAAGTCTTCTTCTTTAATGACCTTGAACTATCAACAGAATTTTTCATACCAAAAGAAATTTTTTTTCTCCTAAAACTAAACATTTATCAACTTAGAGCTCCACTGCACCAGCAAAACATTTAAAAATATATCTTAGTAATAAATAATTGCAGTCCTCTGTAAAGCTGCTGGCTTTGAAACACAATTGCTCTGCATTTCCTTTTCTTCCTTTCCTCCACAGGTAGCAGCAAAGCATTAGTCAGTTAAAAATCAGACAAAGGGTTTTGATGCATATGGGGAAAAGAGGCAGGTTACAAAAATGCTTAAACGTGTCAGAGTGCCATGCTATAGGAAGAAGAGGTAGACTTATAGAGACTGCTGCAAGAATTAGTTAATAATAACAAAAAAAGAACTTGGCCACAGGGCAAAGAATTAAACATTGCAATTTGTTGTAACTGACTGAGCTATCTGAGTGTCATCTTTGAAGAGAAGGAACACAAGTAAGGTTCAGGTGCACACCAGTAAGCACTCTGATTGCAAGGACACAAAAGATATGAATGCCTGTCCAAGTCCTCATAGTAGAACAGCAGTTTTGTCACAGGGAAAGAGCCAATAAAACGTGTTCATTTTTTGGCACATGGCTGGTGGAGGGAGAGACCCTGCTGCAGAAACACTCCTGTGACAAAAGGTCTGACCACAGCCTCTTGTCTCTTCGTGCATATCCACTGCTGAGAAATTGCTTGCCTATTTCTAACCCCAAGCAATGCCTAGAGAATGCCCGTAAGTTATAAGCTTTTGGAGAAAAGGCTGACTGTTAACATCTCTCAAAATCAGTGGAATCAGGACCATGTATTTGAAAAGCAGCAAGAAAGGGGACAAAGAATGTACAGCATCTCAGAGTTTGGCTTCTCTGAGTTTACCCTGGGATTTTCTGGGTTTAGAAATACTGTAGAAAAACAGTTCTCATCTGTTCTGTCTAAGAATTTTCTAATTAAAAGAAATGACTGTTCTTCTAAACTTCATAGCTCTCCAACTTGCAGTTTACCAACAGTGTTCATTAAAAATAATTGTGGGTTATATATTGATTTGCTTTGGAATTAGGCTTCATTTCTTCTCACTTTTGCATTGCCCAGAGCGATATCTTTTAAGAACCTGACAGCTTTGGTTTCTTACTGAGATTCTTTCCCAACAGGCAGGCTAATGACCAGAACAAAAGAGATTAAAGTACTGCCAAAAATGTCTGAGAAAGGAGCAGATTTGCCAAGTACTTTCAGTGTGAGGAAGGTGGGAGAATGAGGAGCTCTCTGAGGAGCTGCTCTTCATAACCATGCACACTCTATGAATTTATTATAAGGTTTCTGTCCCAGGAGAGGTGTTCCCTGAACTTGCAAGGCAGACTTGCTGAGAAGAGGAAGAGTTTCCTCTTCATTTAGCCAGGTAAGATCCCAGCAGCTTTTAGATCTGTCTGACGGACAGCATTTTTACAGCTTTTTTGGTCTTTCTGGAACAGTGATGTGTGGATGAGGCAATGGCTTGTGGATTGTGGAGCAGCTGGAAAATTAGTAGCTCCTTTCCTTGCAAGGAACAATCTGGGAATCATCTTCTGGACAAGGAAGATGCATGGGGTTGTTTATTATAAGAATAAACAACCATTCATTGGGATGAGAGTATGTACACTCCACTGCTGTTGCACTGCTTAGTGTTTGTTTATATGTCAGAGCGGGCAAAAGTCCTCAAGTTCTTTTACTTTGAACCCATCTCAAACACGTTGCTAAAAATGTCACCCAATCCATCAGTAGGATCCATAAGTCTGCAGTCTGAGAACAAGCAAAGGGAGAAAGTAAGGGTTGTGTTTTGGTGTGGTTTGCTTTTCACTTTGTGCAGATCATTGTTCCTTTTGTATTTTGCTTTATCGTAGTTCTCATTTTCATCTGATCCTCTCAATGTCAGTCCCTTCAATTTTCAGAGAGATGCTTGCTTTTCTGCCTACAAGGACATTACAAATCAAAATATACCTCTGCATCTCCCTGTGAACAGTTTTGTTTATGTACCACGTGAAGATAGCAGTCATGAAAAGCATACTGAAAAAACGTATAAGTCTGTTGTGTCAGAATCCTGTGTCCTGTCAGGATCTGTTGCTTCTTGACATTTGGAGAATAAATTGTCCTGACACCTCTAGGAAAGTGAAAATAGTCATTAGATTAAAAAGCCTTTAGTGTTAATGATGGATTTAACAGCTTTTATAAGCCATTTGTACAGTGAAAACCCATTAGTCAGTGAACCATTATCAGGGTTGCAGGGCAACTTTGAAGCTGTTTTAGCCAAAGGCAGCTTTTCAGCTTTCCAGAGCAGTCACTGTATTAGGCATCTTTGGAGGACATAGATACATGGAAATAAAATTTGTGTGGGCCAGTCAAATCGATGTTTCTTTATGGAATGACTGTGGTACTTCAAAGCAAAATAAGCTGCAATTTTGTGATTTTGGTTGCTGAAATTATGCAGACAATGAATTATGATCAGACTTTGCATTATTTCTAGTGGACTAGCTGACTCATGTCAGTGTAGTCCAGGTTAAGAGCTACTGTCAGAAAGAATCAAATTCAAAGCAGCCTTTCAGGAGGACACATCTTGTTCAAAGTTAGAAGGGCAAATTCAGCACCAAGTTCTTATTAAACTCTTTGGAGTTGCTCTGAGTTTTCAGGACTTTTTATTACTTTGCTATATGCTAATATTTGAGCAAGTTTAATGACTTTGGGTGTTTCTGAGGCTGAAGCAGACCGATCGGTAGATTCCAAGCATGGTTTAGAGGAGCAAACTCTGAATCCTTTTAAGCACAATTTGGACACCAGTTTTTTGAGAACATCCAGGTAGAGTACTTTCTATATTCTAATCTTCTTGTAGACAGTTCCATGAGGTGCAAATCACTTCTCCTGCATTTAGAAGTGAAAAATGTTCCAAGTCTTCCAACCAAACAAGCTGTTCCAAAGCAGCTGTTTCCAGCAGTGGCTGTTCACATGGTACTTGAAGGACAGAAGTTTTTACTAGTGTGTTAGATGCTGAATTTCATGGATTCAGTAAGAGCTCTCTTAACAAGTCCTGGACATGACTGCATTTTGTACTGTTGGTTTTAGGCAAATGCTGGATAGGCACAATAACCAGTCCTGGGAGCGTTAACTCATTTTCAGTCGGTCCCAAGTGATCACAGGTGTTTGCTGCCTCAGTATCTCTCAGCTTCCTCTCCCTCTCAGCTTCAACATCGAGTCTTTAAACTTGGGAGAAGCTGTGTAGTGCTGCATTGAGAAATGTGCCTGTTCTTGTCTCAAAGGTGCTGTATAGGTATTACTGGTGCTGGTATATGCCTGAAGTTCCAGTGGTGGTCTCTTCATTTGTAAAATCTGATTCTGCAGATGTCTTGATGGGGAGATGAAGAGACAGACCAGGAAGGACAGGAGAGGAAAAAATGCTCTTGGTTTCTTTTAATTTAATACCAGAGTAGTCAAAATATATCTCTGCTCTTCTTCTGTTGCTAAAAAAAAATTCTGAACATACGCCATTTAAATGCAGACTTTTATGTTAAGGAAATTACTTAGTCCCCACCAGAATTTATAGATCACTTTTAAAGTGTAATGTGCTGGAAGCAGCAGTTTCCTGGCTGTGTGCCATTTGGAACTGGGTAGAGCATTAATGCCACCTGCTGAAAACATCGTGGGACCTGCTCAAGGGAAGATAAATATGCTATACTTGTGGCTTGGAGGTTTTAACAATGCTTGGTAACAGTGATGATACTCTTCAGGTGCTAAATAGAAATACAGTTTTTAAAGTCTGATACATTCTCCCTCTTGACAGGTGGAAGTTTAATTCCCCCCTTTTATAAATCTCACAATGACATTTATCTGAAAGGGTATCAGACCCCATGTTTCTGGGGTCTTAAAGGAAAATTGTGGTTCTCAATTTTTGTTAAGAAAGGAGTCTTGAGTTTCATACATAGAAGATAGCCAGTGAATTCACAGGTAATTCAGAATGTCTGGATTTATGCCGCTGTTTGAGGAACACATTTCATTTCACTATTGTTTTTTGCAAATTAATTTTTACCATAACAAAGGTAGCTGTCTGCGTGTCCCTGAGAAAAAGATACTACATGAAATACAGAATATGTATTTGAGGGACAGAAAAAGTGTGAGATGTACCATGATGTCCCAGATACCAGAGGCAAAGCTGGAGAGTCTGGCCCTGAAAAGCAAGATCTACCTAATTTTGCAGAGTAGTTTGCTACTGTAGCAGACAAGCAGTTTTCTGATCCCCATCTTTAAAGTGTATGTCTTTCAAATGTTGCTTAAAGTCCAATATTACTGTGTATTTAAAACTTTTCTTGATTTTCCTTAAAAATTCCATTCCTGCAATCAGGTGATGATGTGAAAATCTCAACTTCACTTTAAAAGAGTTAGCTAAATTTCCAGCTTTTTATTGTGGGAAAGGAAATTTATGGTTGTAATTCTTGTTCAAAATTTCAAATTTATGTCTCTTTACACTACACATACAGACAGACTGTGGATTGATGTAAATTACACAGATCTTAATCCAGGAAGGTCAGACCAGGTTCAGTAACTTTTATGCTATTAGTGAACAAAGTGAGAGTGAGATCACAGTGTGCCAGGATCTGAGAAACAGCCCTGAGTAAAAGACCAAGGAGCAGAGCCAATGCAGTGAAAAGCTCTTCCTTTTTATTTCTGAACCCTTCAGTCACCAGCTCACAGCTAGATCAGCTTTCTGACAGAGAACCTTTGTGAACCACCTTCACTAAGGTTTGGGGAAAAAAGAAAAAATACTCTTTTTCTTGTTTGCTAATGTTGGAAGACTGACACAAGATAAAATCCTACGGACATGAACCCCTGGATTCATTCTTTGTAAGTAATAATTTACATTATCAGTGTGTTTGCTTTTATTTCAGCGTCAGTGGAGAGGGAAAATGTTACTATTTAAAATTGCCTTCTGGAAACACCTCCTTTCTCCAGGTCAGTAGTAAGGTGAGAGTGCAAACATAGGAAAGTTGAGTGCATGATCTGATGTCAAGGAGCAGCTGATGCTGGTGGACAAATACTCACCAAGAGGAATGAACCCACCTATTCTTCCTGCTTGATAATCCCCTTTAAAACTGCTGGCTGCAAATTTACTGGTCTTAAAATCATCCTCTTTCAAACTACACAAACCAGGGACAAAGACTTCTTTTAAAAGACAGGATGAAGCCCACAGTAGATTATTAACCAAATTACTATTACCACCAAATGACATGAAATTCTACAGGGGAATCCCCAAATATATTAAAAACATAAAACATTGCAGGCTGTCCATGGATGTTTGGTAGTGTGGCATTTGGAATTTAATGTTGCATTAATGCCCCCTGCTGATAAGCCTTCAAAATCTACTTTGAATCAAGCTCAGAATTTAATAGTCTTCTCCATCAGTACATCCCTTAAATAAAAAAAAAAAAAATCCAGCATATATCTCATCATAACTGGGTTCTTCTTAAACAGATCACATTTCTTATAAGTCTGCTAAATAACAAGGTCTGTGCTGTCACAAAAGTAGTGACAGCTCCTTAGAATTGTTCCACATGAATCCCTTCTGCTCTTGTTTTAGTTAAAGGTCCAGTTATGTAGCATAACTGGATAGGATCTAAACGGTAAAGGAGAAAAAGAACCTTTTTATGATGATTTCATAAAGAAAACAAATTATTATGATGAAATATAACTTGTCAAAATAGAGAAATTGCAATAGGGTGAGCACATATTCAGGGTTGTACTAGAGAAAGCTGAGTCACAAAATCATTGAGGTTGGAAAAGATCCCCAAGTCCACCAAGTGCAACAATTAACCCAGCACTGTCAAGGCCACCACTAGCCCATGTCCCTAACCCATGTTCCTAAATCATAAGCCTTTTCATAGCTTTTATGATCTATTTTCTAGGTAAATAGAAGATGTATTTAGTATTGATTTTTACTGAGACTCTCTTGCTAATAGCAACACAGGTATTACTTGATTCTACGAGAGAGGGGGATTTATTTCCGCCCTCTTCAAGCTGTGGGAGAAATGCTTTTCCTCTCTTGTCAGTGATTAGAAAGATACAACTGCGCTTTTTCCAGTTTCGATCACTGTGCTGCTGCATCTTTCCTTTGTCCATTCATCTTCCTGCTTCTCTAAGGTACACAAAATCTTGTGCAAGTTCCCAGAGCATTGGCTGACCACCTGAAGCTTATAGGGACATGTACCCGTGCATGTCATTCCCTCTGAAGAGAGTGAGAAGACCTGTGTTGTCCCTCTCCAGAATCAAAGGCTGAGCTTTTCTCAGACAGAGCTGATGTAAAGAGGCTCTCTCAAGGCGGCCCAGCTCTCTGTGAGTGCAGTGAGTACCATGAGAGCAGGCTCAGGTTGTTTATAAGACACAGCATGGGTAGATGTCCCACATCCTTCAGGCTGACAGTTTCAGCCTGTGATCAATCTGTGGATCATACTTACCTGTCAAAGAAAGTAGGCTTAAATTTATTACATAAGAATCACTGGTGAAAAGTAAAAGTCTTTACATGAAAAGGTTGAAAAATGTTGTTTTAAACTGAGAAAGCTAGAGCAGTGTATAAAGTGCACTGCGTTATATCTGAGTTATATAGATTGCAGTAATCAAGGTACTTCATACTGCTGCTTACTTTATTTTCTACATATGAAAAGGTTGTACTGGTTAGAGCATTTTTATGCTTTTATGTCTGTTGCCATTAAGGGACTTGTACTGCTTTAACTGCACAGTTAGAGCTGGAGAAATCTGGATTCTTTATGTGGGTGAGCTCTTAGGTAACATTAAGCTATTGCAGTGTAGCACCTCTCCATTCTTCAAGGACCATTATATAAAAAAGAAGCTGAAAGAGTTTTTAACCAATGTCAGCGTTTTTAGAGGTCATGCTACTCTCATAAAACAACTTCTGCTGAAATAAGTGCCTTCAGAAGACATGAACTCCTTTTTGTTTGTTTAAGCCTTCTTCTGTGTCTTCTTCAGCCTTACAAACTATACCTAATCATACTTAATTACTAAAATGGTTAAATAAGACAATAAGTTCATGAAATGGACTTGTAAAAAGCTCTGCAGAGACTGCTTTGATTTCTACACAGTTCTAGCTTCAAAAGCCTGTGTGCCTTAATAAGCCTCTGCCTCCAGTGCCCAGCTTGTGCCTGCACACAGAATGGACTTCAGAACTGTAACAAAGCCATGTCCTCTGTCAGGCTGCTGCAGACACGGTTGCTCTGTGCCACAGTTGCATAAAAAAACTGATTTCAGAATCAGTTACATAAGGCGAGGGAGAGAGAACACCTTGAGGAGTGGCAATGTAGAAAGACTATTGGATTTCATATTTAATCTGACTGTGTAACATAAATGGTTATTCAGCATAATGAAAGCATTCACTTGTACTTGTTTTGCCATTACATGGAATTCCAGTAGAGGTTCATATTTTTTCTGTCTCTTTCATTATGCAACGTAATGCTGTAATGAACAGTCCCATGTCTATGTTTTTGTCCTTGTTGTTTTGCAGTATTTTCATTAAAAGTGGGTGATTTGCTGCATGCAGTTTCTTGGCAATAATAAAGATTGTGCAGTCAGCCTGATCCTTACATTCCATTACAAACATATAACTTGCTGCAGTTACAGGCTTCAGGAGCCTTTGCTGTCTAATACACTTCTCTTTCCACAGACCTGGGTCTGCTGCACAAGTGTGAAGGTGAAACCTTTAAAGGAGAATCACTTGTGATAAAATGGCACAGGACAGATGCTTCACAAACTGCTGTAGACCGAGGCTTTTGTTGATCCCTGAAGGGTTCATCCTGCTAATTCCCATTAACAGCTAATGGGAGACAAGCACCTGCTACCCTCACACCTCAGTGTGACATTTCAGCTGCTGGCACATCTGGATCAGATGGGCTTCTAATTAATGGTAGTCTTTATCTTCTTTGTTATTTGTAAATAAGCTTGTCTGAAGGCATGCTGAGCATTTCCTTACCACTTGACCACTCCACAGTGTGAAAATGTAGATACTTCTTAAGATGTTGTAGTAGGTCTTTCAAAATAGATGATTTCAGGAGCCCTGAAAAGAATTCCCAGAAAGAATACTGTAAAAAGGCTTGGCAAAATAACTTTCAAGTCAAATTATCCAAATCCAGTATTTTCTAGGAGTCTGCAATTCTTCTGCCGAAAGGAAGTCTGATTATTTGGGAAAACAAAATACAGCTAAGATGTTTTCTTTGTTTATGTCAGTGCTTGCAAGCACTGTGAGCTGATGGTTGATTTACTAAGTAGAGATCAGCTGGCCACAAATAAATACAGCAAACACTTATAAAAATATTGATCCCTGAATCAACATGAGGTTCTGAGGCCTCATCCTGACAAGGATACTTCAGGAAACAGGTGTGGTAATTCTTAAATAGAGAATTGCTTTTACAAAGGCAAAAGTAGGTCTGTGAATTTAATAATAAATGTGATTTGTTCTGATTTGCTCTGCTTCTAACAACCCTCTGCTGCAGGTGCAAGACTGGGGTTCCCATCTCCAAGGAAAAATGGACTGTCTCCCTTCACAGAGAGACACCTGGACCCATCCCTGCCAAAACAGTCTGGGATGCATAGTTAAATATTTCTAATATTATCCATTAGAGAGCAAAGGCACGCCTTAATAATTCCTTTCAACAGTAACTTAGGAGTTACTTCAGGACACACATATACCATGGTTGTTGGATGCTCCAGTGTGACTATTCCTAGAGTCTCATCACCTCTCTCAAAAAAGCACACCAAATTGTTGCAGGTTTTGTGTGACAGTGGGTCACTAGAGTTCTGTCACAGTGCAGCTGGTCTGAAGCTGTCCCCTAAACTCAACCAGCCTAGAAGTAAACAAATCCCTGGGTGAACAAGAACAGATTGGATTCAAATCTATACAGGGACCCTCAGCCAATCTCATTCAGCCTTAAATGCAGATGTACCACTGGCCAGGGAGCTGGGCAGTGTTAAAGCCACCAACCAGCTGTCTACACAGGGGAGTTTTGAATCTCCTATTTAAGGAGGATCTGAACAATAAAACAGGTTGTTGTTGCGTGGATCTCTGAAGTTTGTGTCGTCTCTCTTTCTGACACACAGATCTCGTAACAGAGTTCAGGCAGAGGGGGAGGTCAAAATATGATCAAAGTAGGTGGAACTGTGAGCCACAGCCTGTGTGTCAAGGGTTAAAAACGCTTGTGCAGGTTTGTGGTGCTTAGGAAACCGTGGCAGTTTCAGTTAAAGAAGTGAAAACCACTGAAATTTACTGGAAACAAACTGAGCAAGGGCACCAATAGATATCTCAATGACTATCCACTAGGGAACACCACATGGAAAATACTGATTTGACTTCTTTCAGGAAGAATTAAAAAGTTACATTTATGTTGCCATTTGTGTGCAAGAACAGTTTTTCAATTTTCAGTCATGCACATTAAAGGTGCTGTAAGATATGAGTAGTCTGTGGGAAGGCTGATAAGAAAGAACTTACCTATTTATGTAAAAATCAGTACTAAGGGGGTTTCAAGTTTACTCATATGGACTTGCAGTATCACTTACATAAGTGAGAAAACACACAGAAAAGGAGATTTTTGCAGTGGCTGTGTCCCTGTCTTACAGGACAGAGAGGCTGTATGGCTAAAGAGTACACAGGAAATTTTCCCAGCATCTTCCATTTCTCCGTAAGTTTCTTGCTTCTCTGTTAAGAATTACAGGGAGTCTTCAGTCTAGGCTGATCAAAAAATTCTGTCTCCCACAGTGTCTTCCGTCTTCTAATATTGATCTCTGTTTTTTACAGCTTTATACCCTTTCCCAAGTGGAGTTGCCCTCTTGTTTGCTTACTTGCAGAACAGGGGCCTCTTTTCTGTGAGTGACAGTATTTAAAAAAAAAAAATCTCCCAGTTGTTGAGGATATAGGGAAGTGCTTTGCTATGAATTATGAGAGTGCATACAGTGTGGGACTTCAGTCCCACTACTTCGAAGTACAATAATTTTACTTGGATATTAGTGCTGTCTGAGTTTTACTGTCAGAAACTCTATGCTATTACATAAGGAGGAAGATTTCTGGATGTACAGCAGTACCTTAGAGTTACTGTAAATAACTGTACTTCTTATTTCAAAGATTCTCTTTCTTTATACTCAAGACACAGTCTTTCATTAATACCTCATTAACTCTACACCAAACAATTGCCCATTGCCAAAGGAGACTGCAAGACTTGCTTCCTATTTCTTGAACGTTGAAGAAAGTAATTTTTTGAATGCAGAGAATGTCCACAGGTTAAAGAGGAGTAAGGGTGTGCAGTGACAGGAAGGTCTGTAAGGGCAGAACCAGTGTGGACTCTTAAAGCATGGCAGAATTTAATGGTGTGTCAAGGGATGGATGTTAAGTGCTACGTAATTAATCCACTAAAATTTCTGAGGAAAAAACACACCCCAGTTGCTTAAGTCCAGCTTGTCAAGATTGATTTAAATTCAGCAGGAATTTTTAAATGGGACTGAATCAGACACACAATTTGTTTTCTTAACACTACCATGAATGAGCTTCTATAGAATCGGGACCTAAGCATATACATCATTGAGCCTTTTCATGTGCAGATCACTGACTAATCAAAAAAAATTTGGTCCAGAAGAAAGACAGATCTTGGCTCTGCCACAGGCTCTGCTGTGTCCAGAGGGCAGTTGTTATCTTATTGGAGACAGAGACTACACGGACTCCTTGAGGGTCCTCAACAAACAGCGTGTTTTATTGTTCAGAACTTCTTTTTACAGGGTATTCAAATGTCCCGGATATACACATGTGATTGGCCAAGGTCCCAACACCACCCAGTTCCCTGGCCATGGACACATCTGCATTTAGGGCTCGGTGAATTGGCTGGGATCCTTTGTAAGTGTTCAAATCCATCCTGTCATCGCTCACCCAGGGACCCATCCACCTCTAGGCTGGTTGAGTTCAGGTCTGCCACTTCAGACTAGCTCCAATGTGACAGGCAGTCATTTTATCTCTTCAGCTTTTCTCCCCTCTCTGTAAAATGTTGATAAGAGCATTTTCTTACCTTACAATGGAGCTGTGATGATAAATATCAAGGATTATGACATGGTTAAACGCTGTGCTAATGGAGGCCATTAAGCACCTTAGACTTCTTAGCAGCCTTCTATTCATGTGCTGCCTTTCTAAAATTATTGCGCATTTTTAATTTTTCCCCAAGTAAACTCAAGGAAATGAGTTAATAAGGATTAATAAATAAACCCTGCAAAATGTTAGTGTTAAACTGCATTATGTTTTCTGAATTATAGGATATTTTGAATCTTTAGTTTAAATCAGCCTGCCTGCTCTTCTTCCCTGCTTCCTTCAATGGTTGCAAACCTGAAAACAGGGAGAAAAGGGAGAAAAGGCTACAAAATTCAGGCCCACTGATTGGACCCCAGAGTGCTCATATTCCAGGATGTCTGCAAGGCATCGCTGCAAGGTTCTTTATCTCAGCACCCAGGGAAAGTTCACTGCCTTGCAGGGCGCCCTCCTGTCTCTTACATCCCTGCCTCTGGCCAGTTGGACCCCTTCTTGCACTTGGACCTTCTTTCTGTCTGTGAAGAAGTGAATATTCAAGATGAGGCACTGGAAGTTGTTGTACAGAAGTGGTCAGGTCTTCACTGACTGTACAAGCAGCAAAAATTTTGCTTCTGTTTCTGGTAGTAGCTGACTGTACTTTCTGTATCTCTTGTCATCCCTTGGGATATGGTAGGGTCTATTTAGCTGGAGGTCAAATTTCTACTACCTGCTGTTGCTGTTTACCTGAGATGGTGGATGTCACCTACAGAATACAATGTGTCCACAATTCAAATCTCTTTTCACAGATTATGTTTGTTTTTTTTTTTCCTTTATCAGAAGAACAAAACATAGAAACACAGGGAGTGTCAACAAGATTGGGTTCATTATTGAGGTGTCTCAAGACCAGGTTGGAAGTTATCCCTACCCATTGCAGGCAGATTGGAATGAGTTGAGCTTTAAGGTCCCTTCCCACATAAAACATTCTGTAGTCTTGTGATCTGTGATATTCTAGGTCAATTTCAATGTTGAGTCAGTCAAGAGCTGTATTTTACATGCAGGAGGGGTTTTTGTGCAGCACTGAGTCAGCCTTTGACAGTGGAAAGGTCAAGGTTAGTTGTGGAACTGCTGTCCAGAGACTGCATTTGGGATAAGTGACATTTTCCTCCTGTATCAAAACACCTTATTCTTTGAAAAGCATTCTTTTTTCCGTATGGCACCCAAAGAAGGTTGAAAGTTCAGTAACCTGCTTTCTCCATTTTTCCAGTAAGAGGAGAAAAAACAGCCGTCTGTTGTATCATTTATTATTTATAATTTACCTGCGTTTGCCAGCTGTGGCAGGCAACCTAAAGAATTTCTGGAAGTATATTTGGGGTAGGAAGAGTGGGTCAGATTGCTTTTGACAACCCAGGTCATATGAGGTGCTGGAACTAAGTTTAAAAACCTCTATATCCTGTATAAAAGCATCCTGTAATCTCCAGCATGTTTATCTGGACATGTCAGGTAGAGGAGTGATAGTGTCATTGCCTTTCTCTGGTGTTAATTAACAAAGCTGAGTTGCTCAGGTTGATCAGAAAATCTATAGCTGGTCAAGGAGTTAAATTCAGATATAAATTAACTCCTGTGTCCTTAGTTATGGGATTGTGTTTGTACTTAGCAAGATTGATGTAAAGATGTCTTGAGAATACAGAGATAGCAGCATCTTGCTTTATGTTTGTTAAAAAGAAAATATATTCTGGGCAGGTATGGGGTGTTGAAAATAATACGTCTACAAAATGAGATGGTTAATTTTAAAGGTAAAAAATGGGGGATGGAATATCATAACTACAGCTTCACTGTGATGCTCTTTTCAGTCAGTCTTACAAGTGGCTGTGAAGACTTTGTCCTTGGAGATGTTCAGAAACCATCTTGACCTGGTCCCAATTCAAGGTGTCCCTGCTTGAGCAGAGGAGGATGGATCAACTGATCCCCAAAGGTCCCTCCCCTCCTTAACCACTTAGGGTTTCTTTGGTCTGCTTTCATTAATAACTAATCTGATTTCATTATTTTTTTCTAATTTTAAAATTTTATTTCAGATATACAGTGGCCTTAATGGCTGTGTGTGCAGGAATGTGCTAGAGGAGTGCATTAATAGCTTCAAGTGTATCTTTGAGGTGGAATTGCCAAAATTAATTTTCAGAGGCCTTAAAATAATCTGCAGCAGTACAGTTTTGATGCAGAGATCCTGGAGCCAAAATACGAAAACCAAGAGTTGGTTATTCCACCTTTTTCTGTGGTGTGGCAACATAACTTGTATAGTTATAATGACAAAAATAGTTGTATAGTGACAACTTCTGTAATAGTGGCACTAGCCTCCATAAAGAAGATTTTGAATCAGATCGTGTAGTCACAATTTAGAATCACAGGATTTGAGTTGGAACGAACTTTTAGAGACCAGCTAGTCCACCCCCTGTGCAATGAGCAGGAACACCTTCAATAGACCGTGTTGCTCAAAGCCCAGTCCAACCTGACATTGAACACTTCCAGAGACAGGGTATTCATCACCTCTCTAGGCAATCTGTGCCTTTTTTTTACTACCTTCATTGTGAAATACATCATCCTTATACCTAATCTGAATCGACCTTCTTTTAGTTTTAAAACCATTACCCCTAAAAAAAAACCAAAAAGAGTTATAAATCAATATTACTATTTTTGTCTTCGGTGAGGACTATGATAGGAGATCTTTGCCGTGTGACAGAAGGAGAACAAGAATTAGTAAATCTGCTTGTTTTCATGAGGTGAGGTGAGGTGAGGTTAGGGATACCTTTGGTGAGGTTATTGTGACATGTTGCTGAAGCAGTGTGGGAAGCTGATGCTATGGATATATACAAAAAATGTTGACTGCTAAGCTTCCAGCAAACTCATTCAGGAGCCATACAATATGAAAAGAGAGACTAGAAAGGTTCCTTGCAGTTCATATCTGTGATATAAATGCAGCTTCACACTCAAGCCAATTTTTTGAAAAAGTGGCTGTGGTGGAGTGGGTAAGTCAGGCAGTGCACAGAAATTCCCACAGATTGCTTGGAGATTTCTGAGTAGACTTCTTAAGCTTTACTCATAAGAAGCAGCTCCAGGGAAAGGTGAGTAGCAGGAGAGAAGTCTTCCTCTGGATGCTTCTTCATCTGGGACACAGAGGGCTCGTCTGAATTAGCACAACATGCACGTTCTCCAGCACAGGCTTGCAGCTGCAGCGGGGAAGTGTTTTGGCTTTAGCTTCCTCTAGCTCTGTAATAATCCTTTCCCACTGCCTGCCACTGAGCAGAGGTTTTAGCTGTGGCTGCTGCTGTCTCCTGCCACGCTGCCATCGATCCTGCTGCGCTGACACTCACATGCCCTTTGGTAACGTGGGGCTGTCAAAGCTCCCGGCCCCCCGCGCACACCCACTCCTATCTGAGACGTTCATTAGTGTCGTCTGCCAAAAGGTTTATGTAACAGATGTTGCAAAGCAAAGGCACGGAAACACGCACACACGCTCACACACCATTATGGCAGGGGTTGTCAGAGTGACGGTGGAGGGAGGATGGTCCACAGGACTGGAGTAGCTCGCAGGCACAGCTGCATCTATTCAAAAAGCAACTAACGCCTCTCTGTGACTATGCTTTATTTTCAGCTCGTCATCATGGCTGGGACTGTTCTGCTCGCTTACTACTTCGAGTACACCGACACTTTTCAAGTGCATATCCAAGGTTTCTTCTGTCAGGATGGCAATTTGATGAAACCGTACCCTGGGACAGAGGACGAGAGCTTCATTTCACCACTTGTGCTGTACTGTGTGCTGGCTTCAACTCCGACAGCGATTGTGAGTATGAGGAATTATTTGAAATCCCCATGACCGCTTCATTATTAATAACAATAAATGGTCCTGTGATATCTTTGTCCCCTCGCCTCTCTGTTCAGCTGTAATTGATTTACACTTAGCCAGATGTCTGTTTTGCCTCAGCCTAATATGATCTTCATCAGTTATCTCCAGAAGTAATTATGAGGTAATCACAGTGCAAGACTGAGAGTCAGAGCTTGTTAAGCCTTTTACAATAGCTTTCTTTCTTCACTGATTAGTTGTAAATTTCCTGGGCTCCAGAGAGGCTCTAATGCAAAGGTTATGTATTATTGGAAATAAGGAAACAGGATAAAGCTGAAGTAAAATCCAGGTCAGATATGCAGTATATCCAGGATTATTTCCCGCTACATTAAAAGGACTGTTGAATGGCCTTAAAAGGCTTAGATGAGGAGAAGGATGCTAAATAGAAAGAAAAATATTAATGCTGTTTCCTTTTTGTTTATAATCTCTTTATTTTCGGCAGTCACTGGACTTTTTTTTACCTGATTTTCTTCACTATTCAGACAGTAAACTGCAATGTAGCTGTTCTGTGCAGATGAAAATATTCAATTAGCTGAGTCCATACAATGCCAAACAATTTATTGCAGTCACAGGTTAGCAAAACTTCAGCCCTTTCACATTTTCCACACAGAAAGTTGCATATTTCACCCACCGCCCCAGCTTTGCTGAATTTATCTATGAATTTATCTATTTATCTATGTAATTACATAGATAAATTCCTGTCAGATTATGTTTATGGATTTTGTTTAATTTCTTTCTCTTTATTTCGTCCCTGTTAGTATTTATTTCTTACAATAATTTTGTTTTTCATCCCTTTCAAAAGTTGATTAAAGCTGTACATGACATATTTACTTTAAAATGGTGAGTGATTCACTATAGCCTGTTTAAGTTTTGTTCTGCAGTAATTTTAGTGCATCAAATCACATTCTTGTCACAGAATGTGATAAGAAGTGTGAAAGAGAGCTCCAGAACAGACTATAGGTTTTGGTACAGGACACTTTGAAAACAGCCAGGTGTTCTGAAGTTGATTGCATCATGAATTTATAAAAAACATCTGCAGTAACAGTTATTTTGTGTTGATCTTGTTGCATTTCGAGGCTTTCATTTTACTATTTGAAAATGAAAAAGAAAAACCTAAAAACAACAAAACAAAAGAACAAACCCCCATATTTTGGAACTCCCCCATCAGCATAGTGCCAATGTTCAGGGACAAGCTTTAACTACTGCTTTTTGTAAAGGTAGATGGAGGGTCACAACTATGCCTTGATTCCAGAGCAGTGATGTTAATGGGAGGTTTGTCCCTTGATTACTGATACAGCACTGGGTAATGAGTGTTGCTCTTTATTTGGATCTTCTGTTTAAATCCTTGCTCTGCCAAAGTTTGATGCTAGCCCTTCAAGTTTTGCTCCACCAGATTGGCATTTCTTTGCTCTTTAGTAACCCAAGAAGCTTTTCCTCATCGCTGTTCTTTATGAAAAGCTGAATTGGAGTATTGACTTGTCAGTGCTGGGTTCATGGTCAGGCTTCATGATCTTAAAGCCCTTTTCCAACGTGAGCAGTTCTGTGATTCTATGAAGAGTATTTTATTTGTAGTTCCCATAACCCATGAAACACAAAGAATGAAAGGCTACAGAGAATGTCAGGTAAGGTTGTTGGGCGCTGAAGAGACCTTCATCTCAGTGCTGTGTGGGACTGGACTGTGTGAATTAACCCATCCAATACAAACTGTGCAGAAATGCTAGCCTGGGCCCATAAGGACAAGTCATCACCCTGGGTGAATGGATCCAGGGCTGAGTATAAGTGGTAAACTGTGCTTTGTGGGCTCTGCTATACTGTTACACTGGATACATTGCTCCACACAGAGAAAACATGGTCAGAGTCAGCACAGGGCTTTTGGCGCCCTGCTTAGCACCAGTGATCTCTAGGTACAAGCTCAAGGAGACAGCAGGTCCCTGGCAAAACATTTTTATTTCCATTTGTAATGTATTTATTAATGCATTGCTTAGTCAATTTTTTAAACAGTTGTACCATTGTGTTGTATTATTAACACATAATTCAATTATTTAATGTCCTATTATTTAATATCAGGCTAATCTTCAACCAGGGCATATGTCAGAGGTATGTTTTTCTGTGCTCCTGACTGGTGCTCATCACAATATTTTTATAGGAGTAACTTCACTTTATTTCTCATTCCCATCTTTTCTTCAGAGACCTTCTCTTTGCACAGTGTTTTCACACTTTGCTTCAGTTTGTAGCTGACTCTGCAGACCACATTTTGGCAATAGTCATCAATAAAAAGCTTATAAATGAGACAGAAAGTGAGCTCAGATTCTCCCTAAATTCTGTATTGCACTTCCCTGCTCATTAGTCCACCCAGAGTGTGAGTATACTCATCTGTCACCCTGTACACAAATGGGTGCTGCCTCTCACTCAGTCTGTCCACAGCCCGGGAAGAGATATATGATCCAATCGAATGGCCCAGGGATTTCAGTGCAAGGAGCAAATGCACCCATTTCTGTTCAGACTGTGATGACTTGTACTCCTTAAAAAAAACACCTCCAAAAACCTCCACACACACAAACAAAAGAACACGTAAAATTGTGCATGGTGGGAGGGAGCACTGTGTGCATTCACTGTCAATTAAGTTGTAGCTTCAGTTCCTATGCTTTGCTCTCAGGAAGAATCACCAACATTGTGTAGCTCCACCATGAAGACATGACTTAAGTCAAAGGTCATGCCAGTCCCTCCTTACAATTACTTCTTTCTCCTCTGCACAACACTTACTGCTTCATTTCCTAATGGCAAAATGGTTGACTTGCCAAAGGGCTTTTTTGATGCAGCAGCAAACCTGATGTCTCTATGTTGCCTTCACATTATCACTGTCCTGACATGAGAGGAGTGATTACTGGTGGAGCCCAGCAGCAACAAGGTACTAGCTCATATCACTATCTAAAAGGGCTGTGGAAGGTATCCTAGGGATCTGTACAAGCTCCCTCATCTGAGACACAAGCAGCATTAAGTGCAGTGCTGTGAGCATAGGTCTGGGGAGGACTCAAAGCCATGATTTTAGCACAGCTTTGTGGTGTTGTAAATAACAATATTTTAATAACAATAAAACAACAATATATGCTTGCAAGCCAAGAGGGAACATCTTTGTGAACTTAATGGAATATCTTTGTGTCTCTGTCATTTGGCTACGACGGTGGGCATGGGGAAAACGAATGCATGTGTTTTATTTCTGAGAGCACTTTGCAGAAGTGCTGCTGTGGGTTGGTACCACTGTAACTGCATTTTCCCTCAATTTTAGTGGCAAAATAAATGTGACTGGCCTGATTTTATGCAGTTTATTTGTTGTTTTTGAAACATTTCCCTAAAAATATTCTAGGATGACTCCACTGTATTCATCAGTGTCCCTGAAGATTGGCTTTCCCTGTTACAAGGTTACTGCAAAGAAGCCAATTCCCCAGCTGGTACTAAACAATCCTTCCAGCGTTCAGCACTGCTGCCTGCTCTGCTCCATCCAATGTGATTTATCCACCCACCCAAGAGAAGCAGAGAGGCTTAAGAATAGAGCCAGCTCACTGGCAGAAAGTTTCAAGGGCACTGTTCTCACTGTTCTTTGTTGCCTTAAAGTGAATTGAAAGAGCCTCTACCATTTTCACACAAACTTCAGTTTCTTTCCTTCTGTTTCCATGTTGGAAGTAGCAGCCTATATGTAATCTGTTAACAGTGCTATTCATTTGTGCAAAGGAGTGTTTTCAGATAATGTTGGAATCAGTCAAACTGAACCAGTGTGATTATGAATTAGAAGCTGAATTAGTGTTATCTGAAGCAGGAGGAAATTGTTCCAGCTTAGCTCTACAGTCTGCAGTTACCTCTCAAACTTCAGAAACATCATTCTTCGGGATGGTTCTCCTATTCTGTCTTGATTCCTTGGCTTTGATTTTGCACAGCTATGTTACTACACTGCTTTATTTCTGTAAGGGAAGCCAGGGAATGATTCCCTGTGGCTGATTCCCCTGTGGCTGCTCAGCAGCAGATGCCAGGAAAACCAAGAATGTCTGACGCAGCTCAGAGCTCTGTTACAGCAGCTCCTTTCCAGCTTCTTGCGGCAGAATCCCCAGGCTCTGCTGTGATGGTGCTGCCAGGAGGCACAGCCTGCTGTGCCCCAGCCTGCTGCCCCCCACACTTCACCCCTGTGCTGGTACAGCAGGCTGTGTCCTCTGCCAGTGGTGCCCTGCCTTCCTCTTCTTGGAGTCTTGAATCAGGACCTGGAATACAAAGAAGTGAAGCAAAGCTGTGCCCTGTGTGTTTATATTTTGCTATTTGCACACCATTCTGGAAGAATAAGAACACACTTTCTTGGTTTGGTGCCACACTTTCAGGCACTTCTGTTGAAAGTGTCTCCAGGATCTTGTGGTGGTCCCAACCACATGCCAGTCTGTGAGGAACAATGCAGGGCTCTGGAAAATGTGTTTTCTTCATTATTTTAACAAAACAAATTTTAACAAAATTCGGTTTTTTGTTTGTTACCTTGAATTATTTTAGACAGTTTTACCACAGTGTATTAGGTTTTTGAGCACAACACTAAGACAGTTTTGGGTTTTGAGCAGGCTAGAATATAAATTGTGGATTTCAACCCTTTTGACTTGAAATAAAGAGAAAACAACAAAGCAATTTTCTTGTTCTGGAAAAGTACTTACAACTGTTCTTTGATATTGTTTTCATTCAACAACAGCAACCACCCTCTCCAAAACAGAATGAGGTGACTAACTGAATGCAGATTGAACCATGGAGAACCATGGAAAATTAAAATTGACCCTGCAACATTCAGCTGAAGACACTGTTTCATTGCCTTGTACAGTTTTGCAGAATACAGTATTGATTCCTGGGGGCTGACAACACCTGTCCAGGGTGTGATGGCAAAGACAAGAGAGTGTCTGAGGGAGCTCTCAGCTGGTCCCTCCTCCTCAGGGATGTCAGTGATAGTGATCTTATCAGGGAAAACCTCAGGGCCCTGTCTGTGCTTCACAGCAGAAATCCTGTGTCTTGGGGAGGGTATCAAGGCAGACCTCAGCTACTCCTTGCCTTCTAAGGTCTCTTTTCTCAATATAAATGCTGCTAAGTGTTTGCCACCTGGGTTTGACCATGGAGTGTCTCAGCTTCACAGTGTCAGTACTGGGTCATGAGGGTAGCAGATAGAATGGCAGACTTATATTCCTCAGGGGCTAAGACTAAATGTGGGAGAGATCTAAGGAATTCAGGAGCACAGAGCAGTAAGTGAAAGTCAATATAAGCTATGTTCTTAGTGGGGACTGTGGAGAAGAGGGAAACAGACTGTTCAAATCATGAGAGGTAGTCTTGCAAGGGACATCAGCTTCAAAAAATGAAATGGATTAAAAATTAGGCAAACTTTAATGATGAGGGTAAGCAAACACTGAAGCAGAGGCTGTGGGGTCTTCATCCTTGAAGACATGAGCTTCCATGACAAGCCTGAAGAACATCTTTGTCCTGACTACAGCTGTTCTGATACAAACCTCAGAGACACCACAGTGCAAAAGGGCAGAACTGCTTTTGGCCCAGCTCAAGCCAGTGCTGACAAAACACCCTCTGGAACATTTTGCAAAGGTCACCTTTTGGTGAAGAGTCCTTCTTCTCCCGGGGAGAGTGTGTGGAGTCATGCTGAAACTGGCTGACTGAGGTTGAGAGCCTCCAACCTCATCTGCTGCTATTCTCTGTTTTTGAGCACTCTGCATGCAGATTGTCTCACAGACAGTGCCTTCCTCATATCCGCCCCTCCCCTTGGCTGCTGTTTGAATGCTGGACACTTGATTAATTTGGTTCTTTCTATTTGTGGCATTGAAAATGCAGCCACATGCATCCTTGCACAGGATTTGGGAAATGTCATACTACTTGCTGAAACCTGCCCAGAACTGAGGGCAGCGATGTCCCAAGATCTAAGTTCAGTTTTGTGTGCTGCAGAGATTTTTGTGTGTTATGGCATGTCCCTGAGTGGGGTTTCAGTGTAGAAAGTGGTGTTAAAAAGGACTGACTGTGTCAAAAGGGTGCTGTTGGAGTAAACAAGCTGAAGGATTTAAAAGCTTGCAACAATCATAGTAATGTTAATTTAATATCTATTAAAGACAGGTCACATAATTTTCCCTATTATAGGAATTCCATTGTCTTGCTGTGATGGGAAATTACATCACTTGTCCTTTTTCATGAAAAGCAGCAGAAGGAAGTAACTTTCACAGAGAGACAAACACGAGGCAGTCCCAAACTGTGGGCACAGTGATGCATCCTGCATCTGTCCCATGCTCCTTGGCTGGTGCTCCTTCTTCATCCGTGTGGAATTGCAGGCAAAATTAAAACAGTGGGATCTTCCACACAACCGCAGTGTTCACTGGAAGTGTAAAAAAATTGCAAAAATAGTTTTTTCACGTTTGTCACAAGTGAGTGAGTCAGTGAGTCAGTGATGTAGAGGAGACAGGAGGGGTGTGAGTGTCACCAAAACTTCAGGAAAAACAAAAACCCTCCAAAAACATTTTTAGTGTTAGAGAATCAAGGCATTACTTTCTTTCTGGCCAGGATGTGCAACAGAAATCGTTTCATCTTCACATAGCCTGGATGTGTAGAGAAAATCATTCCATGACACATATATTATTAGATTCTTCACAAACCTTATACAGTCAAAACCCATAGATATTCATCAGTTTAATGTTCATTGGTTCCAAGTTACATTCTTAGTATTTGGTTTCCTATTGCTTACAGATATCTTCACCTCTGATTCTAATTAGGTTCTCATTCTTCTCTCTCCTTTCCCAGACCAGGGGTGTTGTTTGGAGTTGATGGTCTGTTCATAGCCCTTTTGTTACCTTTTGTGTATCTTCTGTGCTGCTCCCAGTCTGTTGAGATATTAAGTTCATCAGGCCTTCACATAGTGGAACAATGCCCTGGAAAACTCTTAATTCCCTTCCCCTGGGGCAAAGGTGAACATAAGTTGGACTTGATGATATCAAAGGTCTTTTCCAACCTAGTTCATTCTGTGATTCTGTGAAAACTGACTAAAGTTATAAAATAAAAAAATTTATAATTAGGATATTTTCCAACATGAGGTGCAGCCTCTGCCAGCAGCAGTGGGAGGCTGTCAGGGCAGATCCCAGTGGAGAAGTGAGGTGAGCAGCTTGAATAGCAGTGAATCTCTAGTGGATTTTCAAAGGGAAGAAAACAGAGGTGAGACTGGCGCAGCATGACTGGGGCACAGAAGGAACAAGATTGTGGCACTCTACATGCACAGGAGTTTGGAGAAACGTGACTAAGGAGAAATATTTTGGCTACTGCAGAAGTAAGCAAAAGCATGGCGAGGGATCATGAAGGGATGCAGTCCTCAGCTTTGCTACAGCATTTGAACTATGAGGCCAATGTCCTGAATAAGAAACACTGATAAAAAGAGCAAAGAAGATTAAAAACTGGGCCCATCCGTGGTTGTCAGCACCAGCAATAATTACTCTTGTTAAATTTAATACAACTCTTCAAGTTGCCTCCCCACCCTTGCCCCAGAGCACGATTACCATAGGAGGGCAGCTCCAGGATGCTATTGTTTTGCAGCCTCCTCTTGTTTGTACCACAGACCAATTCCTGGATAGTTTATTTTAGTTTATCCTCACAAAAGCAGGTCTTCTTGATGTTTACATTTTTTTTTCTTTTTCCTTTTTTTTTTTTTGTAAATGATCCTTTTTGTGAGTTTATCAGAAAGTGCTATAGGAAAAAAAGAAGTTTCCATGTCCCTTTAAAAGCAATAATTCCATTATTTTGTTGATTAAATTGATAATTAAATTTACGAACTGTTGGTAATCTGTACAGGAGTGCAGGGAGTATCAGGTACTAATGCTGTGCTGAGAACTTGAAAGGGGAAAATGAGATGTTTCACTGTCTGAAAATGTCAGCTCAAGAACTATCATGGATAAAAGACTGTTGAAGAGGAAAATGGACAGATAATTTTATCATCTGCTGGATCAGAACGAGCCAAGAAATAAGTAAAGTGTGTGCAGCAGAAGGCTTTGAGAGCCGAACATTGAGGGGCAAGTATTTGGTGACACTGCCAGTAATGGGAAGGCAGGGAAAATTGAAGAAGTTTTATCACTGGAGAGTTTGAAATCAGCAGAGGAAATATAACTGCTGGGTAGGTACTTCTAATTCATACTAGGGCTTTGGGTCATCCTTGTATTTTTACCTGCTAGTAATAGGAAGTGGAATGTGAGCAAGAGTTCTCACACAATACGTCCTCAGAGTGTAGATGAGCTGCTATTGCGTTCAGGAAACCAAGAACAAAAACATATCCAGGGCACTACCTTTTTGCTTCCCTATTACCTACACTGCAGTGCCAGACTGCAGATCACTTGTGGTTTCAATCCAGTGCAATTCTCTTCACATCTCTAGTGTCTAATTAAGCCAGTATGATAAAGGAGTTAATTAATCTTGTATTGTTTTCCCAAACAGAAATAAAAGCAGTTTACCTACTGTTGTTTTTTTTTTTCCACTCGTATTTAGATATCAGCTACAGAACTGATTTGTACCCATTTCTAGAGTGCTGATTCTGCTTTGGCAGGAGCTGAGGTACTCAGTAGTGCCGGTGATTGATTCTGGGATTCCAGCTGGAGAACTTGACTGGATGTGGACTGTGTTCATGCATTATCATCAGGGAGAATCAGTGGAGTTACTTTATTTCAGAAATGCCTGGGGAAAAAAAGAAAAACAAAAAACAAGTTCTTTGAGAGCTATTCAGACCACATTCAACTGCATACAGACAGGTTAGCTTTCAGAATCAGGTGTCCAACTGCCCATTGAATTTTTAGGAAACAGCAAGGCTGACTTTTTAGAGAGCCGGTATTAAGCACACAAGAAAAAAAACCTCAGCAACTAAATTCAGGTGCCAGAGATGACATGACAAGAGTGGTCCAGTTATGCTGAATCACTTTATATCTCCACACAAACACGGCTTTATTGCCATATACCTAAACTCTGCATTAAACTGAAGGCAGTATTCATTTTAAAAAACCAAATTTTGAACTGTTATGCGTAGGAGGTCTGGGATAATTCTGCTTAAATCAGTGGGACAGAACTGAACAGATTTACAGCCTGGCAAAATTTACTCCTAAGTCTAAGTGGAACTAATCTATGCACATGGAAGTTGCTAGGAGTATGCCAGACAGCTAGATTTATAGAAGCAAAGATGAGAATTGAAGTGGGAAAATACTGTTAACTTCTGATGTAAAGGAACTTTAAAGATGGATATATTGTTACAAGAGGACTACTAGTATGTTTTATACCTAAGTCTCTTGAATTTGAAAGGTTTAGGATATTTTGAAGTCAAGAAACCTCTGTGTTCATAGAGTAGAATTCCTTCAGGGTGTGAATTGTCTCTCAGTGTGTATGTACAACCCCAGGCAGACAGAGAGCCAAAGCAGTAATTCAAACTTCCGAACATCATAATAATTCAAATAATAAGCGGTTTGAAACAGAGTGTCACTTTCAAACTGCTTTAGTGCAGATGGTCTTTTTCTTAATTCCCAGCCTTGTCGTTAGTGAGCTGAGCTTATTGAACTGCTTGCCAATTCCGTTAAGAGCAGATGGAGTGAAACGGGATAAAGGCTATATTTCAGTGCAGCTCCCATGCATCAGCTCCCCTCCATTATCGACATGCATGTTACAGCTCTACATCTCTTGCCATCAGCGGGTAGAATTATAAAGGGGTTGAGTATACTTGGCTTGAATGTCAATAATCAATAAGGTTGCTCATCTGGCTGAATAAGGATAAATTGTTGCCCTTGAAACAGCACACAATTCCAGCAGTCAGAGTGAACTAAGGTGACTTCCTTGACATTTATACTAACTCTGGGTGTCTCTGTCACCCTGTGTGTGCATACACAAACACTTCTGCTATGTTTTTCTCTGACTGTTCCCTAATACTATGGATTTCTCTTGTGTATGTCCTCTAATAATGTATTAAATTAATAATTTTGAGTACTCCCCTTTAAAAGCTCATTCTTCCACCTCGTGTGTTTTTTTTAATATTAAAGACTTTAATTACAAACTCCGTCTTTGTAAAAGGGTCCCAGTTTCCCTTTCTAAAACCTGCTGACAGAACATGATAGATCATATTTTCAGAAGTTCCTGCTGTGTGTGGACCATCATTGCCTCTAAAGCCTGTGATTAAATTCTGCCCAGCTTTGGTGAGGGTAGATAGGCCTCAATGCAATAGAACTAAATTACTTCTAAGTGCTTAAGAAATGATACTACTCCTATGGGAAGCAGCTATTACATTTATAGAAAGCATGAATGTTCAGATAATATAAAAATATGTAATTCATAAGCACAGCTAGCATCATGATCAGTGGTTCTGTGGAGACTTCATTTTTGATAATAGAACATTTAGTTAAATATTGTTCTTTCTCACAGCATTTTAATAACAACAGTCCTTGGTTATTACCAACATTCCTGGTCTGTTATTGCTAATAGTCCTTGGTTGGCTCCATGGCCATCCAGCCATCCATGTTTGAGACATACACATTACCCCTTTATCTTCTGGGAATTGAGAGATCAAAAAGGATCTCACTTTGAACCATTGTTTAGAGGATCACAAGAGAGCGGGCTTTAGTTTTGGTAATCTAATCCAGGCACAATTCAAGTTGGTAGCTTTTTTGGAAAGTTCAACAACAAAAATATTATTTCACTTGGGTTGTTATTCAGACAAGAAAAAAAAAGTTTCCAAGGCTGTTCATGATAGAGCAGGTGCTCGTTAGGCAGCAGAGTTCGTGGGAACAGACAGTGTTTCTGATACACTCAAGAGGGACTTAGTCCAGGTGCAGCTTATCAAGGCCAAGGCTTAATGAGAATTTCTCAGCTCATAGTGCAGCCAGGGGAGAGGGGAGAGATGCACCACCACAATCCACCTCATGAGTGAAGTCAGCTTCTCTGGGTCTCTGCACCACTGAGTGCAGGAATGATCCCTCTCCAGGGTGGGAGCTGGGGGTGTGTCAGCAATGCTGAGCTCCACAATGCAAGTGCAGTGTCCCCAAAACACTTAGCTGTGTAGCACTGGCTGTGGGCTGGAAGTAGTTACCCATGTTCCAATGTTTGCTCGTGTAATTTTTAACCTTCTGTTTCTTTCCCTTTCCTTGGCAGATTTTTATTGGTGAGATATCCATGTATTTCATAAAGTCAACCCGAGAAACCCTCATTATTCAAGAGAAAACTATTTTGACTGGAGAGTGCTGTTACCTGAACCCACTGCTTCGAAGAATAATACGTTTTATAGGTAAGCATCCTGTGCACTGCAGCTTTGACCCTGCTTGCACCAAACCAGGACAAAACACCCTGACAAAGAACATCACAAAATTAATTGAGCTGTAAAATCTTTGCAGGCATCTTCCACCCTAGAGGGATAGTCCCCTCAGGATTTCCAAGGTAACTTTAAAAATTTGCCATATCATGCTGGCTGGAGCTGGTGTAGATCATATTCTGCTGAGCTTAATGCTTTTTTGAGGCCCTTAAAAAAGGTTATACTAAACAAATCCTTATATGAATAAATCCATCATTGCTAGTTTATGTGAGCTACCCATTTTAGTTACAAATTTACCTCACCAGCTCATCTATCTGGCATTTTTCTTTTCAGCTCTAATTTTAACATCCATAGCTCTGCCACATAATGTTCAGCTGAGCACAGCATAAAAAAGCCCAGAGCTTACTTCAAAAATGTATTTTTATTTTAATTGTATTTGCTTTTTCTTAGAGCTTTCATCAAGTTAATTGCTGAGAAGTGGAGTTCTATCATCAAACCATTTAGAGATTGCTTTATATGGTGCTTGCAAAACGCTTTACCTTCTTCACACTGTTGATGGATGAGTCCCAAGTCCATGCCTGGGATGGGATGTCTGGCTGATGGCATGGGCCAGTGGCTCCCCAGATTGCTCCCCACTGGCCAAGAGGGTCTTTGTCCACAGAGCATCACAGCAGTGCCCTCCTTGTGCACTCTCAGAAGTGAAGTGTGTACTCTCACACACTGCCTCTGACAGAGAGCAGATCCCAATTCACAGTCTGACTTAGAACTAGCAATGGGGGGAGAAAAGCTGAAAGTATTAGGACACTTTTTCCCTGTCACTGCTGAGTTTCTGAGCTTTACCTGGAATGAGAATGGCTGCTGTGGCTGTGGCAAGTGTTGTGTTGCTTCCATGGAGCACATTCCTGGCTGCAGGCAGGAGTTCTTCCTCCAAGCACAGAGCTGAAGGCCTTACCCTGTGCTAGCACATTCGTCATCAGCAAATACATGCTGCAAAGGAGGAATAACTATGGTTTTCCTTCTTCTTCAGCTCTCTCTGTGCCTCCTGCTTTATGCATAGAAGTTAGGGAGTGGAATGTGCCTTCTTCCACCATGGAGGTGGAAGCAAACCACATGTGCTTTGTTCTGTGTGTCTGGTGGTAGGATCAAAAAGACACAGAAATGCAGTTGAAAGTAAAACACCCTTGCACTCACATAACCTCCAGGATATACTGATGGACAGCAAACTGCCATTAAGAGAGAAGCAGGGTACCAGTGCCCACTGGGCCACTCAGGGGTTTTTGACTGTTTCAGCACATTCGGCAAGTTGCAAAGTCCCAATCAAACACTCCTGTCTGCGGGGTCACCACTAGAAGTCCTTAGATCATGGGGGGCTAAGCACTTGCTCAGTATGTTTTCTTACAGTTAGCTTTATTCTTAAACATTTATGCTGTTGTTTCTCTTCTGGTGGAAGAGAATGGGGTAGCAATGATACAGTGGACTCTCAGGGAGTAGTAGGACATAAACCATACTAGGGAAATGAATCTTGGCTTTGCATCTGTGTTTATTTTCCTGAGAAAAATGAAGTTAATATTATTAGAAAAGGCGTGAAGTCTTTGCCTTGTCATAAAGTACACAATGTGCTTGTTTCCTTCAGAAACCTTTTCCCTGCCTCTGCAGTGAAACGAGAGAAGTAGAATTTGTTATATTAAATAATTAGTGAAAGGAACTGAAGATAACTATATGTTTTTCCTTTTGCATTTCACCTGGGTTTTGAAAATACAGCATGGTCTGAGTAGCTGTACTGTGTGCCTGGATGATCCAGACAAGTGAGCTCCATACAGCTGCCTACTCCAAAATGAAGCTTCCCAAGTGCTTGGCTCTGCAAAGACAACCAGGTTGCTAGTACATGGATTTCTCTGCATGTGCCTTCTCTTGATAAACTTTAAGGCCAAAAGTTACAGAGCTGATTAACTAAGTTCTTTTGCAAGTAAGTTCTCTTCCCTAGCAAGCAGTCTGACTTGTTGCAGAAAGGTTTGCTGCCCTTTTAGTTTTGGTACCCAGATGTTTGAGCAAGTCTTAATGAGTACCTGCAAAAAGCAGTTACTTAACTCCTTGGAAGACTGCCTTATAAGGCATTACAGTTTATATTATTCAAAAGGATGAGAAAATCCTACAATATGTGTCTAGGTTCTCATGTGTCAGGAAAAGTGAACGCTACTGTCTGACCCTGCAAGGCACATCATGGAGAACTTTTGAGAGTTGCTGGTCCCAAATTTTAGGAGGACAAAGAGGCTTTTTCTCCCCCCAACTCTGTAATGGAAATTGCTGGGAAGAGGCAGGATTTTAAGAATTGTAGCCTAAATGTGCTTTCCACAAAACAAGCAGAAAGCTGTAGATACTTCACTGAACGTTCATTTATATTTTGCAAAGAAAGAGACACAAAAAGGGAAACTTCAAGCTGTCTTTTGGTCCTGTGAAGGACAAGGACCCTTGTAATACAATCTCCATTGGATCTTCTGGGTTTGGTTGCTAGATTTGAGCTTTTCTGCTCTTACTTCTTCATGTATACAGAATTAAGGACTTTTTTGCACCATGAAAGTGGAGCAAAACAAAAAACCTACAGCTTTTCTGGAATGCTAACAAAGCCCCATGTTTCTTTTCTGTTTTTTTCCTATCTTGTTTACTGTGCTCTCTGTTGATTCTTGTTTTCCTCAAGGTCTCAGCACACATCTGTTATTAAGAGCCTCCCCCCTGAGTTTAGTCATTACTCTGAATGTTGAGCTTTGTATTAAATCTCTCCCTGATTCTTTGTCTACATGAAGCAGAACCACAATTTCTTTTTGCTTCCTGGCCCAGACATGAATCCTTCATGCTGATAGACATTTGCTTTTGTGGCAAAAGACTGCCTCTCACCTTGCTGCACTGTATATCAAGTCCTGTATCACAGCCTAGATTGGTGAAACCTGCTATGTTCCCTATATTTAGAAAACCACTTTCTTTATCAGTGAAAAAAAGTGGGCTTAGCTTGGAAACATCAGACTTTGATGTATGCTTCATTTTGTTCCATCTTCCTCTTTATCTTTTACAGTTGCTTTTACAGACTTCTTTTTTAAAAGATTTTGAGGTCAAACTAGTGGTGTGCAATTTCTTCAGAAGAGTTTTTTCTAATATATTGCTGCTATACTGCTTTACTTTAAGCACATCCTCTCTCCTCTCCCTACCCTTCCCAGCAGTTCTGTCATCAGTTTCTGGTGCCAAAACTTGCTGTTTATGTGCTGAACCTTTGAGAAAGTAATTGGTAAGAGTGGATGTTTTCTGGGCCTCAGCCTCTCCTCCCTGTCTCTCAACTTGAGCAAACACAGCTTTTTGTATATTTATTTATTCGTTCTGTCTTGTAATTTCACATTCAGCACTTTGTTAACATCATTCCACCTTGCATTGGCTTCTGTGTTCTACTTAATCATTTGTATTGCAAATAGAGGTTATAAAATATTTTAGTGAATGGTTTCAGTCAAGGTTTTAGTCTTCTTACATACAGCTGCTATCATGCCCCCAGGATCAGGGATTCAGACCTCCCTGACCCAGTCTGACAGGGTGACTATGGTATGTATTGTGTTGCATTTCATTATATTAGGTTTCTAATCCATGTGATTATGTTGTCTACCTGCAAAGCTCTGATAACGTGCAGGTAGCCCCTTTTTAGTTCAGTTACCTAGAAATTCAGCGTGCTTCATCATTTTGTTACCAGTGGCTCTGACTTCGGATGTGCATAATTTGCCGTTAACAAATGGCATAGATCAGCTTCTGTTGACAACTTAATCTAAAGCATGGTGGCACCTCAAAGTGGGCAGCTAAATAATTAAATTAGGGCTTTTTTCCAGCAAATTGGGACTTTAGTTTAGCAAATAAAGGTTTACAAGATTTATACACGCTTTGAGTTTACTGCAATAGGATAGATAAACCCCAGAACTCTGATGTCAATTCCCTGAGCATGAGACAGCTTGCCTGACCTTGTCCTTCTGTCTGCCTTGCATCTGAAGTTCATTGTGGACAGTGCATGTTCTGTTGCTGACTGGCTGCCTTTCCACAGGGCTCAAGCTATGATTTGGGATGTTGTCTGGAACTTAAACTGCTGCAGAAGCTTGAGCTACTGCAGATGTTATCACTGAAGAACTTCCACAGTGAGGAATTGGTCACTGCTGGGCACAAATCAGCCCTTACTGTTCTCTTTAATGCCTGGCTGTGAGCTGGCAGCAGTCTCCATGAAAACTGGTGGTTGTGAAAACAGTGAGGAAGACTGTGTGTCTGCCAGTAGGACTCTTGAGGCTCCAGAACTGAGGAGGCTTTTGCACTGGGAACTGATTTTCTTCTGGCATGGTCAGACCATGTGTCTTCCTTCTTGTGGCCAGGGAGAGCAATATCCAGACAGGACACCCACAGGTGAAGCAGGCAGACTCAGAAGGTAGTAGATGCCTGGAATAGTGAACTTTGTGGGGTCTTCAGTGGAAGATCAAAGCCAATCTTAAGATGAGGTTATAAGTGTTCAGAAGCATGATGTTGAGCCTGTTCCTGATGCCATGGCAACAGGACAGTAAATTCCCCTGCAACTTCCATCTCTCCTGTTGTAAAATAGATTAATGACACAAGTCTCTTTAGCACACCCTCTTAAGATGTAATGATGAAGAGTGGTTTAGCAGAGTCTGGGTCACAGGACTATAAATGCATGGCTTTATTGGATGCACAGGATTCTTACAGCAAAACATTCAGAGATAGGCTTAGGATCATCATTCCCATAGAGTCCTGAGTCCTTCCTGGGACACTCTCTCATGAAATTCTGATCTTCCTTAAAAAACAGAAGGGTGGGAAAGGGGTTAGGTGAGTATGAGTGTGCATGTGAAATATGAACATTTTGCAAGCAAGTTAGGTTGAGAGTGACAAATTCAGAGAATTTACTGGGACAGAGAGGAGAACCTAAATAAATATCCTTAGCAGAAAACATGATGATATGTTACTGAAGAGCCCAGCTTCTGATGCCTCATGAACCCTTCAGTTCATTGTTTCTTTTGTCACTTTACTTAAGGATTTCATCATCTTTCCGTTATAAAATGTTCTACTTCCTGATTCTTATTTCCACCCACTGGCTTCTCACTTGTTTCTTCCCAATGTCTTTTCAGTTGCTCTTCTGCAAGTCCCAAGGGAGGTTTTGTTGATTTTTGTTGTGGTGGTGATTTGGTCGGTTTTTTTCAAATCAGTGGCATTTTAAATGCATCTAATAGCAAGACTTTCCACAGAGTCAACAAGTGGCTGCAGTGACTTATGTTACATAGATTCAGGGTGGAAGAAGAGCGCTTGAACATGAACTGCAGGGTAGACAGAGGGTTGTGCTGAGGCTACAGTGAGTGAGAAGAGCTGGATTCTTCTTCAGGGCAGATGCCTCTGTTAGAAAAAGCAGTAGAGTTGGAGGTGGCAGGGCTGATGTACAGCCACACAAGGAGCTTGATAGGAGATAGAACATGAGAATAGGATGTGGGTGAGAGCCCAGAAACCAGGGATTCTTGAAGGACTTTTTGACAGTCATTCAGAGAGATGTGTAAGTGGAGAAATTAAAAAGTACTCAAAATTGAAACTGCTAAATATTTAGACTTTTCAGCCAAGGCAAATATTATTTCAGGTGAGATGACGCTGAAAAGTCAAGCTTCACTTTGTCCTCAGCATTTTTCAACAGCACTTTTCTTGTTTGTGCTTTTTTTGGCTTGAACATTTAATTTGTCTAAGGTCTTTCTCACTGGAGGTAAAGATACGTTAAAATGTGATCTCTCTAGAGCAGCTGAGAGAGTAGCAGGAAGTACAGCCTGCCCTCTTATATTTGGTCTAAGCTGGTATCTCTCCCAGTTACATTCTGCTTATTGTTTTGTCTTCTAGGCACCTCTTTCTGGCTGCTCCTGAGACACAAACACCGCTGAGAGTAGTCAGTACAGTAAGAAGAAGTCAGGAGGCCTTTCCAGACATAGTTTCTGCTGCTTCTTTAAGGCCTCTTTTTGCAGCCAGACTATGTGACTTGAGTGGCTGAGGGGAAAGATTGGCTTTATGTAATTGCAATTAACCTTCATCCTTTCTTCTAGTGAGCAGCTGTAGGTCTGCTTCCCATGTGGCTTGCACTGTTCCCATCTTTTCTCAGCATATGCCAAGTTCTGCACTATAGTTCATTCCCATGTTGTCTGGCCCAGAATGAGCACACTGAAATAAAGCACTTGCTGTTGAGCAGGATGACACCACCTCCCATTACACCTGAGTATCAAAGTCTGGAAGAGGCACATCTTCTCCCATGTCTTTCTCTCTGACATTGTATCATGGATGTGAGCTGTATGACCCTGAAAAACTGGGGCTAGTTGCCCTTCCCATGAAGTCTTTCAGAGCAATTTGTCTGCCTCTAAAAAGCTGGCAATCACATCACTGCATTTTTGTGCTCAGTTTAGCTGCTGTAGGTCATTGAACAAATCCATTGAACAGATGGATTCCTGAGGTACAAAAGCCACCAGGGGACTGTCCAGCACTGCCCAGGCACACTGGCATTACAGCCTTTAAATCAATTACCAGAAACGTGAGGTTTAATCGGCCTGCAAGGGTCACATCCCTGCCAGTCAGACTCACTGCTGCACATAGCTGTGATTTTCACAGAGCACAGCTTGGCAAAACTGTGAGAGAGGAGCTGCAGCAGCCAAAATGCACCGCAGTCAGAAGGTTTCAGTTGTGGCTTGCTCTGCTCTTCTCCAGATTACTGCAGGCCTCGGCAGCTGTGTTTGGGGCCAGCATTTTATGATGTGCTACCAAATATTAAGAAAATGCAGGTGTTAAAACTTCTTTCCTTAATGAAGAGAAGTACCTTTGTATATATGCACTTCCTAGAGATCAGAATAGTTTTGTGTAGCTCATGAGCTTTTCCTGAAATGTCTTGGTTCTTGGCTTGTACTTACACAATAAAGAGCATGAGCCAGGCTGCCTGACACATTTCCTCTAATTATTGTCAAGACTGGGTTATAATCCTTGCTGCATTCCCTGTAATTTGCACAGCACATCAGAAAGTTGCTATTTAAAGCAAGCTGTGCCAAAAAAAAAGAAAATTTTGACAGAGTGCTGTATGTAAAACTAGATTCATCTCTGTCATAACTTCAGCTGTTTCACCAGGCTGAAAAGATATCCTTCTGCCTTTTTCATTTGAACTTGCTTGTGCATTTACTAATGTAGCTGAGAAGTTCCTAATGGCTATAGAAAACCATGAATTTGAAATTTTACCAGAGGGATAAAGGAGCAGTCTCTGTGCTCTCTCCTTTTAAACACACTTAGGAAGATAAATGGGGGGAAAATTGTCACACCATTGAAAAGACAGGGGCCAGTCCCACAGCCTAAACCAGAGGAAGGCAGCCTCCTTCTTTGACCACCACTAGCTTTTTAAATCCATGATCACTTGCCAGTTCTTTAATAATAAATAAAAATAAACATACATGAAGAATAGTAATACAACCTCCAGACTCATCTTACTGTGTGATGCCCCTTGCTGACCTTGGGGAAGGATGGTGAGGAGAAACAGCTATGCAGTCCTGCAACCCCTCCAGGCTGTTTCCCAAGGGAAGGGTTCTTCCCATCAGTACTCCAGCAAGAGATCTGTGCCACAGTGACACCAAATATGTCTCTGCCTGACTGGCAAGGCAAGTCCCACTTATCTTGTTCTCATTTGTACAACAAATCCATTTTAGTTATAGTTTTATTTTATGTTACTGTCAGTATATGCTGCACTATTTTAAGTCCCTCATATATTTCATGTCTCAGACTAGAACAGCCTTTTAATCTTTTTTTTAACTCAGTGTAGATAAGCAGTGAAGATGTTACAATCATGGTGGTGCCAGCTCTTAAGATTTTATCACAGCTTTCCTAAGATTATTTCTCTAGAGCTCCAGCTCTTGGTCATATTTAAATACATAACAATCTCAGATAATTTATAATGACTTTTGCTTACAGAGCTACAGAAGGGAGAAAGCAAAACTTCATGACGCTCAATATTACTACATCAGAAGTCAGTATTTATTTGTTCCATGTTTTTGTGATGCTTTAATCCACCTCAGTGATGAGAAGGGGAAGATGAGAGCTGATTTAATCTTTTAGAACATTTGAGTTTGGTAATTTTGCAAACCTGTTGCTCTGTACCTTTGGTATGTAGCCATTACATGCATCTGAAAGATGCTCATATGTTCATAGCAGCTGTAGCAGTTATTGATAACACTCAAGGGGTGTCAGTGAAGGATGTGACAACTGCAGTTTTGATCAAGAGATGCTTCACAGCCCTGGAAAAGTTCCTGCATTCAAATGAATATACTTCATCTTACAGGATGTGGTTATGTGTTCCTGGTGACATGAGCTGAATTGCAACTGTCTTCCAGAGCAAAGCCTTGGGTTGCTTCTAAAAGTACATGCTGAATATTGCTAGGTCAGGACTGTAAATCTTCAACATGAAGGTGGGAAATAGTCAAAATCCAAAAGGTACTTAATCCTAGAAGGTTGTGTTAGATAAGAGAAGTGTCTCAGCACTACACTACTCTTTCAGGTTCAGAGATCCCATTGTTTTGTCACAAATTTGTTTTAGGTACACGATACTACTCTCATTATGTCTCTCCCTCTCAGGTATAGTGGTATTTTCTAAACCTGTTTGAATAATCACTCTTTTTAACCTTTCCTCACAGGAGTGTTTGCATTTGGACTTTTTGCCACTGACATCTTTGTAAACGCTGGCCAGGTTGTGACTGGGAACTTGGCTCCCTACTTCCTGACTGTGTGCAAACCCAACTACACTGGAAACGACTGTCGGGCTCACCACCAGTTCATAAACAATGGCAACATCTGCACGGGGGATGTGGAGGTCATTGAGAAGGCCAGGAGATCCTTTCCATCCAAACATGCTGCTTTGAGCATCTACGCAGCTTTATATGCCACGGTGGGTGCCAGTGATGGCTGCTGACTTGCATAAGAGGTTTCTCATGTGCATCTAGATGCAGTGTTTTTCTTAAAATGGATTTTTGGAGAAAAAGAGGGTTGTTTTGGGGGAGCTTTTTTCTTTATGAGTAGGGGAAGATCCCCTTCTTTCTCCATTTTACCAATACTGGTATAAGCAAATGAAATGCTCATTGCTTTTGAGGCACTGCATGTGGAGGCACGAGGTCCTAAACTTGTCTTTGCTGCTGATTTTCTCACTCAGTCTTCTCTTCTCCTGCCCCTGTCTCACGAGCATTAAAATGAAGCTGATCCTTAAACAGTTTCTGGATCACTACATTTGTTCACATGCTACATCTTGTTAAACATTTAAAATTCAAATAGTGCACTTCCAATGGGGGTCTGAACTTAGGATAAATTTTGCTTCCCTTGTTTAGTACCTGAACTCACATTGCAAGGAGGGTTCTAATAAAACTCAGTGCCAGAATTTTATCACAGATAAATTTTTGTTATCACAGAGAAATGTGCCCTAGCTGACACACTGACAGGGTGACACTGCCATGCATTCAGGAAGGAAATTATGAAGTCTGATGAAACAGATCCTTTGTGTTCTCTGGATAAAGTTTCTGTGATTCTTAAAAATTGATCCAAGAATCTTACTGACAAAGCAGAAAACTTGGTGGTTTTGCCACAAAGATCCAAGGACTTAACCTGTTTCTGATCTCAAAGTGCATTAACCTAGGTCTTTCTTCTCCCTATAGCTTGATTCCAAGTAGTGTCTGTTGGTCATCAGTATGCAAGAAGAAAAGCCTTAAAGTTATCAAAGACAGGGTATTTACTGCGTATTTTGCCCTGTGCTCTTGATAGCAGAGGAATGAAACACCATATTTTTACTTTTAAAATTAAGAGTCCACCCACTTCTGTTTCAGTATCCATCTGTTTGCACTGAATGTTGTGTGAATAATGATGGAGAAATAAACTGTAACTCTTTTGATCAGGATTTGTTGGGAACTGTTTGGAAAGCCTGTAACATTTTGTGCACATTGCTTCTGAACAATGTGCAACCATGTGTGAAATACAGCTCACAATATACCAACATGGCTGTAGCAGCTGTTTGCACCATGATCAACTTTTAGGTCAGGCTTAGTCGTGGTTCTGTCCTAAGCTAATTGCATCCTTTCATGGACTTTCTCTTCCCAGCCTCCCTTGTTTCCTAGGAAAGCAAATTTTCTACAACAGGCTGACTTCTAGAGCTGAAAGGTAACGCTGGTTTTCCTTCCTGAGCCTAAGACCCAAGTAGTTCAGTGTAGCTGAGCTCTAGTTTTCCAGGAGTATCTGCTATGGGCCTGCACTTCTCACATAGGAAGATGTCAGATGGAGCCAGGACATGGAACTCCTTCTGAGCTACAAGGTCATGAAAGTTTCCCCTTAAAGCATTTCAGTCCACAGTCCAATCTCAGCCCAGTTCTCTGCCTGACATCACATTCTGGAACTAAAAAAGTTGTCACTCCTCTTTTCTTTGTCTGTCAGCTGGGAATAACACAAGCATTACAGAAGAAATTGATTGTTCATATCCAGCTTTGCTTAATAACTGTGCTGTGCACAATTTTTTGAGAAGTCTCTTGCTGATTCTAATACGCATTATAATGTGGCCTACTGAACATAAATCACAGGTTATGTGCTTTGTAATAGTTGTGTTTTGCATAAAGCTGAAAGAATTGAGCCATGGAGCAAGAAAAATAGATAACATGAGGAGGCTGGAGAATGGAATCAGCACAGACATGTTTCTTGTTTCATAAATGTCTTAGGAGATCTGGGAGTCTCTTCACTGAACCTCAAGTATCCTGTGTAGGTGTCTCTGTACTTACTTTTTCATTAATCTGCTACTGGAAACGCTTCCACTGTGATTGGTTTGGCTTTGTGGCTTTTTGGTGTTTGTTTTTGGTTTTTTATAATCTGGGGTTTATATTTAATCAACTAGACTTCTCTTTGTCACCTTCTAAAGAAGCTGAGGAAAACCCTAAGCATCACTTCTGTGGTGTCTGCAGGTGGAAATTAATCTTGTGTGCCTAAAGTAAGGGAAAGAGAAAAGGGCTGGCAGCCCTTTATAAAAAAATGTCATCTAAAGAAATTTATCAGTCTTCCAGAATGATCACAGGAAGAGATGGCAGTCACTGTACCTAGTGACTGTGACCAGTGCAAGTTGCTGTGCACTCACATGAATTTAAGTTCCTTTTCCAAGGAAAAAGAAATGGTTAGAAAAGGAGATCACCATTCCTGATTCCAGCATGAATCCAGCTGATGGGATGTCACTCCTGGTTTCAGCATTGATCCACCTGCTTTGGCCCAGCCCATGAGATGTCCAGAGTCCTGGGGGCACTGCCTGGGCTTTGGAGGATACCTTTTCATGGGCAGGTTTCCTCACCCCAAGGATGGGTTTCTCACTTTCTCTGTAAATTAATTATCATGTGCAGTCCATTCTTCCAGTCTTTCTGGAAATTGGTGGATAGCTTCAGGGGTCTTGGGTAATTTTAATCCCACCCTAGCAAAGTCCATGGCCATTTCCTGTGCAGTGTTGTAGTTGTTTGTCACAGAAAAATGCCCTATCTCTGCCCCCCTTCTCCAGTCAAAACATGATAATTCTCATGGCCATGTTAATAACAGCAATCCTTGGTTATTACCAACAATTCTTGTCTCTTATTTCCAACAGTCCTTGGTTGGTTCCATGGCCATCTATCCGTGTTTGAGACATATACCCTTATCTTCTTACCCCCTTATCTTGTGGGAGTCATGAGCTCAAAAAGATCTTACTTTGGACCCTTGTTTAGAGGATCCCAAGACAGTGAGTTTTAGTTATGGTAATTTCCCATCGTAGCCACAGTTCCAGTCAGTAACTTTCTTTGAAGGTTAATTTAAGAAAAATACGACAACAATCACTTGGGTTGTTATTCAGGCAGGAAGAAAAATAAGTTTCCAAGGCTGTTCATTGAAAAACAGGTGCTTGTTAGACACCTGTTAGATCTTGGGAACAGACAGTGTTTCTGATACACTCAAGAGGGACTTAGTCCAGGTGCAGCTTATCAAGGCCGAGGTTTAATGAGCATTTCTCAGCTCATAGTGCAGCCAGGGAGGGGGGAGAGATGCACCACCACAATCCACCTCATGACTAAAGTCAGCCTCTCTAGGTCTCTGCATCTGGACATGAATCCTCCCAAGATTTGGAAATTCTGAATAGCAGAGGACACTACAGCAAATACCTGCTGCAATCCTGGTTAATTCAAGGCCTTGGCACCATGAGCAGCTGCAATGAGCATTGTTGTCAAATGCTCCGTTTCTCTTTTACTGTAGAAATCTCTATGGTAAAAGAAAAGATTGTTCATAAAACTTCCAGGACACAGACTTTTCCAATACTGGTATGAAATTTTGAATTTTCTAAGAAAAATAAAGTGTCACAAATCTCCTCACTTTCTGCTGAAAGGGGCAAGACAGACTTCTTCCACTCTACATTTCTCATTATAGATATAACTTGTTCTAAATACATGTGTATATTTGCATATATAAATAAAAATATGTCTGTTTTAAACTTGCAGACAAAAAGCCTCCTTGTCTATGATTCTGTCTCTCTGAAAAAGATGGGAGTGCAATCACATGGGATAAATGCTGCTATCACACACTGCATGTTGCTAAATACATTGCTTGAGTGTACTGATAAGATCACAGCAAAAAAGCTGAACAGGCAAATTATATAGTTAAATCATGTGTAGCTTATTTTTAATATGTTCTAGACATGTTTTTATATTCACATACTTCCTCTTCTGTGGTTTAAACATTTGGAATTTTGTAAGTAAATTTACTGTCCGGATGGCATTGTGGGAAATTTTCAAAATCTTTTTGCTGTATGTGGGAAGCCAAGTGTAAGTGGCTTTGACTGAGATTTTGGTCTCTTGCACAGATCTCTGAAATCATGCTCTAAACGTGGGTAGACACTGTGGGAATCCTAAAAAAACTATCATGGCTTTTGGGCCTGGACAATGAAGATCAATCTACAATGATTGGGAAGTCTGATCAGAGTGGAGAAGCTCTCCCAGTTTTCTGAACATAGTGTATGATTTAGGGATGATCTGGAGCGCACCTTCTGGGAAAACAGTTTGTCTTGTTTAAAACTCTCCTCACTAGGGTTTAACAGATTTTCCTCAGCAATCTGTTTGCATCGTTGATTACCCTCCTTGCTAAAAATGTTCTTTTTACTACAAATTTACATTTTCTTGCCGAGACGTGTGAAACTCCAATTACAGATACTTCCTATCTGTGACAAAGAGAACCCTCCCATGTGGGTAACCCAGAGATTCAGCTTCATCTCACACCTGTAAGAAAACAAGCATGTGTGGGTTGTTTCCTGCAGCTGGGGTTCACAGCTGTCGAAGCAGGACTGCATTCTTACTTTAAAGAGGTGATGGGTTTTCCTGTGGACGGTGCAAACAGCAGTAGTGTTTTGTGGGGAACAGGAAAGCAATCTAGCTCCCTATTGCTCGATTGAATTGAGTAGAAGAAGTGCATAGGGTGAAAGGGTATGTGGTAATTATTCACACAGTGTCAATGGTTTTATTTTTTTCCAAAGAACCTGTTGTTTCCAAAGAACCTTAATGTGAGTTTTGATGATAGGTGCAGCTTAACCTGCCAGCCAAGACTGGGGCAAGGTTGCCGCCTAGTGCTCACTGTTAGCTGTCATAAGGCATCTGCTGCAGTCAAGTTCAGGTGTGAAGAACAAAGCAAGCAGGAACATCTCAAATTACCAAAGCTTTGGAAATCATGCGGGCTTACATACTTGTGGGCTAAAAAGGATTTTAATGAATTGCTTTGCCACCAGGCTTAGTTTCCTTCATCTTTGTTATTTTGTGGCTCTGACACTAATGACAGGCTGCTAACTGTGGCCCACACGTTTTTATTCTCTGTCAGAATGTATTAAAAAAATTCCCAACAAACTGCCAGAAACATGTGGGGTTCATTAAAAAATACCTGGAGAACAGTGAAACTTTATGTTCTGGAATTACATTCTGAAAATCAAGTTTGTTTTGAAAGAAATCTCTCATACTGTCTTTTTCCTTTCATCTTGCAGGGGAAATTGCTGGAATGGTTTCTCTCAGTGTTCTCTTTTCCTTAAACTTAACACTACCTAGGAAACTGGAGCAGTTAGTTCATACAGATTCTAAACACTTTATCTTCTGCACATTACAGTTTCTGCAGGAGCATAAGCATGAATTCCTGAGCCACTCTGCAAACATAGAGTCATGTACATTCAGAGTGCATGTTTGCCACCATACAAGCTGGTATTTGCACAAAATCAGTAAAGCTGAGCCTGTGCATAACTGCTCAGAAAAGGTCCAGTATGTAAATGCAAGAGGATATTTCACAACATTTAACAGTACTGGGTTTGTACTCTTAAAAGTGTTCTCTGAATTACCTGAAACCTCTTCTTCCATTTCCCAGTGCCTTTTTTTTTTTTTTTTTTTTTTTTTTTTTTTTTTTTTTTTTTTTAATGAATCATGGGGTTTGTCACATCCTTGCTGATTTAGGATTTGTCTGTGTGGGAAGGATGCATTTCTGGTGGAACTCCTTTTTATTTTTGGTTTGCCCTTTGTTACAGATGTACATCACAAGCACAATTAAAACAAAGAGTAGCAGGCTAGCCAAGCCCGTGCTGTGTCTGGGAACCCTCTGTGCTGCCTTCCTCACCGGGCTAAATCGAGTGTCTGAGTATCGAAACCACTGTTCAGATGTGATCGCAGGCTTCATCCTGGGGAGTGCTGTAGCCTTGTTTCTGGTAAGTCCCTCAGTCCTTCTAAGTTCCTTTTAAAAATACCACAGTTAAAAAAAAAGCAAATTAACAAATTGTTATTGCTTGTAGCCTGCAAGATCTAATTCTAGCCCCATCTTATTAAAAGTATTATCAAAGAAAATCCTAATATGTAATCAGATTCATACTAGCTGATAAGTCTAATTTGGTAGCATTTGTACATTTTATATATTTCAATTATTTTAATTACTCTACATGTTCTTTCTTGATCTGTTCTGGGAAATGCTGCAAAAGATTGTGTAGATTTCAATATCAGATGGAAGGTGTACTTGAGACTCCTTCTCTGTGCTGCAAAAGTCTTCTGTGTGCCTTGTATGAGGCAAAAATGTGAGGTACAGGATGTTTTCTGGGGCTCTGCCCTGTGATCCTGGTTCTGCATTTTGTTTCAGACCATAAAAGAAATGTAATAGAAGGGAAGGTCAGGATAAATTCCCTTGGAGATAAAACTACCTCCCTTTGCAGCTTTTAGAGTAAGGCTTAAATCGTTGCCCCCTCAAAGGATAACCAAACATACTAAAATATATCAAAGGCCTTCCCACAAAATCTAGGAGGAGACCCTCCAGACGCTGAGCGTAACTGGCTCTCCTGTGGGCTGTGTGGTTTAAATGTTTTGTTTGGTGACAGGTCTCTTGCTGAGGATTTACTCACACAGCAAGCAGTCCAGGTCATTCCCACTATTACAACAAAATGTGCCTGGTTCCATTTAATCAAAATATGCTTCAAAACTATCCCCTGCATAGCAACAGACACTTTATCCCTGTAATCAGGAGAGATTAGGTTTCAAAGATCCCTTAAATCTCGATTGTCCTGTCACTGATTTTTTTTCTATTCTGTACTTGAAAAAGCAACAACAAATCTTCAAGTATTCCTGTGTTCATTTCAGATAAAAAGATGTCTACAGCCTCTGACCTGAATCTCCTTGACTTTAATGTGAATAGTTTGTCTGGTTCCTGCTGGGAAGGGCAATTTTAATCTCACCCCTGCTATTTAAGAGGCAGTTGCCCCATCTATCAGGCCTATCAAGTGTCTGTGTTCCCAGTACTTGTTGGTGGCAGTGACAGCCAGTCCCCAGCTGTATTTTGACTTTGCAGACCTTCTGGCACCCTGCAAGTGTCACAAGCTGAATTTCAAAGTGGTGGAAGGGGTCTCCCCAGAGGGGTGCTGTCAGATCCCTGGCACAGATCCTGCTGGCACAGGACCCACCCTGCTTCTTGTTCAGGTCTGTGGCAGTGAAGGGAAGGGGAACAGCCAGCAATGAGCTGGCTACAGGAATCACTCAACCAGCAAACGTGTAAGCTCCTGTGTACCTTTTTTTCCCGTGTCCTCAAGCTACCTACTGCTACGCGTGGTTGCTCTTACTGGCATCACCATCACCATGCGGGTGTTGTGAGTCTGGTCATGCATAAGGGAGGGATTTGTGGGAAAAACACTACAGTGGTGGTGCTGGAAGCATGCAGGAATGGTGCTAAATGGTGTCATCCAGATGTGAGGGAGATGCAGCCATCCACAGAGCTGTGCTCACTGTTTGGAAAGTGACAAAGTCAGAGTCTGAAGGGAGTATTTGGCCAGTAAAGGGCACCATTTGGTTACTCTGTGGTTCTCAGACAATAAGGCATACATGGGGATCTCTGCTGTGTCCAGTGTGGAATGTAAAAAGGCTGAGAATGGTGATCACCAAGGCAGTCCATCATGCCCAGCTGTGTCAGTAAACACACTGCAGCCCAGGCTGAGACAGATGATGCCTTGAATCCAAACCCAGGTTAAATTCTTTCAGTTGTGTCCCATGTGGGTAATTCTCCCTTCAGGTTCTTCCTGAGGACAGAACACTGACCTCACTCTGGGTTTTTTTCCTACATTACACAGGGGATATGTGTTGTCCATAACTTTAAAGGCAGTCATGCAGCTCCTTCTAAACCGAAGCCTGAAGACCCACGAGGAATGCCACTAATGGCTTTTCCCAGGGTGGAAAGTCCTCTGGAGACACTGAGTGCACAGGTACTGTAAATCTCTTACCCAGACCATCACCAAACGTATTTTCTGTTGCATCAGAGTAAAAAGTAGTTTTGTACCTGACTACACATGCCTCATTTCAAGCCCATTGAACAGAGTGAATCTGCATCATGGCAGAGTTTGTTTTAAGGCATTTATCCCTGAAACTACCAAATACTGTAGATCATCTGCCCCATACATATCCACAGCTAAACAAGTAAGATTTCACACGCCTCACAAATTTCTGCTTAGAAGAACAGAAAACTGAGAGAAAGATAAAAATAATTCTGCCTAATTACATTCCAGATAACTTCTGGGATGTATGAAGGACTTACTCTTTCCTCAGGATAAACTAGTCTGTCCTCAAAAATATTACAGAGATTTTTTATCCTTATTACTGTTCAATATCTTCTATAGTAAGAAGAAATAATACACTTCTTTCTATCTCTAAGTCCTCATATTAGCACTCTTTCAAGCCTGCAAAAAAATAGCTAGTAGGAATATAAATATTGATAGTGTTTCCATTAAAACTACTAAATGGCTGGTGTTGGTATAACTGCATCATACCCAGTCCTTTCAAAACAGACAAGTCAATGCAACCTGCCAAGAAATTCTGGGAGGAAAGAGAAACTGTAGTTTATGAGTTATCTGAAATACATCGGTATAATTTATTTGGTCTTTAAATTGCACTTCCTTTTATGATGGCCTGTCACATATGATGTGTGGCAAGATTAATAGCAACTTTTTTTGAACTCTTTATGAAATACACTGAAAAGAGGATTTTTTTAAAAATGGGGAAAATAATTGTCTCTAATGTCCAGAAATACTTTGCTTAATTGAAGAGTCAATTTTGATTAGGCAAAGATTTACTGGAAGACTTTCCACTAAATTTGCAGAACTGTGTGCATTAGATGTTCTCTTGATGGGTTTATAGTCCAGAAACTAAGTGCTACTTATATATTCACATTGTGTTGTGTAGGCAGAAGGACTGAGCAGCTGAAAATATTCATGAGCTATGAGAAGAATTTTGTCCAGTCAGATGTTCATAGCTACTGGACTGTGAAATGCAGGTAGGGACCAGACTTTAACAGTTGATGTCCACCAGAAATCAAAAAGATAATTTTCTTAAATTATGATTATTGACCATACAATGCAGGTTTTATGAGCAAGGGTTTTTCCCAATGCTTTTGCACACTAGTAGGGTTGGTCAGTGCCAGACTGTTGTATACAAACATTCATGTGTTTGCCTTTTCCTCTTTGCAGAATCACTCTGCCTCTATGACTGAAGTAACCTGAGATGGGAGATCGGCAGCCGAAGCTATTTTTTACTACCCTCCAGTAAAATACTCCAAGACACACAGTTACTAAATGTCTAACTGTGATGACCAGTATTATGTTATGTCTAGTTAGAGGCTAATGTTTTGTACTTTTTTTGTATGAGGAAGTGATGTAGCTTGCCCTGATTTTTTGTCAGCTTTAATATTATTATGCCAGACTTTAAAAGCAAAACAGAAAAAGAACAAAAAAAAACCCTTTTCTTGTTTAAAAGTGTGCACTGAGAAACTACATCTATGGAATTGTTGATGTTGTTATGTGATATTTGTACACAATTTTTTTTCTTCTCAGTTTTGAATTTATATATCTTGGGGAAAAAATTAACTTTTACCTTTTCTTACCATAAGAAGTGCTGAGTTAGATTCTCATCTGAGTAAACTCAGCATGGATCTGAAGTAATTGCATATATTTAATTCATATTAAAATAACAGCAATCAGGAATCTAACCTGAATGATACTATTGACAAGAAACAAAAATCCATCCTTGATTCAGTGAGCTGCTTAAGTGTTCCTAGGAGTTAATGGATTTCAGTTACCACACAGATTCCAAACTAGAAGCATGTCCTTAAGCACCTCACTGAATCAAAGCCTGATTGTTCTGGTGTGGGTGATTGTGCCAGTTATTGAAGAATAACTAAAACAACATCCTTGGTCTGCAGTATAGAAAGACGGGACGTCAGAATTTACAGTAGTAGCTGATAGCATGCGAGCTGACTATAACATCTCCCTAGATCCTCATTCCTCCCCGAGGCCCAGCTAAAGCTCCCAGTGAAACCTGGCTTCAGGAATTGACTATGGGGATATACAGCCACCACTGTGGGGCTGAGGCTGCGCTTTAAGTTTTCATCACTTCATCATAGATTTGTGGGGTAGTAGTGACACTGGTGCGAAGGAAAAGTGACACCACTCCTTCACCAGGGCAGCATTCCTTGGCATTCAGATTGGCATAGCCAAGAAGCCAGTTTTGCTGCCCAAAATGTACGTTTTCCTGAGGGGCTTTGACAAGTCAAGGAGAAAAAAAAGACAGAAGGAAAGACAAAAAAAGAAAGACAAGGAAAGAAAGAAAGAAAGAAATAGAGAAAGAAAGAAATAGAGAAAGAAAGAAATAGAGAAAGAAAGAAAGAAATAGAGAAAGAAAGAAAAGAAAGAAAGAAAGAAATAGAGAAAGAAAGAAAAGAAAGAAAGAAAGAAAGAAAGAAAGAAAGAAAGAAAGAAAGAAAGAAAGAAAGAAAGAAAGAAAGAAAGAAAGAAAGAAAGAAAGAAAGAAAGAAAGAAAGAAAGAAGCTGAGTCTGTAATAGCAGTCTGCCTTTTTTTGTAAATTCTGCCATACAGAATTTGTATCCAAACTGCTAATTTACAGTTTAACAACTTGGTCTAAGCATTATAAAGAACTAAGTATGGGTTGGGGATGGGAAGAACAACAAAAAAAAAAGCCCATTTGCAATGGTTAGAATTGGGGCAAAGGCTTCATTAAATCATTTTTCACTGTTTCTATGATTTTCCTGCATCTCATTCTTCTAGCATGGTGATAACTGCTGTGTGTGTCCTTTAAAGAATGAAGCCTCTGTATTTTTACTGGAATGTTTACCTCACATTTCCATGTTGGTTCTTCTTGACCTTTTTTTTTGGTATATTTTTTCCAAAACAGAATAAAAAAAAAAATTATCAAGAAAGCAAACATGCGAGCCAGTCTTTCATTTGCCTATGACACAAAGAAAATTTGGAATGTCTGTGTCTGGTCTTGTTGTGTTTCTTCCTTCTTCTTGCTTTACTGATGTCTGCTTCTGGCTTAGGAATATGAGGATCACACTTGGGCCGTGCTTTTTGTGGCCATGAGGAGCCTTTGCTAAGTGTTCTGGGTCCCTCACTACAGCTGTAATCAAAATTCCAAAGGGAAAAATCTGTTCTGAATAATTTTGTTAAGAAATAACCTCCCAAGCTGGCTTTTTCACACTTTCTTCTGATCTTCACTACTGCTTTGGCTTAAAACAAAAAAAGATGCATGGGCAGGGCTTTTATTTACTTATTTATTTATAATTCAATTCAACTGAAGTGACAAACTTAAAAGCCCAGACATAAAGTGATTAAGCACCTAGAAGTCTTGCCCTTCCACAGCACAGGTGCTGTGTGCAAGACTTTGATGTAATTTCTTATTTCTGCCTTTTCAGCTTGTTACAAGCAGTTAAATGTTTTGCATCTCAAACACCCATGTGTGATCCTCTTCCCTTGTACTCCAGTCCCTGCAGCTTCCTGTGCTGATGGAAGCATGAGGTGTGCACCTCCATGTCTAAGATCAGGGAAATGGCAGCTTGACTCAACTCAGACACAGCAAAACATGAGACAAGCTGCTGTTGAGCTCCTTTCTTGCCTATTCCAATTCCCAGTCCAGTTTTTCACTCTGTTCTGATCACATTAGATGAGCTATCAAAGTTAGATCCTGGGAGAGAGACAGAAAAGGGAATGAGCACAAAGTACAACTACAACTCAAAGTGTTTTTTTAGCTAGTGAGTGTTAAAGACGAAACGAGAAGGTGCAAGTATCACCTTGATGGAAGGACATAATTTCATTAAAAAGTAACTCCCAATTCACTGCTCCCAAATAGGCTTTGAAGCCAACAAGATGACAGCCATTTGTCACATTGTGGTGAACATCCACAGTGATCAGTGATACAGTCCCAGTTTACTCATCCCAGTTCACCCCACAGTGGAACATGTAGTTGTACATTTACACTATTCTATTTACACTATTTACTATGTACTATTTACACTATTACTATTCTGTAATTCTCCAAGAGTCAAAAGGAGAAAAGAAAGTATTTCTTAAATTTCTTCAGAGCTTTTGAGAATAAAGCAGCACTTGAGAAGTCTGCTCAGTTAAGAAACTGAGCACACTGTAACACACAACAGCAGCAGTGCCTGAGTTTGTTTCACACATCTGCACACTGAAAGAAACCAGAAGGGTTCAGGGCATGGAGTGGTATAACCAGGACACTTCTGGATTATTCCCAGAAAAAATCACAAGACTCTCACTGGAAACAACTTGTTTAATAGAAAACACTCACAGGTTGTTTATTTTCTTGTCCTCCTGACTTCACTGCTTGCCTCCTCTGACTAAAAGCAGATTTGCATCATCAGATCAGAAGAAAAACTAAACCCATAGTCAGCATGGAAGAAAAACTAACACCCTTAACTTAGGAACTTAAAAAATGGGGTCCTTAACAGGAGAATTCAACAAGATGCCTCGATAGCAGATTTTACAGGGCTGTTGTAAACTTCACCATTACTGAGTGAAGAGATTTCAGTGAACCTTTATTAGTGAAACTCACAGATTTCACACCAACGAGAGGGCTCTGCTGCTGCCCTGCAGCACAAGCCAGGCACCACGGGGATGCTCCATGGGGGGGACTCACTTCTGCCAGATGATTTTCAGGTTCGGGGGCAGTTCNCACCTATTCATTGACCTGAATAAAAACAGCATTTTAACATGACAAATCCTGAGACTTGTTCAGGGCTAAGTGACCTCCAGAGGGCTACGGCCTGGTGAAGGCCCAGCCCCAGCATGCGGAGCAGGCTAGAAGCCACCCCCCGCTCTGGGCCCTGCAGGTACCTGCGGCCGCCCTAGAACGCCCTGAACCCTGCGGGGCCGACCCCGGCCCCGCCGCGCCGCCGCCATGCCGGAAGTGCGCAGGGCGCCTTCCCGCGGCCGCCGCGGGTGACGCATTTCCTGTCGCGCCGCGCAAAGCCTCATGGGAAATGTAGTCCGCCCACTCAAGCCAAACCACTCGCTGGGAAACGGGATGCGTGAAAATTTCCTTAGGAAATGGCGTTCTTTGATGTTTGGTCTTTGTGCTTTCAAGCCTTCTCGACTGAAAGGGAAATTTTGTCCGTGTAACAGAAAATAGCCAACAAACTCAAGTGATATCCAGGTGTTGGAAAGGCAAATTACTTGTTGGCTCAATTGCCTTCTTAAGGTTGAAGTCTTGATAGGCTTCAGTGACCTCAGACATAGGTGAGGTTGGCAAGGCTTGGAAGACGAATGCACCTTGGATGGTGGACAAAAACAATGCAGAATTGATGGACTTATAGACATTAGGCAGAACCCCCAAGACAAGGCTCAAACTAATAAAGGCAACGCAGCAACTGTGCTGAATCAGCTCTGGCTGGGTAAAAGGTCATTCCAGCAGGGGCAGATCAAGGCCATCAACTCACAGGCAAAAATTCAAGAAACCACTGACTGAAGAGAAGGACTGAGCATGCAGACTAATTAGCATGAGAAGCCAGAGGATCATTAACCAACAGCAGACAGAATACTAATTATTATGAAAACTAGGTAACTTGTAGTCAATAAATATTAATTCCTTCATTTACTAAAATAACTAAATAGGGGGGAAAATTTGGTAATCTTGGTGTTGATGGTGGCTTATAAATAAGAGGGAGAGGCACTTTAAACACAGATAGGGACAGGACAAAGCGGGGACAGTTTAAAAAAGGGAAGAGTAAATATTTGGAATAAATTCTTTACTGTGAGGGCAGTGAGACCTTAACACAGGTTGCCCAGAGAAGCTGGGAATGCCCTATCCCTGGAAATGTTCACGGCCAGGTTTGGACAGGGCTCAGAGCAACCTGGTCTAGTGGAAGCTGTCCCTGCCCATGGCAAGGAGGTTGGAACTGGATGGGTTGAAAAATATAATTTTTAAGGTCATTTCTAGTGCAAATGATTCTGAGGTTGATCTTTGATCAGCATATCAGTAGGATGCTGCTTATCAGGAGCAGAGGTTTCACTGAACTCATGTGTGTGGAAGCCCAGAGGACCACAGCTGAAGCAGGAAAGAGGTATTATTCCTGATGCTAGCATCAGCCTCTGGAGTTTTTTTTTTGGCAAATCACTTGCTCTTCATTCACTGTCAGGAGAGACTAAATGCAAGCCTTAATTATGCAGTGAGTGGATCTACATGAAGGATTTTGGCTGTTTATTTATTGCCACTGTGACACACTGGTTACTAACACAGAGGCCATGAGGAGGTGGTTTTGCCTGTTTTCCCTGTATTTGTTGGCAGGAGCAGCAAGTGCCAGTGGCCAGGAGAAGCAGCCAGCAGATAGAGGTGACCTGGAAAAAATGCATGGCCCTGGCTATTTAGGGGGCTGCTCCAAGGCCTCATGAGTTGATTGGTGTAGCATGTAGCCAGGCAAATATTCTTACATAATCTTAGGCTTGCTGTTTTTGCTATTTCTGCCTTTTTTTCATGACAATCATGTGACTTTAGCTAACAAAGCTTATGCCTTTAACAGGGACACAGTAACTTTGCCAAAGGTCAAACCATTGGTCTTCAAACCATCAGCCTCATTATTCAAGCTACACAACAGGTAGATCAAGATGCCTTCATGCATGCTTTGTGTTAATTATTGTGGAAAACACCACTGTAAAGATGATTTGTAAGGACAGTCCTTGTGCAGCCCTGACTCAATGTGTGCAACCCTCACACAGCGTGTAGCAGTCTCATCTCACCAACGATGGTTCTCCTGAGACATGAGATGCTTCTGAAGGTGCTGGTGTTTCTGTGGCCAGATTCCCGAGCACTGCTTGCTGTGTACAAAGTGTTTCAGTGTCTGCCAGACTTCTGTCAGCATGGTATGTCACTATTCTCCAGGTATGTCACTATTGGGTTATCTCCCTTTGAAACCCTCGGAGTTTCCTGAGTTCACCAGCTGTAACATTTTGTGACTCAGTCTTTGCAAGGACTACTGAAAATCACAGATGTGTGAAAGATATTGTAAAGTTTACACAAAACAAAAAGAATTGTGAGGTAGAGATATTTTTTCAATTACTGCTTTATTGACATGATTGAATACACATTCAGGTTTTATAATTCAGGATTTTGGCTGCAAAATGTGGTAATGGGCAGGGGTAGCTATTTGAATTGCTAGGGAGCTACTGAATGTGCCTGCTATTCCAGGGGCTGAGTTTCAGACTGAAGGAAGGTGGGTTCATGATTCATTGGCAGCTGTTGTTTGCTGTTTGGAAAAAATTCCTTTTCCTTGGAATGTGCAAATGCAAAAATAATATCCCCTTGGTAAATTGTGGGAGTGAAGGGTGGAGAGGAAGCTAAGCCATTCTGTCTCCAGTTTGGTGTAGGGTAAGGGAAATTAGATTTCTATGTTTTTCTTTCATTTCTGAATATCTTCTGTTGTGTAAGAAGAGACAGGAGGAAGGAAGGTTCCTGCGATTTCAGTAGGTGTAGCTGGCAGTGAACAGTGACTGCGTGGCAGCTGCATCAGTCTTCCCAGACAGGACATACTGTCCCCTGCAAGCCAAGCTGTTAATCTGAAAAAGAAGAAAAGNAAAGAGCAACCAGCAGAAGTAACCAAGCCAGACAGAAATAACAGAGTAACATCCCTGGTGAGCATGAAGTGCCAGGAGGGGTGGGATCAAGAGCAGCCTTAGGAAGGTGACAACATGTATCCCTTTGTGGAGAGCAGCTCTTCTCTGTGCTGGGGGAAGCCTCATACCTGTGCCCGCTTGCGGAAGGCCTCTTGAGCAGCCTTCTTGTTCTCATTTTTGCCCAACCATGCAACCAGGGCAGAGGCTTGCAGGGCTCTCCCATAGGAAAAGGTCAGTTTCCAAGGCTTAGGCAGAGGAGACTGATTCATGGCATTCAGGTTGAGAGAAGCCTCCTCTTCACTCTGACCTCCAGACAGGAAGCAGATTCCTTCAAGAAAGAGATTTTGAGGCTTAGAAATAGAGTGTTCTGACCACCTCAATCCCTGACCTTCACTTGCCAGAGGAGCAGGCATGTCAGAGGTAGGAGAGAGAGTGGGAATGAAGAGATAGGAATGAAACAGGAATCACCAGGAACAGCAGCAGGAACGGTGCGGAGGAGAGTAGTGACTGTTGCTATGGCTACATCCTGAGGGGTGTACTTTTTTGAGCAGGAATGCCCAGCTGTCACCATGTTGGGTTTCAGAAGTGTTCCCTCCAGGTACACGTGATGATCATTCAAAGCCTTGTAGACAGCAGCCAGAACCTGAAAGTAGGAGGGTTGAATACAGACCTCTGCTCAGATCTTCATCTCAGCCTGGTGTGGAAAGACAACTTATTCTTTGGTACTGTAGCAAGATCAGATTGAATTTTGCTTTCTCATTAAATTTATCTCCAGGGTTGCAGTTGTGGAGATCCCACTGCTTTTGAGATGACCAGGATACAACTCTTCATATTTAAGGGATTTGTCCCTGATGAGATTAAGGTAATTTGGTTTGGTCCTGATACATCTTTTTGAGACTGAGAATGCTTATATTATCATTGAAGTGAAAATCCAAAAGCATGGAAAATACTCTTGGATTTCTTATTAGTTTGTTATGTGCCTAGGAGCAGCTCATTTCTGTGATGCAGTTATGAAGGATATTTTTGGTCAAATGTCTTTGGGATCTGAGACCACAAACTGCACAAAGTTTAGCTGCTGTTTTTGAAGGGGAGCACAGACGGAGGAATCTCTTCTTACCTTTTCTGTGACATACTGGCAGCGCTGGAGATCATGGTCTCCATCAGGTAGGATTTCTGGCTCCACGATGGGCACCAAGCCATTCTAGGGAAAGAGAGACAGGGGATTCTTTAGGCTATGAAAGTAAAACTGTTCTTCTTGTTTGCCCTGGCTTTGGTGGTATTCCTTTGTGCTGTGCTGCCCTTCCTCCTTGTCTTTCCCAAAACCTTAGCAGGGATTCTCCTTTTGAGCTATCTAGTGTGTAATCACAGGGAACAGGGAGAAGGGGCAGCAGCATCTCAGGAAAGCTTGCTGGAGGAGAGGTACCTGCTGACAGATGCTGGCATAGCGTGCCAATGTGTTGGCATTCTCCTGGATGGCAAGTTGAGAGGGTGTTGTGCTGGTGATCTTCAGCACTGCACGCCACTTGCCAAAGTCAGCACCATCTTTCTTGTACTGGGCACAGCGTTCAGCCAGCCCATCTAGCCCTGCAGAGGGAGAACAATGCTTCACTGAGAGCTGCTCTTCAGCACAGAGCTCTGGAAAGTATTGTGACTCCAGCCAAGGTTGCATCTCTCTGAGTCACCCAATGGCTTTTGCTGCACAGGTCAGAGCTTAGGCTCCTTAGATCTCACCTACCTTGGATGGTGGTTTCTCCATTTGTTCCTGCTAGAGGTGCTGTGCCTTTATCCAGCTGTGGAAAAAACCAGGAAGGGTTACAGAAAAGTGGGAATTGGTCTGATTCTTACCTTCTTACCTATGCCTAGTCTGCCTTTGGAGGCTGATTGTTAGTAATGTGTGGACCTTAACATGCTCAGGGTGCAAAGGAAGGAAATGTTGGAGCAAAGGGGAAGAAAAAGGAGTGAACTGGGTAAGAGGAGGGGAAGAGTGTATATAAATGCCTGCAGGGAATGGCTCAAGAATTCTGTCAGATGTGGAAAGAATTAGATTTAAGTTTCTGCTTGGAGAGACTTATTTGCAGTGATAGTGAGTAGATGGGAGTTGGTGTATGAAAAATTCCATCATCTAGTGCAAATGTGCCTCTAGTTAGTTGCACAAAAGCAATGCAGAGAATTTTAAAACCGAGGACAAAAACTGGGGGGGCGGAGGTGTGCGGGAAGGGGTGGGGGCAGTGTTTTTCATGAGAGAATGAAGCCCCAGATATAATTTTCTCTGGAATGTGGTTTAGATTATGGTGCCAGCCTGGCATATACAGATACTCACCTTAATTCCCACCACGATGCCTTTTTCCTTGATGAGTGCTGGGAATGGCTTTCCATTGCTGTCTTTCTGATAGAGGGTCTCATGGAAAAGGATCACTCCCCCAATGCTCTGGTTGATTGAAGTGTCTGATGAGAAGAGTATCTCTCTAAAAGCTCGGCGGTTCTCCTCCGTGTTCTCTACATTGATCCGCTGCAGCCTGTTCCCCATGGTGCCTAGTAAGGTGGACAAAGGCCAGACAAAGAAGTTCTAGGCTTGGGTGGCCTTCTGGTCCCAGTAAGTAGTAATGAACTGGGGCTTCAGTTCAGAGCTCCCCTACTCAACCCATAGTATGTAAGCTTTTGTTGTTGTAGCTGCAGCCCTGCCTGGCTGAATTATTTCTGCTCAAACAACAGCTTCTAAGTGTTTTTCATCTACTCTACTGATTTCAAATATGAAGCAAAACTAAAGGGAAAAAACATCTTGCATACTGCTAACTGATTGATGTCCAGAACTTACCAACTGATTCATCTGCAGCTAGGATCCCCTTTCCTGAAGCCACAATCCGCTGAGCTATGTCTGCAAGAGCTTTCTTCTGCTCTGGAGACAGCGCTGGGAACTGGTGGGTCATGTTGATTTATCTGTGGAAGAGAATTGCTGTTACAAGTAATTACAAGTAATTCTGGGAGACACTGTGAACCACTGACACCAAACAGGTGTTTCCTCTGCAGGGCTCTTGGTGCTTGTCTGGTCCATGTTATCATAGACAACATGACCAGAAATCCATTTGAGTTCTTCTAGGCTTGGTGTGTTTGGAAAAACTAGAAAGAAATGCAGAAGGCACATCCTGCCACATCCTTCTAGAATCAAAGTGGGAAAGACTCTGCATTTTACCTGGATTTGCTTAGAAAATAAAGGAAGGTTGGTCTGTCATAAAAACATGCAGCAAATAACAAGCAAGCAAACTGCTGACTCTGCAGACTTCTTGGCTCCTGTCAGTAGAATGCTAGTTATTCCATTGCTTACCTTTGCACATTTCCTAAAACTACTCCTCCTCTATTTCCTGCCTCTGCTAGTAATATTTGCTGCTGTGTCTGGTTGACTTTCCATCCCCAGCTTTTTGCCTGGGTTTGTAATTCTTCTCCCTATGGCTGCTTTCAGAGCTGCAGTGCATTGCTTCCTCTACGGAAGATATGGGGCCTTAGGAGAACTCACTGCTCATTTCTGTCTTTTTAGCTGTGGTAGAGGGTTACCTGCTACAATTACTGAGCACCTGAAATCTGGATTCTGTCTGGATATGACAGAATTCTTGGTCCCATTAAAGTTTTGGTTGTATGGCCTTAAATTACAGTTTCTCTGATCATCTGAATAGTCCAAGTTACTTTTCTGAGTGTATGGGCCTGTAAGTCTGAAACATAAAAACTCTATTCTTCAGTTTATCATATGTGATAGCTAAGGCAACACCTGTGTTTTTATCAGTGGGTAGTAAATCCAGAAGGTAATTGATTAAAAACAACATAAAAGATCTCAAATATCACGTTTTCCTCCAAAAGGGCAGGCTTCTGTACAGTGTTTGCATTTTCTATTCCCAAACTCTGCCTGAGAGAGTAGTGAGAACATGCTATTTCCCATTTCATCAGAGATGGCAAGAAAATATTTCTCCCTGTATAAGCATGTAGGCAGCCAAGTCCAACTTCTTATTTCCTTGCACACAGATGCTGTGTTGCCAGGGAAACCTTGTCTTATCTTTCCTTCTGAAGGGCATAATGGGGAGAAACAATAAAGAGTCTGTCTGCTACTCATGATAGGGTACAGAGTTCTGTATAGCATGTCAAATGGTGCCAAAATTTTCTGGCAACAATGCCATCAGAGTATGGTTACAGCTGTAAATTCATGTCCCTGATTTATAGCTGAGATACTTTGGTACTGGTAATGTTATCCTGCAAGATTCAAGTGGCATTGTCTACCAGTACAGACTAGTCAGATGCGGTGTCCAGATGTCTGCTTTACCTCTTTTCGAGCTAAGCCTGGAATTTTTCACATGCAGCTTATCACAGAGTGAGTCATTTTAGGTTTAGAGGGAAGATGAAGGAGTGCAGGATGAAGACTTAGTCAAATTAGGGAGAGTTCTCTGGTTTTCAAAGGGCTGAAATGCCTTTTTGCTGCAGTCCTGATGAAACAGGCTTAGCTGAACCCCTCTCTTAGTATGCCAGCCTGTGACCAGAACTCTGGGAACCATCATTCTGCTGTGGTGATCACAGCTCCATCACTCTCAGCTCCTGATCTTTTCAGCTCACTCAGAAGAATTTGAAAATCTGTGGTTTATGCTGCATAGCTACTTAAGTTCACCAACACCTCTCCTTATCCCTCACCTGCTTTCTGTGTTGGATATGTCTTAAAAAGAGGAAACTGGCTTGTTATTATGATTACTGTAATAATAGTTTGGTGATGAGCACCTCAGTTAAAGACACACTACTATTAAATAAGTTGTTATGCAAAATTATAAGGAATCACTCCAGTAGTTCAGAGTCTCTGTAGAGAAGATTCTGGCAAGGATATGATCTTATCCAAGGTCAAAGCTAATTAATTGCTAAACCAGGAGTGGGATTTTAGAGTTGCAGTTTGGAGCTGTGTTATAGCACCAGGAGGTGTATCCAGGTAACCTTGAATCCAGCTGGCTGGACTGCAAGGTGACCCGTTGCTCCAGTCATGTAATGATGGGTACACTTCCTTTCCAGCAATGCAATAAACAATGAAACTAATGCTCTATCTGATCCCAGTGTTTGCCTAAAGATAATAAGGAGACAGGTATCACTCAAACTCAGCCTGCAAGGCAAATTTTCAGAATATGGAAATATGAGTTTTCAGTGAATAATGCTGTACCAAGTGAGTACTCTGAGAGACTGAAACAAAGTGTAGTTTCAGAGTGATTAATTGGAAGATAACAATTTCTATTTTCTATGCAAGTATCTCATTGAGTAAGGGAGCAAGTGGAGATTTGCCCAAAATCTCCTCAGAATGATCCTTAAGGCCATGGTGAGTGGTTCCCAGCTACTCTGCTGAGCTACTGGGATGAATAAAAGGCACAATGTTTCTAGCCAAAATGGTGAAGAAATGCGGGCAAAAGAACAATTGTAACCCTTATAGTAGCTCAAAGGTGCAAAATGTTCTAGGACCCTTGATTTAGGATTTCATTTTTCTGTGATCCTTTTGTGAGAATAGTAATTTCTGAGAATCTTTATGTCTTCATTCAGAAGAGCAGGGGAGCAGGCAGAAGAGGAGTAGAGAAGCCTTATACTTCAGTAACATTTCATACAGACACTTTGTAAAGAGTAAGCTCTCAGCACATCCATAGAAGCATTAATGCCCCCTCTAAAAGAGCTGGATATGTCACCTCACAGGTCCTGAGAAAAAACAGTTGTGCCCAGGCTGCCAGAGCTGCGCAGCTCATTTCAGTCTTCCAAGAACAAAGCCTGTTTGTCTTAATCTGATTTATCTGTTTAAATTGACAACTTTTCCAGGAAGTAAGGTGTTTCAAGAAGCCTTATTTTTATTTATCCATTTTAGGTTGTGGGCTAAGTGCCATAAACTCAAGCGATTTCACATTGATTTTAGATTGCATGAGTACAATGCATTCTCTTTGTATTATCTGCTTACGTAAATTTTTAAAAAGTAGAATGAAAAAAAAACTCGAATAAAACTGCACAAATGCCCTAGCTTTGTGGCTACCTGGAGTGCTTTTCCGGCTTCAACAGCTCCTTAAGCAAATAAACTTCTTTGTTCAGCCCCCACCCTGTGGCCAGCAGGAGGTGAGGATGTGGGAACAGGGGACAGCACAGTTGTAAAAGTAAATACTGTAATGCTGAAATCTTGGGTTTTTCTCACCTTCCATAAAGAAAGGAGGTCTGAGGGGAAATGCATGATGGCAGCACAATAATTTTATCCTGTTAATATTAATAGTGAGAACCAAAGAGCAGAATCAACATGAATAGCAGAAGGAACAATGTTACATTTCTCTTCCAATCATCTTAGAATATGCCACTCACATGAGGTTCTTGGATAGAAAAGACACCAATGATGTATTGAAGATTTTAGTCTTACATAAAATCTCACTTTAGTCCCAGTTTGCAGATGGGAAAAGACTGGATCAGGATCTCCAAGTTTTTCTCTTGGATAGCTTCACTACCTTCTTTTGTAAAATTGTTGCATAAGTGCAGGACAAAGTTTTAAAATACAGTTTGTATCCCATACATGTGGCTTTTTTCCTATTCAATTATTAGTCAACCCAGTCCTTCAACACAGCCCTTCAGCACCATCTCTGACTGTCAGCAATACAAACTGCACACACAAGAGATTTGCTTTCAAAGATCAGGGTTTGAAAAAGAAGCAGCTGAATATATAAACAGATAAATACAATAGCAGGGACAATGAAAAGTATTCCAAAATCTAACCTATTGCATGTAGGCACAGTGTTGGCCTGACTGAATTTACTTCTCTTTTACACTTGTATGCTTAGAGGAGGCAGATACATAATGACTTAGGCACCTTATATTCTTACTGCAGTAGCTGTCTGTCATTACTGGCCTCACTTCTCTGCAGAACTCTGTTAAAAAGCTTTCTAAATAAATCTGGCTCCTTGGGCATGGGGAAAACAGATGGGTATGAACGGCTGGGTAAGGCTGGACCCATCCTGCTGACAGAGCACATTCTTAACTAGGTGGCAGAAGACACACAGCTGGCAGGACTACTTGATATGCCTGATTGATGGGCAGCCATGCAGAGGAGCCTGGACAGGGAGGGGAAGAGGCCAACAGGAGCACCATGCAGTCTGGCCAAGACAGATGCCCAGACATTGCCAGAGGTGCAGAGCCCTGGCAGCCATTCCCCCAGGACTGGCGGGATGAGGGAACAGCTCTTTGGGGATGGCCTAAAACCCTGTCAGGCAGTGAGCTGAACAGGGGCTGAACAGGGGCCTGCAGCAAGAGCCCAAGCATCTTATGTGAGCGGCATCCAGCCTGGAGAGCCAGGGGAAGAGATGGGTTATCCCCCTTTGCTCAGCACTCTGCAGTTAACATCTGGGTACTGCATCCAGTGTTGGGCCCCTGCAGTACAGGAAAACACTGACAGACTGTAGTGAGCTATTTCAACAGATACCACCAAGAAGATCAGTGGCTGCAGCACTTGCTGCTGTGAGAAGTCTGAAGAGCTAGTCTAGTTCAGCCCCAAGTAGTGATGGCTTCAGGGGCTCCTCTCAGTAGTCCTCAGTACCTACAGAGGTGATCAAACAGGCAGATCTGGGCTTTTCACAGCCACTGTGATGGGACAATGAGAGACAACAGGCACAAGCTGAAACTAAGGAGTTTCAGACTGAATGTGAAGAATTTTTTTTCACTGTTAGGACAGCCAAGCAATGTAACAGATTGACAAAAAAGGCTTCAGTGTCTCCATCCTTGGAGGTTCCCAAGACCCACCTGAATAAACCCTGAGCACCTTGGTCTGACCTCGTGTATAACCCTGCTTTGGGCAAGGGGTGGTTGGATTTCAGACCTCCTGCATCCCTTTCAGCCTGAATTACCCCGTGACTCTCTGTGAGTACCTGTTTTGAGTCAAGTACTTATGAAGGACCTCTCAGGAAAGAGCAGAACATGTCTCCCATCATCTTTGCACTGAGAAGAAGGTTTTGGGTAGTAAAATTTTTTGTTTCTGGATTCTAAAAATTCTCAAGGGTATGAGACAAAAAGAGATACTCATACTTCTGTCACCTAGTAAAAGCAGCAGATGTTTTTTGATTGACATGCTAATGTCACCATCTCCATACGTCCTTTGGGGCATGATTGTAAATTGCTTGGTTGTTTTCTGCTCTTTGAGTTTTTTACCATCCTCATATTCTTGTCTAGAGACCTTGATCCTGTCCCAGAAACTGCAGATCTAAAGTTCCCTGTGCTGATTCCCATGTTAGCCTCAGAGCTGTACTCAAACCCTGAGCAAATGTATCCCTATTTCATTTCCCTAGCAACTATGAAAGGAGGTTATGGTCAGAGACCTGTCCTCTGCAGTCAGTGCAGAGCACTCAGAATGGCTAGATTTGGCTGAGGTGGAAAGAAGACGGCTGCTTGGAAGCAAGTGTTATTAGGGAGAAGATACTTCTCTTTCAGGGCTGGACTTTTCTCAGAGAAGGTAAAAAATTGCTCATAGACTTGCATGAGAATTCAAGTCTTGTACTGCTAGCAGGGGAGGCTGAAGGAAGCAATGGTTAGAGTCTCAGGTGGACTAAATAGTTTTGGGTAAACACATGGGATAGTTGAGTAAGTGCTGGAGGATCACAGGCTCAGTGAGGATTTGAGTTGGTTAAGCAATTTCCTGAAGCTTGCTATTCACAGCTTGAAAGGTTACAGCCTATAGATGCGAGAACAGGCTTTGTTTTCCTGCACTGCAGACCTTACACTCCTTTGCCAAATAATCTTATCCACACCACTACACTAATGCTTCAGAAGAAGCTGCACAACAAACACACATAACTGCACTTCTGTCAGCACTGATGATTGTCAGGATCAGCTGCCTTCTCCAGTCATTCTCTGTTCTCCTTGCAAAACAGAAATTTATGTACACCGCAAGCAAAAACAAACACAAACAAAGTGACAGAAAGGGCTAATGCAGGTATGTTATTGCTCCAGTCTCTTTAGGTAGACGATTCACTCACTCACTCCAGGAGTTCCGAGTGACTAAGTTAGAAAGCCAGTGTTAGTAGCAAATGGATAACTCCTGCAGAATGGCTGAGTTTTTATTTCTCACAAGCTCTTCCTGAAACAAAAAAAATTAAAAACTAAAACAACTTTCCAAGGCCACTGTAGATAAACATACCAGGTCTCAGCTTCTGATATATGTACCAGCTTTATAGTTTAGAAATTAAATTATTATACTTACTTGTTTGTGGGCAGTGTCTCTGCTGCTACAAGCTTCTGCTGAGGCGTTTGCAGGCAAAGAGACCAGGTCCTTCTAATCACTAACTTTTATAAAATCCTTGGTGGGGCTTTTTTTTGTCTCCCCCTCCACTCCTTCATTGTCCCTCCTCCCCTGCCAGCTGTCCAGGGAGGTGTCACTGATCAAGGTCGGTCTCTGGCTATCAGATCACCAGCAAATACCTCCAATGGAACCTGGTCATGCTCCTGCTGTTCCTCCCCTTTCCCCTCCCCTGTGTATATAAGGCATTCATGCAGTAAAACTGAGATGTTTTCCAGTTATTTCAAATTATTCCTCTTTCTAAACCAGAACAAAAAGAACTACAAGAGAAACCATGGAAATTGCTTACACGTATCTTGGGCACAACTTTATCATTTAGGGTTAGATCTTCTGAAAGCTTATACTTAGGAAACTGAAGGAAGAAAGAGCAGAAAACAAAATGCAGAAACAATGCAACAGATCCTTAACTGGCACGAGTTGATATCATTCCAGTGGCTTCCTAAGTGTTACACTGCTTTTCCTCACTGGAAAATCTAGCATGGAAGCATATTTTCCTTTTCCAGTTGGTGTATGGAAAGGCAAAATGCGATGCTACAGTATCAGGTTTAATGAAAGAGCAAGTTCTGATGTCCTGTAACAGAATGTACCTGTGAAATTAATGGCTGTCAGACCACATATGCCCACATTGAAGTGTACAGCTACAAGCCAAATTTTCCCCCCAAATCCCACTGAGATGCCCACCCATATTGCAGTGACATGCAAACTTCTCTGGTGCTTTCAGTATAAATAGTGTATCAGCATTGCAGTTTATATGAATCCACACTACAACTATACACCAACTTTAGGCTTAGAGATTTGTTTATTTGCTTTATTTTCTTTCTCCCCATCCCACAGGCCAGTATTTCTGAAGGGAAATATAGCACAAGGACTGTTGGACAAACATCATACCCTCAGGAACAACACCCTCTGCAGCCTTGGACATTGGCACATTTTTACCACAGAGACCCAGTGTTTGCCTGCAGAATGACGTAGTTTGTCCATTTGTTTGGCTCCTGCAGTGACCCCTTCAGCCTTTACATGGAATGGTGGGACACCTGATTTCTCTCTCCATAGCAGTGTCTTCCTTAGGGCACTTCCTCCTTGAGCCTCTCTTGTGCAGCTGCATGCCAAGGTCACTGCTTGTAGGAAACGTTAGGAACCTGCCAGCCACACAGACAGCAGAGAAACCTCTGAAAGAGCTGACAATGCAGTCCAGTTGAAGGCCTTGTGCTTGTGTTGCTCTGGTTTCTTCCACATTGCCCTTCCTGATCAATTCTTTATTTGCTGAAGGAAGCTGGGCACATAACACTAACATAAAGCCTTCCCTGATTTACAGTGTTTGCTTTACATTCCATTTCTCCCATCCTAGCAGAGAGACAAACCTCATGGTGGTATTAAAGTTTCTCTACCACAACAGAGGCATCTAATAGAGATTATAAATATTTTTAATTGAATAATTTATCTAAAACACTCTTGAGACCAAGAAGGTGTCATAATGGTGGTCTTCTTCTTCAAAGTCAGACTTTGAGTCCTGTTGTTCCTGGTTTGGCTAGAAGCTGATACGGGAGGGAAGTTCTTGGAAGTGTTTTATTCCCAGTGTCATCTGTGATATGGTCTCACAGGCTGTTAGAGAAAATCTGTGGGAGTCTTCTTGAAAAAAAGCAGTGTCAGATATTTAGAAACGCTTCTAATAATCCCCTGCAGCCCACCTTACATTTTTTGACTCTTTCAGAAGTATATAAAAGTATTTTCAGATGGATAATTGCTGGTGTGTGCCTTTCCAGGCCTTCTAACCCTTCGATCCAGCACTCCAAGCAGAGGATTACAGGTCCTCTCAGAGATTTTGAGGACAGAGGAGATAAAAAGGTGAATGGACAAGATGCTTAATTTTTTTCACTTAATTTAGGAATGAGAGCCTTTTCAGGAAAGAGTATGGAATGAGCAGTCATAGTAGATCATGTCACTGTAAGGTGTTAGTATGCAGACCCATACCTGCACTGACCACACTGTGCAGAAATTACAGTGATATTAAAATGACACTGGAAAAGAATACGTACTTCCATCACACATAATCATACTTCAGCTGTACTTGTGCCTCTTAAAAAGAGGTTAAGTAGTATTGTTTCTTAAATAATAGTAAGAGGAAAAAGCTTGCATCATGAGTGGTATGCAGTGTACATACATTACCAAACAATTAACTTGGCCCATAAAAAGTACCAATCACTGCCTGCACTAACTATTCCAATGCAAATTTGGTGTATGATCCAAACTGTAATTCTGTCTCACGGAGGTAGTATTTGAACTCACACCTTTCCAGTGGCAATGAAGGCAGGGCTCCCAGTGGGAGTTCAGTTTCAGAGGCAGAACCATTCTTCCTCTGCATCCCCGGGTTTCCTCATCCCCCCTCTGCCTCTGGCATGGGAAGGAGGATGTTGGACAAGGATGCCAGAGAAGGATAAAGATAGGGTGAACAAGAAGGGAGGTCAGTTGCACTAAAGAACAAATACTCTCAGTTTTTTGTATTCTTAAAAAAGGTTATACAGATTGTTGCAGTGATTGCTGATACACTTTTTTAGTGAAGAGTATAATCATTTATTAAAGAAAGGATTACTAGCTGTTTTTGAGTTTGGATGTCTGAGCACTGATTGCTTAAATACATATCTAACTAAATAGAGTGACCACAGGTTTCCTGCATAGATTATGGCTTTTTATGTGTTCATGAGAAAGCTGATATAAATGGTCTTGCAATATAAAAAACTTTACACCTGTGTTTGAAACATCACTGCAAACAAGATGCATAAGTAGTTACAGAGCTTAAATGTTCATTGTTGTGCCTTTCATAGCACAGAAACAGAAAATGGTAGTTAGCTATAAAAGAGATTGCTTAGGTTAAAACACAAGAAATGTGTCAACAAAAGTGAATTTTCTGTTTGAATGGCTTGGAGATTTTTTGATGTCAACTTTTTCATCTGAAATTCCCATATAAAAGTTTACAGAAGTATGCATGTAAAAATATAAAGGACCATTGAAAACTATATTCACATGTGCCATGGCTTATTACTTAGGTCTTAATTTGTGAGTTTACTTGTTGGAATTTGACAGTGCAAGTACTGGATTTTTGTAGTAGAAGTTAATTTAAATTGCTATCCTTGTTATACCCAGCCTTGCTGTCAAAGGATCCAAAGGTTTTAGGTGCAGTCTTGCTGGACAAAATATATTAAAATCAACAGAAAACCTGTTTTAAAGACAACAGATAAAAATACTTTAATTGCCTATGATTTTCCAGATTGTGATTTTTATTGTCTGTTTCTAGCACTATCATTCTGATGATTTTTTGCCTTTAACTACTCAAATGAACTAGCATTTTAAATAAAAAAATAGGTAAGTGGGAATAGAGATAAATTGTAGTACACCTCAGAAAGAATGATGAAAAAGAAATGGATGAAGCAACTTCAGAGATTATATGGTCACAACGAGAAAAATTAAAAATGTACAGCTTCTCTCTGCACTTAAGTAAATTTAATACTACTTTTGGATGTGGTCAGACCTGTAAAATGGATTGGAATGGAATGGAAAAAAACACTGAGAGTTGGAAGGTTTTCCAAGAATAATGTGCATCCACATGAAAAACACCTGGTTCTGTTGCTCCATGAGGCTGCTGCCTGCGTGATGGGGTTGAAGTCTAATCTGAGCAGGCTCGAGCAGAGTGGAGTCTGCCTCTCACCCACCTCTCCACACCATGCTGGATGTTTCCTGTTTTCTGTACTCTGCAGTCTTGCTTAACATCTCAAAGTCCAGCTTGTTCATCCCTATCTAATCAGAGGTACTGTTTACTAAGTGGTTTGTTTTCCCCAGTCACCTACAGCTCTCAGCCCCATGTGAAGATCTTGGCTGTTTAACCCCACTGGAAGAAACACCCCTGTATTTTTGGCTCCACAGCAGAGTCTGCAGACAAGTACATTGTGGAGGCTGGGGGGTGTTGGGCAGAACAGACTCAGACCACCAAGAGATTGCACAAGGAAGGGTTTGCTTTGTTCTGCATTTTGTGCTACTTAAAGCTGGGCTGCAATAAACATCATGACTTGGAATGAAAAACAGGCAAGCATGCAACACTCCTGTTATCAAAACAAAGATCATTGCACTAATTCAATAGTGGGTGTAGCAAACAAGGATGCAAGTTTAAATTGAGCCGCCTGTGGCAACTTTCCTGGGCTGTGAGAAACAGCTGTAATAGGACATGAAGGTAAATGCTGTAATGACGCTGGTCTCTGTGCCCTTCTGTTGACATTTTGGTTTTAAATAAAGCAAGAAGGCAAACACCTGGCTTCTATAAAGGGAAACATTTAACTCTTTATTACCTGTTTATCTGAGCAGTACATGGTCCCCCAAAAAAGCACAGTTAGGTGCTGCCTGTTAATATTTGCATCAAGCTTGCAAAATACAAACCACAATAAATGTCTGAACTGCACCAGCTTGCTGACAGGACCATTTGTAGATGTGGTTTCTGTCTAGGAACACTGGACACCAAGGTAGAAATTCTAAGAGAAAGTAGGCACAGCTGCCCAGGGGCTTACAAACAGAATAATGAAGTCTAACTCTTCATCAATGTTTAAAAATCACTGTCATTCTACAGCTGGGAAAGTGGCATTCCTAGCTTGCCACAAAGAACAAAGTCATGGGAAGTGACACTGATGTTTTTGCCTAGAGGTACATTGACAAACTGACTGATGGGCTGGATTCTCACAACGCTGTCAGGACAAGTAATCAGTGGAAATTAATTTACTCCAGAATGGAGACATGCAGTGGAGAAGCACAGAACATGGAGTGCCTAATTCTCTATGCATTTTTGGCAGGTGTGTATTTTACTGAAGATTATTCGGAGCCACATGTTGGGCCCTGCCATCTGCTGAATTTTACGATGTCTGTAAAGCTGGTGTGAAAATACACAAAATGAAACTCTGATTTTGGGAGAGAAACTGCCACTGCCTTTATAACTACAACTCTCCCTCACAGAAAATTACCTTTTTTATTTTGTAAAATATGTACCTTCTTTATACAAAAGTAAGCCAAAGTTAAATTCCACCACTCAGAGCTTGATTTTACCTCAGGTCTCTGTTAAAATGCCTCAATTTTGATTGGAAAAGGGCCTGAGAAACCTGGTCGAATAAGACCTGCTTTGAGTGGGGATTGGATCAAAATGATAAGATCTGTGCCAATGCATGAACATGAGAGTATCTTTCTTTGTCAAATATGGTAAGGAAAGCTGTATCTGCCAATGAGGAAAACAAACAGTGAGACATAGAAAGAAGAGGCTATTAGCAGAGGTTTTATAGAAAGGTTGTTTATTTTGCAGAAAGTTTGCTTGTAAATAACTTTATTAAAACAAAAAACAAAACAAAACAAACAAAACAAAGAAACAACAAAAAAACAAAACAACCCAAAAAACCCCCAACAAACCACCAAAACAATCCAGCCTGTATCCAGACAAATTGCTGCTGAAATACCCAATCTGGTATTTCCTCCTCACCACAGGAAAGAAGGTTTTTCTCTTCTCTCTTCAAATGGAGTGCCTTCTCACTAAGACTTTGATGCCTACTGGAGTCAGAAAATCCTCTTGGATTTCTAATCTAGTAGACATCTGTCAGTTTATCTCCTGTGTTCTGCTGGCATCATGCTTATGTTGGACATGCTTTGAAAACAAATGTAGATTTTGTTTAAGGTAATATCTGCCCTTGAACTGTCTTGGACAATAAAGCCTTGGGTCCTGCTGACGGCCCATCAAGAAAGACTCCTCTTGTGCAAGCAGCAGCTGCTGCATTTAAGAATAGTTGCCAAAGTATCAGGAACACACCAACACCCAAGTGAATCAATATTGTTTGTTTCAAAAATAGTCACTAAGTTTGTTTTAAAGTCAAAGAAATCACGCTCTTAAGGCCACATTTCAGGGAGCTAGTATCATGCTTTGAACCTCTGTAGTCTGAGACGGGGCAACTCAGCTCCACTCCCCTCAGAGAAAAGAGAGGGAAGAGGCTTTTGGGTGTTTGAAACTGCATTTTTAGCCTGAACTGCAGAACAAGATCCAACAGGAATTAAGAATTCACAGTAGCCTCCCATTCTCTGTTCTGAGGGTGATGTGCACTTCTCTGAATTCTAATTTCTAGTAAAACATGCAGCACAGAAAAGAGAAATGAGATTCAATCTGCTTCTGGAAAATTAGAAGGCAGGAGCCCTTTCCTGGGATGCCCCACTGGCAGGGTGGGCACTGTGCAAGTACCTGAGTATCTCAGAACAGCTCCCTGCAGCCTCAGCAAAGCAGCACCCCTGTTGTGAAGGTGAGATTTGCACTTTAGAAAATTGTTGCAGAAGGACATAAAGAATTTATTAACCTGCTTTTTGCACAAAGGAGTTTGTTCTCAGCTGGTTTATGTGAAACTCTCACATTGGCAAGTTCAAGCCCAGGGTCCTCTGCACTTTGGTCTCACAGTCAAATTCTGTCACCTCTTCTACCATGAAAATTGTCTTCTGATTTAAAAAAGATGCCTCAAATTCATGTTTGTAATTTCCAGCAATGAGGCTTAGTGAAATTACTGACCTCCCCTGGACTTTTGGTATGACAAATAAAGTACTACTGGACAAACAGGAGAATAACTTCGAGACAAATGGATAAATAATTTCCCACATCAAAACATTTATTAACTAGATATAGTTAGTTTGTTCTTTTCTAAAGTTTCTTTCTTTCTTTTCCCCTCTTCCATTTTCCATTCCCTGTCCCATTTATTGCACATGGCTGAGAGATTTTCTTTGCAAGAATGAATATGAATAGAACATCATGAAAATAACAAGAAACTGTCCTCGGATTGTACAGTACCAAGATATAAAAGAGAGAAGAGCA